>CAWUFW010005914.1:605000-1177500 GCA_963921515.1 Calotriton arnoldi | reverse complement strand
GGAGTCTAGTGCCCAACACTCCATCTGTAAGCAATATATATAGAGAGAGATATATATAGAGCGAGATATATATAGAGAGAGAGAGAGATATATATAGAGAGAGAGATAGATATATATAGAGAGAGAGATATATATAGAGAGAGAGTATATATCTCTCTCTATATATATCTCTCTCTCTATATATATCTCTCTCTATATATATATGAGAGAGAGAGAGAGAGATATATATATATATATATATATATATATATATATATAGAGAGAGAGATATATAGAGAGAGAGATATATAGAGAGAGATATATAGAGAGAGAGAGATATATAGAGAGAGAGAGATATATAGAGAGAGAGAGATATATAGAGAGAGAGAGATATATAGAGAGAGAGAGATATATAGAGAGAGATATATATAGAGAGAGAGATAGAGAGATAGATAGAGAGAGATAGATAGAGAGAGATAGATAGAGAGAGATATATAGAGAGATATATATAGTGAGATATATAGAGAGAGAGATAGAGAGAGAGATAGAGATATATATATAGAGCGATAGAGATATATATATATATATAGATATATATGGATAGAGATCGATATAGATATATAGATATATATAGAGATCGATATATATATAGATATAGATAGATATATAGAGAGATATATATATATATATATATAGATATATATATATAGATATATATATATATAGATATATCAATTTTGACAACGAATTAAATCATGAGCTTGATGCAGATTGATTGCTAAGTGGGCAGAATAAGGATTTGACTGTTTGCCATATTGATTGTGTACATAACAGTTTACAAGCTCCTAATTATGCAATATGTTGTCCATTTGCTTTGTTGTGACCTCACTTTCACAAGCACTGCGCTGTTTTCCTTGTGAAACACCCTTATGTGCACTGTTTGCCTTAAATGTCTTAATAAGGAATGAAGGGCGTTCCTTGGATCCTTCACCAAGCTAACAAAATGTGTTGCTTAAACCTATTCCTGACAGAATCATCTTGTACTGTATATGAAACATACCGAGATTCTGAGAAGTTACTTAGCTTACCCGCTGTATACTTTACTGACTCGTCTTCTTAGGCAGCAAGAGTTTGGCATTGTGGAACAATTTAAAGACTCTGATCCGTTCCAAGAAAAGAAGGGCATTCACTAGCAAGAGGATTACGGATTCTTCTCTCGCTTCGTGTGCTACTTGTGGAAAGATCTCGTTGGAGAACCTTCCCTGGAAGGTGACTTACCTGTGGGAGAAGGAGTTGGGAATCTACCTGTTGGCCTTAGCCAAAAATAACTTGGCCTCCTACTCCCTGGTGACCTTTGGGTGCATGGGGGGACAAGACTCGCAGGCCAAAGTGTCATGTCCCAACCCTAGATACCACATGTAGTCGTCATGGGGGTCCGAGAGATCTCCCCAATAACCCCTTTCCCTCAGCCCCGGCCCTCAGGCACCCCACCCGGACTATAGTTCCTCCCACACTGACACGGTTACATGCCCCCACTATACTTCTACAGTGCGCTATCATCACTTGTATCTGCTTGGTGATATACCTAGCCCCAATCTTGGTTATACTAACCTTCCCGGTTCGCAGCACAGTGGGACACATCCCAGAACTCCTTGATTTCCTAAACAGTGCTTCAGAGCCCTCCCCTCTCCACCAGGGCTACATTTACTAACCTTCCTTTGAGCTATATTGAAATGGCTATTTTCTTTCTATGCTTTGGAAAAGACATTCAATTGCCTTGCTGTGAATTGTTCTGTCGCCTCACCACTGCTGCACTGGTTACAAAAAACAAATAAAAATATTTGTCAAAAAAATAGGGGTCAAGAGAACATCATCCTGCAGTAGCATCTGCAAGGCTTGAGTTAAATTTTTTGAGAACACATTCAACCTAGTCAATGTTGAAAGCTGAGGAATTTGTTTTTGAGACACAAAGAGTGTGTTCCATATTGTGTCAATGAAGTGCAGAAAAAAAGGAAGTGACACCAGCATGCCGGTTGGCACCTCCTACACTCCATAATATCAGTTCTGGAGTAGTGGCTGGTGCTGCACAGCACCACCTAGTGACGGTGAAGTGCCAGTGCTGGATAAAGAGGTTTTCCAGACCAATTCCTCACCTTATGAATACTTTTTCCAATCTGAATCCTGGAAGGAGTATTCATAAGGTAAGGAAGATATAGTTATCACACACTGAAGTTAGCAGAGTGAAATGGATACCCTCCCAGAAAATTGAGACACCTGACAACTGAATGTGCCAATTCATATTTCACTTCCTAACTATTTCTCAAACTGAAGGCCTTTTTGACATAATTTTTAATGTGATCTTGCACCTCACCATATTGTTGTGGGGTAGAACAAGTTCGCTGGTGATAAGATTTCATAGCCACTTCCTGAGCACTTTTAGCGGTACAAGTTGCAATGCTAGATAACTGACTGGCTTACGGTTGATGGTTACAGTGATATTTGAGATTGTGGCAGACTCAGGGGCTGGTGACCTATGCACCACAATATTCCAGGTGACAGTAACAATGGGAATGATATGGTATGGAGGCAGTCCTAAGCTCATTTTGTTATGTAGCAAAGGTAGTAGGACCGTAGAGATAAGCGAAGCTGAAACGGCTATGTTGTTCATATTGCAAAAGAACATTTGAGTAAAGCTGCTACTTATTATTATGAAACACTTGTAGAGCGCATGGCTACCCAAAGGCATCCCAGAGCTAGTAGTGTCACACAAGAACAGCAGTAAGGATGGCTTATAGTTAGGGTACGTCATTCTGGTAGAGCCAGGTTTTAAGTAGCTTCCGGAAGGGAAGATGCTGTGTCACCGAGCGCAAATGAAGAGGGAGGACATTCCAAAGCTTAGCCACATTGTATGAAAGGGAGCGGACTCCATATCTTTCCTTTTTTATTCGGGGTACTACAGCCAAAAATAAATTGGCTGATCGTAGCCTTTTTCTAGGGTGATGCATAGGGATTTAAACTTTATTCTTTTGGTTATTGACAGCCAGTGTAGGGTATTCAGTGCTTGGTTGGATGATTGGGTTCTAAGAATGTTGACTAACACCTGGGCTGCACAATTTTGTGTTATTTGCAGCTTTCTTGTAGTGGTCTTTGGGGCCCCTAGATAGAGGGAGTTACTGTAGTCCAGGTGGGAAAGAACCAAGGCCTGGACCATCAGTCTCCTAGCGGTGAAAGGAAGCAAGGTAGGATTATACGAAGCATTCTACGCATGCCAAAACATATGGCTGCTAATTTCACCGCTTGATGGTTAAATTTAAAAGATTTGTCAAGGCACATACCAAGGCTTTTAATCATTGCCTTAGGGGCAGGAGGAGAACCAAGACAGTTTGGTCATGCCGGTCCCAACTCTGAAGTACGTGGATTGCCCCGGAGCATTAGCTCAATTTTGTCTCCATTGAGCTTAAGGCAGGAATAATCCATCCATGCTACCACTTTTTCTAAGCATACATCAAGTGAGGGTTAGGTGTTATGAGGGTGATTCAAGGAGAGAACCAGTTGGGTGTCATCCGCATAGGTGACTATATTTATCCCATACGGTAAAACAATATCCGCAAGTGGCCTCATGTATATGTTAAACAATGTAGGGCTCAGTGAAGAACCCTGGGGTACTCCGCATTTAAGCAGCAGGCTATCGGAGACATTAGCTCCTTCAAAAACCTGGAAAGTTTGATCAGCTAAGAAGGACTGTATCCAGGTGATAGCGCTTCCCGCAATTCCAACATTCCTTAGTCTGTTTATGAGAAATAGCTACTGATCCTCCCTGATCAAGAAGTCTCTTGGATTCCTCAACCACAGTAAGGAAAGCGGTATCCGTGCCAATGAGAGGTTGAAATCCCGTTTGAGTTGAATGAAGTAAATTGTGGGTTTCTAGGAACTCCAATAAGGTGCGATTAACATGTTTATCTAGAATTTTACTGATCCCAGGAAGAAGGGAAATCGGACAATAGTTACCCAAGATCCCTGGATCTAAATTGGGCTTTTTTAAAGCGTTTTTACCATAGCACATTTCCAAAGTAAAGCTACTTGACCAGTGGAGATAGTAAGATTTATCAGTGCAAGTAGAATTGGGAATCCTACTTCTGCAGCCTTAATTAAAAAACGAAGCGGTACCGGATCAGAGGGGGAGCCTGATTTTACTTGGGAAAGGATTTCTGAGAGCTTGTCCATGTTTAGGACAGGAAATACCTCCAGCAAATGCTCAGCATAAGGTGGAAGATTATCTTTGATGAGAGGGCTGCCTGGGGATGAGATACATGAAAACGTATCGTAG
Organism: Calotriton arnoldi; assembly: GCA_963921515.1. Lineage (NCBI taxonomy): Eukaryota > Metazoa > Chordata > Amphibia > Caudata > Salamandridae > Calotriton > Calotriton arnoldi. Next base: position 1,173,194 of record CAWUFW010005914.1, on the reverse strand, counting down.
ATATTTTAGTTTTTTTATAGAAAAATCCTGTGAGATCATTACATCGTGTTGTTGTGGTATCTGAAAAAGTATGTGGAATTGGAGGCTCAAGTAGGCTTTTCGCAATTCGTAAGATTTCCCAAGGGGACTTGGCTGCCAAATTAATTTTTTCTTCGAAGTAAAGTGCTTGTGCTTTTTTTTACTTCAGCCTGATAGAGTTTTATGATGGCCCTATATTTCCGTTTGCTTGATTCATCATAATCTCTTCTCCATTTCCTTTGCTACTCTAAGGAGAGTGACCACAGAATGCATACACAATTGAGGATGCTTTCCATACTGATCCACTTTGAGGAAACTGAAGACTGAATTAAATGACGGGCATTCTATTGTCAAATGCATTACTGACAAAGGAAGGCGGTCAGCAGAATAGATACTTCGTTTGCAGTCCACGCTCACCACCACATAGTTTCTGCTTAGGATGGAACAACAATTCAAGGTGCTCCTAAGCTGTTGCATTGGTTTTCCAAATTTTTTTACTTGTTACTTTTACATGGCAGAGATGCCACCACACAAAACATTACACTGCAATGCTTCATAATCCTATAATCCTAAGAACTTCACTATTTTCAGCAGAAAGGAGTCCGCTCGCCCCTTCCTGTCCCTCAGACAGTCTTTACTTGAGTAGTTTCTTTGGATTTCTAAATCGGCAACTTATGTACTCCTATCATTCAACTGAGCTTCCCTCCACTGCTTAAATGCAGTCTTTTCAGCCTCAGCCTTTATATTAAAGAGGGACGTACCATGCCAGGTTCCAGCAGTTCTAATATTAAAGCTTCCTAAACACCACACATCTCTTCATGCCTTTTAGACACATTGCTTTAGTTGATGGGAGTGCATGCTGGAATTTCAAAGCTACATCAATCCGATGCAGCACCATAACCCTTACAATAGGTAGGTGTAACACATTTCATTTTCAGCACTACTCTGATATTGTTCCTTACTCCAACTACAATGTTTCGACAATCGGTCCCAACATGTCTGGAGAAGCAGTACCAAGACTTTATTAATGCAAAAAAACAGATCTAATCCATCTGAATCATTGTTGCTGCTTATGTAGCAGGGAATGCTCAAATTGTTTATGCACTATGGCAAAACACATAGAAAACTCAGCTCAACAAATTTTTGCTGTTTATATAGGAAGAAATGGAGACGATGGGCCAGATTTAAAGTTTGGCAAAGGTTACTTCTTCACGAAGCTGCCAGATATCCCTTCTGCCTCATTACAAGTGCTGTGGGCTATAATGCACTTGCAACAAGGCAGACAGCAGATCCCCAACGTTTGTGACGGAGTAACCCATCTGCCAAACTGTATTTCAGGCTCAATATACTTTCTGCACTTTCAAATGTGGAAAATGAGACTAAGATTAAAGCAAAAGCATTTTATTCGTAAATTTAAAACCGAAGTAGAAAAAAATCAGTATGCTCAATTTAGCAAACAAATGTATCCAATAATATTTTTTATTGCAATTTTCCTCAAGCCCTGAAAATAATTTGTAAGCAACAACCATTCACTTTGCTGTCCCCAAGTATACATCACATATCGACCGCATCTCTCTCCATATGCAACTTATTTGATATATATTTTAGGAGACAGCCACAGCCAAACAGTCCTGGAGGCACAGATGACACCAATAGGTATTCTGTCTGAAATACAATCTTCCCACAGATTAAGATTGAACAGCATTTTATTTACTTTGTATATTTACATGTAAAGCGGAACCAAGTGCCCATCCTCCTCTTTTTATACAGCCCTTTAATTTTCGGGTATCCTGCAACATTATTACGAAAAGGAAATGATATTTTCCCATTAATGGCTACTCACAATGTCTGGGCATAACAAAGAGCCAGTGAAGCAGTGCATTACAAAGTCACTCCATGTTGAGTCCAGGTTAGTCTTGTAGAGTATCCAAGGCTTTCCCCATTTACATTCACTCCCATGGCCTCTCTCCCAATTTCCATTAACATTAAGGGGCCGATTCCGATCTCGGTCGGAAGCCCTCCGAACGGGATCCGGCCGGGAAAAATACGAGCCGAGCGCCTTTTCTCCGACCGACTCGTACAGCTGTCCGTCCGAGCGAGTACGATGCGATCGTACGCGTGGTTTCCGACTGTCTCGTTTCCGGGTCTGAACCGCTCCGACCGACTCGCACGGACACGATTCGCACCACGCAATGGAGACGTAACCCGACCAAGCCAGTACGATGCGTGCTTCGAACAGCCCGACCGACTCGTACCGTCCGGCTCAGGAAAACTGTCGGAGCCGTACTTCGGACCCCCTTCACCCAGAGCCGCACGAGTCGCACACAGGGGGGACACTTGGGTCCCCCCTACACATGCATGTACGGTGCGTGTCGCACCGACGCGCACCCACTGTAGGGGACGCACTTGTTCGCGACGTACCCATTGAGTCAATGGGAGCCCACGTACGCGTCGTACGACCGGCTCCCATTGACTTCAATGGGAATCCGACCGAGTCGAGTCTGGCAGCATGCGGCCGCATCGTACTCGCTCGGTCGGACTGCGGGAGTCCGGCTCGGTCGGAAATCTCTCCGGATCCGGTTCGGTCGGAGAGTTTTCCGGCCCGAATCGGAATCGGTCCCTATGTCTCCCTTTTTCCATTCCCACCAATGCAGTAGAAGTCGTCAGTTGTTGTGAGGCAGAGTTCTCTCAATTCATTTCCACCTTCAATTTCTTCCATTCTTACAGCCACTTCCTGTTATTATGCACCACATTCCTGTTTTAAATAACTAGATGTTGCAATTTTTTAGCCCTTGGGAAGAAGAACGTTTCACGTCTATCTACTTAAGCTGCAGATTACACACCAATTTGTTCAATTTTCTAAATAACCTTGGAAGGAGTTTGGATGTATTTTAAGCAATGTTAATAAACCCAATTAAAAAATTCAAAAGAAAGAAAAAGAAGACTCGGGCAAGAGCTTCAGACACACAGCCAAAGTTTCAAGAAATGGATTCTACTTTAACAGCCACTGAATTGTTTAATATTAGGTGTTAAGCCCTTTGGGGTAAGACAGGAGCTCCCACTATTCATGAAGGAATACACAGGATAAGACACACTGGAGACACACTGGAATGGAAAAGCTAACACTAACATTAATGCTGTACGGTCTGAGGTTTGATATGCTGTGAGCCCCATTTCTGAGCTAACTAGGTACGGTCAGGATGTTCACCTGTACTTTAGAGTGCTGAGAATTGTCCCATCACAACTTGATTGGGCATAAAGAGGTGAGGCATGGACAGCTCCTGAACAAGCTATTTGCCACGAAATAGGAGCATGGTACTGAAATGTGATACAGTTGAGGGAATACGCTTCTCCTGGAGAAAGAGGTAGGGTTGAGGGAAACTAAGGGAGTTATTCTTATTGGACATATAGGGGTGGAGGGTTCTATATATCTTGATATATATATTTTTTTATACCTATTTCGCACTAGCCTCTGTGTTGTAGGCATGAAAAAATGAATTCAAAATGTTCAAATTACAGATTTGATCCATATTAGATTTTAAACTGGGGGTGGGGGTTTAGGCTATTATCATATAAGGACTAAAACACCGAACACTACACAATAAATAAGACCGAATACGTTGTTTCGGAGTTGAATAACCTTACAAAACGACACACCCATCAAACTCAGCTTTGTATCGCTTTAAGATCCGGAATCTCTTGGGTGACCCCGATGATGGGGATACCAAGGAGAAATGGCCGATTAGTAACTGCTTAACACATGCAAGCCATTATCTCAGACTTAATTTTTCTGTGATCTTGGAGTTCTCTGGCCTTGATTGATAGGAAATAGCTCAAAAAAGGACTGAAGAACCTTGGTTTATCGAGAAGAACTTTGTGTGATAGACACTGCTTGATCAACTCATATATATTCAAATATAGTTTGAACAATGTCTGTGGTACCCGAAAGAAATCACAATAGCTTTCACAACATATGGTCCTACTCAAGTCTAGTATACATGAAGGCATAATTATGGTGTTGCAAAAGATACGAACATTTAGAAAATACTGTATTGGATTCTGCAATGTACGAACTACTTATTTCAACGCTGTTTAGAAAGAGGGCAAACGTTTATGACAGCTACTGAGGAAAAAGACAAATGGGAGGCTTTCACAGGTCAATTACACATGAATAGTAACCATGAGATGACCACCACAACAAACGAGAAGAGCGCTACAGTAGAAAACCCCATTGAGGAGTGCATGCTGTTTATCAGAAGTAATGCCCTTGCTCTTACTGTACTGTCAATACAATATCCTAGGAGCACTTTATGATTGATTTTCAATGAATTTAGAGTCGCTTGAATGCACGGACCTGTTGGTTATTGGAATCTATGTGCAACAGTCAATAACAGTGTCCCACCCTCTTTCACCTGCAATCAACCTGCGCTGTTTCACTAAGGTTCTCTAATGACCATTCCTAGGACGCTCTTGTCTGGACTTGCGGGAGGGGTAGGATTAGGACTGGAACAGGGTGAAGCACAAGAGTGAAGACTTACCCCCTATGTAGGAATATTTTGATGCAGAGATGCCACCGTTGGGCCCTTGTGCACGTCTCAGCCCAAATTCCAGCAGCTGTTTATTAGGGCCGGCAGCAGAGCGCATCCTAGCAGCATTCGTAGCAACAAGACTGTACAGAAAGAAAACAGAAAATAGTGTCCTTAAATTGCAGACGCAGCCTTATTTGGAAGAAACCATGAATCAATAGAATGTGCGTGCTTATAAGAATATCACATTTTCTGTAAGCCGGGGATGCAGTTCCACACACCTGCCAGTGCTACGTTTAATTTAAAATTTTTACGTACATGCATGATCAAACCTGGATTACTACTTTTATGGAAAAAAATTCAGATAGAATGTATTTTGATCTAACAGAGGGGAGAATTGTATGGCTACTGTCGCCATCAGAAATGCAGACCTGCAAGTCATAGAATGTACCACAAATTTGAATTTTATAACCCAAGTCAGGAACAACATTTTATACCAGGAGACTATGTACAGTGTGGCAGAAGTAACGAAAACAAGTAGATACAAATCCTCTATTTGCATCAGTTCCTATACAGGCATTATCTATACTCCATTCACCTAAGCTGCAAACAATTTAGTAATTCTACTCTTTGTGAAATGATTGTGCCATGTTGCTTCCTTAATGCCAAATCCATGTCATATTAGGTTGCCTTTGCTGCAAAGGGGTAGGATAGCAATTTATATTTCGGAACCAGTATTTTATTTAAATGATATTAAGAACAAATAGTCTCCCACCCTGCAACTAGCCATATGGTGACACCCTTCACTCTCCCAACTTGAGTTAAAGTTAACAGATCATTCATACTTTCTGTTCTGCTATTAAAAACCACATCCATGCTTCATTATTGGCAGCCTTCGTGTAGTGCACTGTCATTCTCCTACCCATCAGGCGGGACCTTCAGCATCTCTGATCTCCTGCCCTCCACTATTCTGACCGTTCCCTCCCCATCATGTCCAGTGACTCACCACCACACTCGGACTCCTGACATTTCCCATACCCACTACAATCCTGATGAACTCATCTACCTTCCTTTAGCCTCTCTCTTTATTACATGTCCTATTATCCGGTTTGACAAATCTGATGATAAAGGCTTTCATTGTCCTATGGCCTTTTCGGTTTTTTCTCTTTTCTCAAATGTACTGTTCTTTTACTGTTTTGTTCTACGTAAAACTCACAAATATATGTAAATAAAACCTCACATTAACCAAATTGCCTTACAAACCTGACATACTACATAGTGCTGCAAAAGGAATGCATTTGCACAAAGGGATATGAAGCCATTTGTAAATGATATTCAGAGTGGCTACTTACTCGATAACTTAGAAATGGCTTTCGGCCAAGCAAAGGATAGCAAAGCAGTATAAATGCAAACGGCACAACTGTCTCTTAAATGAGATCATCATGATCTGAAACTTGCCTCGTGGATCAACTGCTTTGCTCAGTGCAACACAAAGCATTTCTCAGTCTCCAACTTCACCCTAGAACCTGCCCCACAATCACACAATGCCATGTTTCCAGTCTGTTAGTGTCACATCCTCACCAACACACCTATGGTCCTGGAACAAAGGTTGATGAGATAAAGGCTTAGGAGAGCAGTCACTTCTTTGTCATAGGTTACTAAAAGCATGGCTTGGCCACCAAAGCAACCACAGGGGCAAAATTAGGTGCAGAGTTCAACATTTTCCTCAACATAAATAGGGCCTAGTGTAGAGTTTGGCGGATGGGATACTCCGTTACAAACGTGATGGATATCCTGTCTGTCGTATTACAGGGGCTACTGAATATAATGCACTTGTAATGCGGCGGGCGGGATATCCATTACGTTTGTGACAGAGTAAATCATCCACCAAACTCTAAATCAGGCCCACACTTACAACAGGATGAGAAATCAAATGGTTTATGAAGGGCTGGCAGTCAACATAGGGGTTAAGGTTCAGCGCTCAGTTGATGATTAACCATAAAAATAAGTAACAGTTTGGCATTTGGCACTTGATAACCTAAAATGCATTGCGCTGAAAGTTTTTCCAACTACTTGATAGTGGACAATCAACTAAAATGTTACACCAAATTGGACTACACTAATGCTGATCTGTATCGCAACTTGGCCATTGTCCATATTGCATAAGTCCAGCTGATCTCCAGACTGGTTTCCTTTTCCACAAGATAATGCTTACCCACAAGAGCTGGGACTAATGCAAAATCCTAAGCTTCCCCCACACTAGACAGAAGAGGCTGCATTCTTGGAGGATTGTGAGATGAGGAGACAAATACTATGCACTCCTAACATCAGAGTCCTGTCTAAACGCAGGACACAGCCCTCATCTCAGTCAAGATCCCCTTAAAACGTATCTGCAAACATTCTCGCCAGTCTTTCTCCTTTTCAGCATGGTCACAACAGTTGTGTTGTGTAAAGGATGGTCTTTGTTTGCATCAGGTGAACAGCAATGTGTTTCCAAAGCAGCACACACAAGCCAGTGATTATGTTCAAGTTTAGATTTTTAGTGTGCTTGCTAGGACTCTTAATCCACTTGGCATCAGTTAAGAAGAAAGCTTCATCTTTGTATTATGTATATTATATATGCCACTCTGAAAAATGTAGGGCAAAACAAATTACTTTAAACAAAAAACCTTCATGCAGATCTACAATATTACCGAAGAGCTTTCCATTAATATCTGTCACAGAGTATTTATTTGCTCCTAAATTCAATTAAATCTGTAATGTTGGAAGCTATGTCATTCATGTTTCTTAATAAAGGCTGAGTTTTTATTTACCTTGGCGTACTTTACTCACCAACCCTGTGACTATTTTTATAGTGGCAATGTAGGAGCAGAATAACGAAGCACAGTACAAAATAGGTGAGTGGATTATAAAAACAAGCATTTGCAATGCAATAGGTCTCGCATTTACGCAAGTTTAAGCTATTGGCATTGTAAATGACACTGCCTTTATTTATGTTTTAAAAACAAAAACAAAAATAAAAGGCATTGTTATTTGCAATGTTAATAGCTCAAACTCACGTAAATGCGAGACCTATTGCATTGCAAATGCTTGTTCTGAATGTTCCAGTGATTTATCAATACATTTTTATCTTTGAATTATACACACACTAGGCCTCAGTGACAAAAAAAAAAAAAAAAAAAAGTGTGATGTTATCAGGGTTAAGGGCATGTGGCGTCACTTCCTGAGATTCGGGTTAAAAAGTCCTATGGTGTCACTTTCTGCTACCCCTGGCATTTCGGAGAGCCAGCGCCCATGGGCACACGCTCAGATCGATGGATACAGTGCAGTCTCAAGTCTTGGGCAATGCTGCATAGTTTCCATGTTGGTCGTGCGCTGCACACTGCAGGGCCCCTGGCAGCACTGCACTATTAGCGCCCTGTGCTCCAACCGCTGGCCCGAGGTCTCTGGTCCTGCTGCACTCTTGGGGTCTGTGCAGCACATCCTTAGGTGACTGTCTTGCGCAGTACAGCTGCACACACGCGGACTACGAGTGTGACGTTCTCTCCCGGGCCCCGCCGTACCCCACACCTCAACAGGCTTGCCGCGTGACTGTCCTCTCGGGTGACAGGGTTTAAGCCCAGCTCTACGCGGAACCCTCTCCCTCAGACTGAGATAACCTCCTTCCTTCCACATCCGGGTTGTAACGAGCCCTTCGCAAGTTCTACCCTACAGCTCTCCTGCCTACCTCTCCCCTGCGCCCGACCAGGAGCCCGCCCCTCCTCAAAACCCTCCTTCCAAAGAAAGCGGGCAGGGCTCGATCCCCCGCCATTGACGTCAGCAGCGAGGCCACGTGACTCCGAAGGAGCACCAGCAGCGCAGGCGGGGATGGAGTGGGGAGAGAGTGCTCACCTAACACGCACACACTGACAGGCGCAGACACGCAGCGACAGAGGGGCGCACGGATTCAGTGACACATGCACAGGCACCGAGGCAGGCATGTAGAGACGTGTGCTGACATACAAGCGCCCACACAGTGACAGGCCCACACAGCGACCGAGACACATACACAAAGTGACAGTGAGGGATCTACACGTCCATGTTAAGGAACACACCATGACACACATGCACAGCGACAGGGAAAAGGGCAAACAATGAAAACCACACAGGCATAGAGCACATACAGAGATAAGTACACACTGAAGGAGGAAAACCAAAGAGACGTATGCATTGAGAGACACACAAGGAGACGTTGATGCACACACGGCAAGTTAAAAAAAAAAAACACATCGATTCAGGCATACAGGCCGTGACAAAGGTACACGTTGTAGCAGGCACAGTAAGGGACAAACAAAAACAACAATAAACACTGTGACACACACACACAGTGACATACAAGTTCAGCTCCGAGCAAAAATGCACACATTGACAAGAACAACACGATGACAAGCTCGGTGACAGGTAAAGCAAAGTGACAGAAACAGATAGAGGCAAATTGATTGGCACAAACCAGCCTGATAATGACAGGAAAACATGCGCATAGGCGCGCGGCTGTGCCCCTCCTATGCATGGGCCCGCAGCCGTGTCCCTCCAGTGGAAAGCCTAAGGACGGTTCAAATGGGACAAGCTTTGGGACCAAAATGCCCTCGCAAGGGGGGCATGGTAAGAACAAGCATTTGCAATGCAATAGGTCAGATTGCATTGCAAATGCTTAAGTTTAAAATAGAGCGCGACGCCGCTTGAAGGACACCGCGCTCGTGTTTTTTTTTGGGTTTTTTTTTTTTAACTTTAACACTGAGCGCTGTGTCCTTGAAGCGGCGCCGCGCTCAGTTTTAAAGTAAAAAAAATAAAACAGAGCGCGGTGTCCCTGAAGTGGACGCCGCGAAAGACGCAGCGAAAATATAAATAAATAAAGTGAGCGCGGTGTCCCTAGCGGGCGCCGAGCTCATTAAAAACATAAAAAAACATACAATTTAGAGGGCATAGCGCTGCAGCATCGCGCTTCGTGGACGAATGACAAAAAGAAAGTGCCTACCAACTAATTGAAGGAGACAGTCTAACGCCGCAAGTAAAAGATCCAGTCCGGGTGGGCGGGGCCAAAAGGAGAGAGGGCGGTAACAAGGAGGGACTAAAAAGCCTCACTAACAATGGAAAGCCATGGTTTAGCATGCACAATGACGCTTGCCAATGGAAAGAAGGGGCGGAGCCTAGACTCCACTTCTGAAATTGGCTTGATTACAAGAAGCCTCGCAGAGCGAGCAACGCATGCGCGCTGCAACGCTGGGCGAGACCTAATGAACCAGCTGATACAGATCTCTTACGGGAAAAACCAACCGAACACTATGTGCTTACTGTACTTTATAGTGCACGCATTCTGTTAAGTGTTTTTAACTGTATTTATCATTTTGTATGGTGGATCGCAAGAACACTCGAGAGACCACACCGAAAGTGTTTATTTTATTTATTAAAGGTCATGTAAGTGTTAGACATCATTAACAAAAAGGCCTCAAAGAGTGCTGATGAGGAACAAAAAACTGTTAAGTATTAAAAATGGTGCAGACCAGCAAGTCCATATGCCAAGTTCCACCACTGTCAACTGACATCCACCATATGTGCGTGGAGCTACATGCCCATTCAGAGGAGAACATAAGATTGGTTGGCTGATGCACTGAGGAGCCACAACAAGGAGTAACCAAATACCATAGTAAATTCTGAACGAAAGAAGTGGGTCTTAACTCTCAACAATGTTGGTCTGTCTCTCCAACCTGAGGAGTTCTGGAAGGAGGAGCACTGAGCATGAAGAAATCTCACACCAAACATTTTGGAGCCTATTTCATAAACGTGTTTTGGAATAAGTAAAGCAGTATTCCTGTCATACTTTTTTTTAATTTTAGTTTTTTACATACTCTTGGATTAATTTGTGAATTGGGCCCAAAACACTTGAAAAGAGAATAAAATGGAAGTATATAGAAAATACTCTTGTACAATTGGAAAAGAAAGAAAGGACGGTGCACTTTTACTAATCAGGATTTGGACATTTCAGGGCGGTTCACAAAGATATAGAAGAGTATGTACTCTACTACTTCCCCTCCTCATAAATGCTTTTGTGAATCGGCCCTATGGCATCTGGTTGGGCACATGAACACAAAGTTCAAGGTGGTCTACCTCGATGGATGGTATGGCAGTCAATTATACCCTTCTACGCAAATGTAAAGTGAGCAAACTGCCTCAGCTGAAATATGAGCTACGTAGGTTCTTGAACTTTTCATCCCAGTGGTGCACAAAACCACACAACAGGTGTCCCTTGTACTGGGAAATTGTTCTCTTACAAGGAAGGATCACCCCTACTGCACCCCACCTACTTTGTTTCTGGTGCCAGAGCTCCCCAGACAGTCTTTTAACCAGGAAGAACAGCTTTCTGTGAGGGCTGAATAAATAAACCAGCGATCAATTTATGCAACCCACCTTCTTGTTATGGCCAGCCTCTTGTTTCTTGTTATACATGATGGTTCCTGCATTTCTTCTCTGTTTTTCTTTAATTTTCCTGGCCAATGCAGTGTGTAATCACAGAACATGTTGAAGGAGGGGAAGAGTCTGTGGCATGGTCGGGGCACCAGGAACACCGCTTACCCGCCTGACAGACTAATGCTGGCTCCATACGTCCTCGATGCGTTCCACGCCGACTCCCTGTCGTAATCAAACGACCAGAGGCAACGGCTTCTTCCTTACCGCGCATTTACGCAGTAACCATTGGACCCTTTCTGGATTTCCAACCAGAAACATCCCGACGTGAATACCCATGATCCCTCCAGACCAACAGATGCGTCCTTAACCTGATACATACAGGGACTCCGCAAGCCTAGGTTTAGGATTCCATTCGCGTACCACGCCACTGTTTTCCAAATAAGAGTAACCTGGTCCTGATGATGGCCTAAACACTCCTACAGGCCGAAACGCCGTCGGCTCCTACAGCGAAAAATTTCGGCGCTAGTTCTTCAATGATACCCATTTTGACTCCACTTGTATATATTAACATTCATTGTTTGGGTATCTCTACTATGTAAATTTCTCCTACGACTGTTTTTCTTTTTTTCGCGCCCCTCCGTGTCGCTGTACATACTTCCTGACGTGTCACTTTCGTCATCACCATTTCACGAGAACTTGTGCACAGTATCCTACAGGTTACATGCCATTTAATGTAACGCAGTGCTGTTCTTACACATTTAAATATATGAAGTTATTTATAACAAATATATATGACTACCAAAAAAACTTTGTTGTCAAATTGTTTTTGTCTCCTGGTTTTCCCCTTGCCTCCAGCAATTAATTTTGCTACCTTAAATTTGTCCACTAACTGATACCCTCAGAGACATTGTTGTATGTTACATACCCGCCTGACAGAAGCATAGCTTTGGATTCTTTGAAGCCTTGCAGTGTTCTTTATGAGGCATTATAGAATATAGTTTGTTAATAGCTTATCATAGCCTTTACTTCGCCTACCTCCTGATACACTAATTAGGAGAGGCACACACCTGACACTTCTAACTTAGACTCTGCTTCATACAGTACATACCAGTGTACTTTGGGGAAGCCCTTACTCAGCTGTTGGCCAGCGCATATTATGAAGCTGTTTTTCAAAAGTGCCACAAAAAATAGGCACTGCTTGAAATTAGAATGCTTAGGTTTTGTTTACTTTTCTTGAATACATGCTTATTTCAGACCTTACAAAAATGTTTTTTAGCTCAAATGGATGAAAACAGTACTGACAAAGAATATGACGCATAATGTGCATTTTTGCTGCATAATAAGATAACTTTGCTGCATATTTTGGTCTTCTATGCCACATAATCCTAATACGTCTGACAAAGCTAAAGCTCTGCAGAGAGGTTTGGAGGCTGTCATAATGAAATCCGTATTTCGGGAGTTAATCATAAAATCTTCTCAATATTTCATGGTTCTCTGATATATGGGTCTCTAGGTCACTTTTTGTTTTATGACATTTCGTGTAATAAAAGCATCAACAAGTAATAAATGATATATATATATATTTTATATATATATATATATATATATATATATTACACAACGGCGCTCAGTGTAGCTATAGTTCAGTCAGTTTCCGTAGGAAGAGCATGTTTTGTTTCACCGATCACTTTGGCGCACATATCAGTGCCCACACCCCTGGGCCTCTAACTATATGCCGTCAAAATGGGAAAATCAGACGGCCGCCAGACCAAGCTACAATTCGACGCTCAACAATCCACGCGCACATCGAACAGCGGCACTGACCAGTCCATTGCCAAGGTCTCTCTCTCTCAGATGAACCCACAGACACAGTATACATGAAAATACTACTGATGGCCATGCAGCAAAGCTTAACATCCATCGAAACAAAAATGGACACTATGTGTAATAGAATGGATTCGCAAAAAATTGGAGAAACAAGAAGAATGCCTTAAGGAAGCGGAACAATGACTATCCAGAGTAGAGGACACTATGTTGACCCGTAGTGACCAACTGCTCAACATGAAAAAAGTTCTAAAACTCATCATGGCAAAAAATGAAGATCTGGGAGGGAGATCACACCTAAACATTCTGCGCAAATTGGGAGTGCCAGAATCTATAAATACAGGCAGAATGGAGTACTACACTGAGCGGCACCTTGCCAACCTTTTTGGCGCAGACTCCTTCTCTAAATTACTCCTAGTTGAGCACGTTCATCGTGCACTGCTGGCTTCTGCTTTTTTTTTTCCTTCCATACCTTCCCACAATGAGCCAGCTGAGATGACACTGGACCCACCTGGACACCCTCGTACACACGAGGATGACCCCAACTGGCACTCTGGATGGCCTCTGCAGGTTACACCTAATTGGGACAGTTGCTACAAAATTTTCTATAACTTTCTTGGTTTATCTTGCCGACTAGGGCTTCTCTAATGTACTGTTGACAATGTATCTTCTGTTGCTCCTTCTCTTTTCCTCCTAATTCTCTACTCTTGCTCTTTTCCCTTAATTCTCTACTCTGCAATGCGCACTGGTGGTAATCCCACCAAAGCGCAGATATGATTTCTGTCATACCCGCAGCTTTTTCTAAGTTTGAAGGGGAGGGAGTAAGTGTGAGTGAAGGGGGTAAAAGGGAATTGTTTGAAATGTTATGTTGTGCTCATCAATGCATCATGCTGATACCACATTGTTCCTGCCCTGCGCCTTCCTGTTTCTCAAATCGACACAATGATCAAGCTCTTAATAACTCGCCTTAACATGACCAATAGAACTGATGCTCAGATAACTTCCCCACATGCAACGTATAAATGCCTTACATGGAATGTCAGAGCTCTTGGCAACCAGCAAAAGCCAAGGCATATATTAGCATATTTGGACAGGCAGGACATCCACATAGCCCTACTACAACAAACTCACTTGAGAGAATCTTCCGGTGCATCATTTGCTGCCCGATGGGCCTCCCACAGGCAAATTTCCACATACTCCTCTTACGCACGAGGCACTGTCACACTCATTCGCAAAGGTGTGCCCTGTATCCCACAGGGCTCACTGAATGATACTAAAGGCCACTATTCACTTATGTGGGACAGACTGGCTTTGTCAGCTATTATACTAGTAAATTGTTATGAACCCAGTACCTACAACTCCACATTCTTTGCTTGTCTCTGGGGGCAAATTTCAGGTTTAAGTACGTCCCTCATTCCATGGGGGGGCAGATTTTTACAAGACATATGTTGGCCTATTACTACCAATACTAAAATCCATATGTCAGGAGGCAAAGACGAATGGCCTACTCCCCCATCTATGCCTGAGCCTATGATTATTGCTAGGTGCAAATCTTATGGGCTGCTTTTTCTCATCAGTTGTGATATTAAAATGTACGCTAAAATACTTGCTAACCGACTCACACTTCTCATGCCATTGTTAGTTAGACAGGACCAATCAGGCTTCATACACGGAGAGTCCACGTCCCATAATCTGCCATTATTTTCTCTGATGCAAGATATCGATGCAGACCTAGCTACGGTGGCGGCCTTTCTGGATGCCACCAAAGCCTTTGACTCCCTTGAGTGGGATTTCTCAATGACCGAACTTTGCCGGATGGGACTCCCCCATTCATTTTTGGCATGGATTGCTCTACTATACTCACAACCAGTAACAAGAGTTAGGATAAATGGCTCGATCTCCTCTCCCCAGAGTATTACCAGGGGAACACAGCATGGATGCTCGCTGCTACTTTTTGCTCTTGCAATAGAGCGCATGGCAGCCAAACTACACTAATGCTATCAGGATTATGCACTCCACTACCAGTCCAGGCATATTTTAGTCTCACTATATGCAGACATTACCCTCTATTTGAGAGATCCGCAGGTCAGTCTTAATGGGATCCTCTACAAATTTGTCCATTTTGGGGGGCTATCCGGTGTGCAGATCAACTGGCAAAAGTTGCACCTCTTTCCTCTCACACCAGCTACACAACCCTTTACCCCCGACTTCCCCTTGCAGTGGCGTCACTCTGAACTTAGATACCTGGGGGTGGTAATATCGAGAGACAAAGTGAATCAAAGCGAATTATGGCACTAGCTATCCACAATCACCGATAGATTTATTCGCTGGATTTCCCTAGCCCAGTCACTAGCGGGTTGCATTGCGCTAATGAAAATGGTTATACTACCCACATTTTTACATCTATTCCTATACATACCTCTTCCACTGGGGTGCCACTTCTGCCAATCGCTTAGAACTCAGATGATATGACTAACGTAGGCAGGCAAGCAACCCCGTATTCAATAGGACACCCTCACGCTGCCATTCCCTGAAGGAGGATTCGAAGCACCAGATAGGGAGCTTTATTATCTGTGCGCTCAAGCGCACTATGCTGTTCACTGGAACAGACCTACTCCATTCATTCCACATTTGGCAATAGAGCAGGGATATATGATCCTTGTTCCCCCATCCTCGTATCTGGGTTCCTTATTGACTTCAACCGCATTAGCTGACTACACAGTTGCATGCAACTCCAATGCATGGCGTAGGCTGTCCCTAAAACTTGGCAAACCATATACTCCCCGCTTGTTCCGCTTCCTTATTATCCACTGCTACCTGTCATACATAGTCTACAGATAATTATGCCAAAAATAGGGATTTGCACATTGGAATGATCTCCATCAAGGGGGCTCCTTTATGTCCCGAGCTGAGCTCTACGATGGAGGGTCGCCATCCCCACTGGACATCTTGTACAACATAATGTAAAAGCTGCAACCCAAGACTTTCCTCATGGACCTCCTAGTCTAGATACCCTTCATGCCTTACTTAAGGCTGAAAATCAGAGACACATAGTTTCCCTCTTATATCGTACAGTGTAACTGGAGACCCCTTCACTTGGGGACAGATGCATGCCCAGTGGGAAGCGGATATAGGGACTACACCTACAGACAACCAATGGCACTTTTGCTGTTATTGTTATTGAAATTTGTTGAGCGCACGAATACCCGGGGGTGTCTTGGCGCTGTTGACTGCCGTAATTCCTCCTAGTTACTCAGATGCTGTGTTCAGATAGGGAGATTGCCTCTAGTAGAAGACTCCGCATTATACCCTATAAATTTCTTCACAGAGTAGATTACACTCCTGCCAGACGTCACAGCTACAGACGGCTTGGGCAGATTTTCTTCACCTTACATGAACATGTGGCCTCATACAGGCTTACTGGGGGGAGATCTCCACAGTGCTAACTGCCATGATAGTTCAAGATCTGACACACACTCCTCTCATGGCCCTTTTGGCACATACAGGGGAAGTTGAAGTAGGATTCAGGAAATAGGTGACGCTGGCCCTCCTCCTGGCAAAGCATAGAATCGCTGGTAGATGTGGACAGGGAATAGCATCGAAATTCAAGGAATGGTTATCTGACCTAATTTATTGTAATGACCAACTGTCCTAATATGCTGAACTGTTACCTCCTGAATCTCGACCTAGAGCCATTTGGGACCCGTTGCATAACTATCTGTTAACCCATTCGCAAGATGTTGGCGATGAGGAGGAATTGACAACTTGAGACCTGAATTGATATCCTCGAACAACTCACATTTCTTTTACCTCAGTGCATGTATATTCATGTATGTACTATTGGTTTGTGGAATGCCAACCGCAGTGGAAATGTCGATGTAGGATGTACCCACCAATTTGGAAAATATGATCTACCACGTACTTCTCATATGATGCCAAAAAGTGTGGAAGGTATATATTACAGATATGTGATGGTTTTAAACTTATCGCTGTGTACCTACAAAAGCAGGTGGGTAAAGCGGGGTAAGATGAGAAGTATTTACTTTGCTTACAATGAACTATCAGCACACCTGGGGCGGAGCTTGCCGAGGCTCAAGATGGCCGCGTGAAAGAAGAGCTCCGAGAGCCATCGTCACAATCCTACAGGAATCCTCACGTCTGAACCCAGTGCGCGACAGTTTGAGGGCAGAAAGCAAAGCGCAAGACCTACACTTCCGTCCGGTGCGCAGATAGAGTACATCGTCAAGTCCCTTGAGGGAGAAAACAGGAGTGGCCTGCACTGCCGTACGGCGCACCAGCCTCGATTTGCTGCTGGCGCTGCTGGCGTCTGGCTGCACCGAGCCGGAGCTGCGGATGGCGCAGCCCCGGGCGGATTTGGTGTCGAGAGCGGTGCTGCGCCTGCATAGTGGTCCCCTCCAGACGATACTGGAGTTACACGCTGCCGGCAGAGATTGCGGCTGCGCTTGGGGCACCAGTGATAATTGACGGAGGAGGCCCGCTGAGAACACAACCGCTGCGCAGCCTCTGCCGCGATCGCTCCGGCGGCGTCTCCACTGATTTGGCACCCGGATGTGCATCGGAGTGACCCGGTGAGGTTTGGTGCTGTGTGCGCGTCTCCCTGTGCTCCCTCCAGCTTGGCCCTAGAGACCTACAAAGTGACTGAGCGGTGAGTGCCGTGTGTCACGGCCCGAGAGGTGCGCTCCAACGATACGGGCCTTTTTCGGACTGAGTAGTGCACCGCTGTGCCCCTGCCTCTGGTGCTCCCTATACGATGAGGTTACTCGAGAGTGGCTCCTGCAGCCTTTGATAACTGCTGGGCCTGCATGCTCTCTCTATGGATGGGGTGGCGGTTGGCAGCTCCCAGTGGTCGCCGCCCACGCTCTAGTGTGCCCATATGAGATCCTGGACCAATCTTCGGACGGTGACCTGCTGCTGGTGGAAGAACTGAGCATCAGCCTACTGCCACACGATAGAGTGCAGACCCCGAGAGCTTAGCCACCTGGAAGGTATTGCCAGCCCTTACTCACTTTAGCGCACTGAGGCTGATTCGCACTGGGGGTGTACCCTGACCAACACTCACTGGTAACACAAGGAGAACTTGTGGAAGCCTGAATTTGACCTGAGATAGTCAGCGGGGCCCGATTTCTTTACGTTCCCGGAGCTCGCTGCTAATACGACGGCTGGGGGATCACTGAGGGAAGAGCAGCCATATTCTTGTCCCCACATCAGATAGCGGGAGTGCAGCAGAGAGAGACCGTGACTCTGCTGTCGCCAAGATGGGCAAAGTGGACAGAACCCAAACAAAGCTACTTTTTGACCAGAGAAAGTCAAGGACCAGGGAGGCGGAGGGTACCCGCACTTCGGAAGAACGGGTGGATATCCCTGAAGAGGAGACCAGCGATATAAGACAGATCCTTGCAGCGATGCAGAAGAGCCTATCAACTATAGATGGCAAAATAGATACACTAGTATTCCGTATGGACAGAATGTCGGAGCGCCTGGACAAACAAGCAGAAAGTATAGACATGACTGAACGGCGTGTGTCGGAGGTAGAGGAGGCGCAGTCGGAGTCCGACTCAGTCCAAAAACAAATGGCTAAGGCATTGGTGGCGCTACAGGATAAAGCAGAGGATTTAGAAGCTAGGTCCAGGAGGAGCAATATCCGGATTACGGGCCTCCCGGAATCCACTGCAATGGGCAACATGGAACAGTTCACAGAGAAACTCCTCGTCACACTGCTGGGCCGTGAAATCTTCTCTGACGTGTTCGTGGTGGAGCGTGCACACCGCTCCCTCGGCCGCCTCCGGGAGCCCCTCCACGTCCCATGATAGCAAAACTGCTAAACTACAGGGATGCAGCCCTAAAGCTAGCCAGAGAAAAGGGAGTATTGACATACGAGGGTCCACGATATCCCTGTACCCGGACTTCACCATGAAGGTCCAAGAAGCTAGACGTCACTTTGCCCCACTAAAGCGTCGCCTTCGAGAGCAGAATATGGAATATGCCATGCTTTATCCAGCCCGGCTGAGAGTCATAATGAATGGCAAAGCTAGGATTTTCTTAGACCCCAAATCTCTACAAAAAGCTCTCAAAAGAGTACTCTAAGTCGGAGGTGCGGAACACAGAGACGAGGAGTCCGGATGAGGCAACTGGCGGCGGCATGGAAGATCAAGACTGAGATGTCCCCTGTTCGGTGCATTCTTCTATCCTTGTGCCCCTGTTATAACAGAGAGCCTGCCATTCATAGGGAGCTCTCAATATTGTGTTCTACTGTGTGACGATGCCTGGATAGCTCTGCGATGATCGAAATGGAGGCACGGAGAAGACCGGACTATCGCAAGTATTGTTAATAATAATAATAATGTTGTGGTGGCCCTGGGGGAGCCTTTGTTTAGATGCGGTTGGACACATCACTCCTCTGGGGGACACTGGGTTTGTATGAATAGACGGGCAGTTGCTTTTTCCGGCCCTTAATGCAAAATATTAGAATTGTTTGTTTCAGGTGTGCTCTATTAGTTCGATGGTATAGCAAACTGTCTGTTTTTTCCTGTTGTAGTTTGCGGTGTCTTGGTAACATCCGCCCTACACACTTTATGGCTTATGGCCATTCACATCCAAGGGGGGGGGGGGAAAATCGACTATGCTGAGTTATGTTATGTTATCTAATATTTATAAAGCGCACGGCTACTCCCTAGAGTGTCCCGGCGCTTAGGAACAGAGACCACATAACATCAAACAAAGCATTCCACTACAGCGAAGCTTACAGCTGAAAGAGCCATGTTTTTAGACTCCTCCTAAAAGTAAGTAGGTCCGGGATCTGTCTAAGAGAGAAGGGTAGGCTATTCCACAGCCGAGAAGCCACTGCTTGGAAAGATCTACCCCCTACCCGGGAGAGCAGGACCTTCGGAGCTGAGATCAGAAGCTGAGAAGAAGATCTCAGGGTACGCTGTGGAATATAAGGTTGAAATCTTTCCCTAAGGTAGGGGGCTCCAATCTTGTGAAATGCTTTAAAAACCAAGACCAAGGCTTTAAAATGTATTCTTTTCCGCACCGGAAGCCAGTGTAGTGAGGACAGAAGCTGAGTTGTAGGAGTCCTGGGCCCAGACAGAAAAATGGCCCTCGCCGCCATATTCTGAATCACCTGTAATCGGCCCAGAAGGTACTCAGGAAGGCCGAGATACAGGGAATTAACGTAGTCCAGTCTGGACACTACCAGGGCCTGGACCACTGTTTTCCTATAGGGGACTGAGAGCAGGGTGAGAAAGTTCCGCAGCATTCTCAATACCCCAAAACAGAACCCAGCCACCGTTTGGACTTGGGCCTTCATAGAAAAGGCCGCATCCAATTTGACTCCTAAATTTTTCACGATGGTGACCGAGGACGAGGGGGGGGGGGGACATGTCCTGTGGCCACCAGGTGTGCCAAGCTTCAAACGGACGTGGACCAAAGAAGATAATCTCTGACTTCTCGGAGTTACACTTTAGTTGATTGTGTCTCAGCCAGGAGAAGACTTCAGAGAGGCAAGTGTTAATTAAGTTGCCGTTGAATTAGACACCCTTCTCGCACGTAAACAGTAGCTGGGTGTCATCAGCATATGACACTATTTTGGCTCCGTATTTCTCGGCGAGAAGGGCGAGGGGGGCCATATACAAATTAAACAAAGTTGGGCTCAGTATTGAGCCCTGTGGGACCCCGATATTCATAGGTGGAAGCACAGCGGCGAAAGGAGGAGACCAGATAGTTTGTGAGCTGTTGACAAGAAAAGACGCAAACCATCTCAATACCGTGCCACCAATACCGCTCTCCGTAAGTCTTTGCAGTAGTCTATTGTGGGGCACGGTATCAAAGGCTGCAGAGAGATCCAGTAATACCAACACCGCATTACCTCCTCTATCCAGTGTAGCTTTAATTGTCTCCGCAACTTCTAGCAGGGCTGTTTCGGTGCTAAAGTTAGCTCTGAAACCCGATTGGCTAGAGTGCAACAAGTGATTGGTCTCCACATAGTTCGTTGTGACTTCATTGACATATTTCTCCAAAACCTTGGAGAAAAAAGGCAGAAGTGATATGGGCCTGTAGTTACTGGCGGCCTCAGGGTCTGCTGTAGGTTTCTTAAGCAGCGGAAGAATTTTAGCACGTTTCCACGTTTGAGGCATGAGCCCTGCCCGCAAGGCGATGTTCAAGATCGGGTTCACTACAGGGTTAATCACTTCTGCTATTGAGGACAGAACTTTAGCTGGACATGGGTCAGATGGCGAGCCAGATTTCAAAGCTTTCATAAGCACTTGAGATTGCTCCAGGGTGATCACAGGAAACTCCGTAAAGGAGGCATCAGTGCAGGGACACACATCAAAGGGAGGTCCACCAGCAGCCTCCAGATCTGTCGACTGAGCTGCAAAGGAGTCCTGGATATTTCTAATTTTTTCGTAGAAAAAGCAAGCCATGCGGCTGGTCCAGTCGCTTGTGGGGTTTGCATGGCGTGGGTGGAGGGTGGTAACCTTGCTCTGGGTGTTTTTTTCCTATTTGTTTTGTTTTGGTCACAGTGTGGGTATGTTACTTGATAACTTTGTCGATAGATGTCCGAGGTAAAAGACGGTTCTGGTGTAATTGTGTATGTAAACACCTGAGGGACCCTGATGGGAAATCGACTCCCCCTTCCGTGGACTGATAGGCTGAGATTGTTGACCTGGAACGTCAGGGGAATGAATGACTTTCGGAAAACTAGGAAAGTAGTTGCGTATCTCAACAGGCATAACATAGATATCGCCCTGCTACAGGAAACCCACCTACCCTTAGACAACCCAATATTAACATGCAGAAAGTTGCATGGTGCATTCCATGCAGCTGGCTTTTCCACCCATGCGCGAGGGGTGCTCACATGGGTAAACCCAAGAGCTGGTCTCTCCCTAGAAGGTCTACATACTGATACAGAGGGCAGATAAGCTATTACTAAATGCAAGGGGAAAGGCATGGAGTTAGTTATCATAAAAGTCTACGGCCCTAATTTCGACCACCCACAATTTTAATCGAACACTCCTTGCAGTTGCACAACAGTTACCTTCGCTTCCGCAGATATGGGGCAGTGATTTTAACTGTGTACTAAATCCAGCCATTGACCGCTCTGGGGGCCCTGCTCGGCGTCAGTCATTGGCGGCTAATGCGATTGAGGACACGATCGCTGAGCTGGGCATGATTGACGTCTGGCGATCTCGGTTTAGAGATGAGGGGGGATACACGCAACACTCTGCCCCACATGACCTATACATAGAATAGATTACTGGTTTATAGCTGGCTCGCTGAAACACGCAATACGTGGCTGTGAGGTATTTCCTCGCTCATATTCTGACCATTCACCAATTCTATTAGACCTTGAATGCCCTCAGAAAAAACCTGCCCCATTCACGTGGAGGTTCCCTCCCTATGCACTCTTAGATGATGCTTTCCGGGTCGAAATGTCAGAAGCCATTGAGACCTTCTTTGACACTAATATAGGATCGGTAACTCAATCCGCTACTATTTGGGAAACCTTTACGGTTTATATTAGAGGGATAGCAATTGCCAAACACTCGGGGGTCTTACGCTCCATAAGAGGGCGCTTAGAATCACTTGAAAGGAAACTTGCCACGCTGGAGCGAGAGGCCTTTGAGGGAGGCAACGAACAGGTTATGGACGAGCTCAAGGCCACACTGGAGGAGTACCATGATGAAGCTGATAGGGAAGTTAAACTCCTGGGGAAGTAATCCAAGCTAGAACATACAGTGAAGGGGAACGTCCCAGTGCTACCCTGGCAGCCATAATGAAAGGTAGACGCGAGGCAACATGTCCTATGGGGATTAGTTCAGCGTCCGGTGATGGACCAAGTGACCCTGACTCTGTCGCCGACCGCTTTAAGACCTACTATTCAAAATGATATCAAACTAAATCGCATAATACAGACGCTGCTATGCTGGACTACCTGGCTCACATTAAATTGCCCTGGCTGGCAGACGAGCACAGAGAGTACCTTATGAGATCTCTAGAAGCCTGGGAAGTCCTCGACGCGTTAAAAACTATGCGAGCCAATAGTGCTCCAGGCCTAGACGGTCTAACGATGGCTTTCTATAAAGAGTTCAGGGAGCTGCTAGTTTCTCATTTGATTACCCTGTTCGAAGAGATGGGGGAGAGCAGGATCATGCCTCCATCGATGCGGGAAGCCATGTTGGTCACACTTCTGAAGCCAGGCAAACCTCCACACGAATGCTCATCATACAGGCCGTTGTCCCTATTAAACGTTGATACTAAATTATTTGCCAAAGTCTTGGCGAACCGGTTAGCCCCCCTTATTCCGACTTTGGTTCGTCCCCGGGCGTACTTTAACACATAATCTACGCACAGTATTTGGAGCCATTCAACATATTAAGCCAGAGATCAAAGCAGCTGCGATCTTTTTAGATGCCGAAAAGGCTTTTGATTCAGTTGAGTGGAACTACATGATACTGGTGCTAAGACGTATGGGTATAGGTGACCTATTTATCCAGCTGGTGGAAGTCCTCTACAATTCCCCTACGGCCAGGGTGAGAGTGGGAAACATCGTAAATTCTTCTATCACAACATCTAGAGGCGCCCGTCAGGGATGCCCGCTATCCCCACTACTTTATGCGTTGGTGGCGGAACCATTGGCTTGTGCCCTAAGAGAATACCATAGCCACAGAGGGCTTCGTTTCCCCAACTATAATTTAATAATCTCCACCTACGCAGATGACTCAACTATACATTAGAGACCCGGCGGTTAACCTCTCCCCAGTGTTAAGGGAGGTTGTAAGATTTGGCGAATTTTCGGGGCTTAAAATCAATTGGCCTAAATCTACTATTTTTCCCCTCACTTCAGGCATGGAGCCGATAGATCTGGAGTTCCCGCTGACCTGGTCTACAGACCCTGTGCGATACTTGGGAATTCAAGTACATACGTGCTCAGAGACGGTATTCACAGAGAATTACAGCAGAGCGATTGTTAGATTAGAAGAAGATATAAACAGATGGGTGCGGCTGCCACTATCGCTTCTGGGACGTATATCCCTGATGAACATGGTAGTGTTACCCAGATTCCTCTTTTTGTTTTTAAATATACCTATGGTTCTCCCTACCCACTTTTTTTAAACATCTCAAGTCTCTGCAGGTTAAGTTAGCTTGGGCCGATTAGCAACCTCGTGTCGGGTGGGATGTCCTTACTCTTCCATATTCCATGGGTGGGCTCGGCGCCCCGGATATGGAGCTCTACTATCGGGTGGCGCAGTGCTTGCATGCTTTTTACTGGCTCCACCAGCAATACTCTCCTCCTCACCTGAGCATAGAAAGAGTGGCAACAGCGCCTTCTCACTTGGCTACGTCTCTGTTCCGCGCTCCGGTGAGGCGTACCAGTACTTTAGACTCGATTAATGCCCCCATGCATGCTTGGCACAATTTAATAAAAAGACAAGCTGCCTCTATTCTGTATTCCCCGCTAACACCGATCGAATGGTGTGCTTGGCTTCCGACACTTATGGAACCAGAAGTGGTGCGCGCCTTAATTAGTCTGGATATCTCGTTGATAGGCGACCTATTCATTGATGGGAAAGGGCGGGACTGGGAAGATTTAACCTTTGAAAGCAGGATGTTTCCCCTCTTGCGTTGTTCCACTTTTTCAGAGCCCGGCATGCACTTCGCGAGATGTTGGGTGTGGAATTGATGGAGCCGCTCTAAGTTCTCCCTTTCTCTTTAATGCTACGCTCAGAGACTCAGTGCAAGATCGTCTCACGTATCTACAGCATGGTGCAAGACTATCGTAAGAACCATTACACGAAGGCCAGGTTAGAGTGGCAGACGGACTTCGGGGTCACGTTAGATGATGATACCTGGCGGTATTGCTGTGAAGCCACACAACGTATCTCTCTAAATGGTAGACATCGACTCATTCAGTTTAAATACCTCAATAGGGTTTACTATACCCCTATCCGTTACATAGATACGGCTTAAGGGATACAGCTAAATGTAAAAGGTGCGGTGAAGAGCCAGCGGGATTTCTGCATTTAGCTAGGTTGTGCCCCTCAATAGCGAACTTCTGGACTTCAATATTTCAAAAACTTAGTGCCATAACCGAGGAGCCCTTGGCACCAGACCCCCTGTTGGCGCTTCTAGGTTTTTCCAAGCGGTTACGCAAAGATATAAGGCGCTTGGTAGATATGGGGCTGTTAGTAGCAAAGCGGGTAGTAGCTATGCATTGGGCGCGTGGTCCGCCCCCTACTCTGACACAATGGTCCAGAGATATGTTATACTGTAATACGCAGAATGAGATATACAGCGAATTGCTTCCCCCCCAAAGCCGCCCCAAGAACTTTTGGAGCTTATACCAGAGCTTTTTAGACAGCAAAAAATGAATCAACAAGTAGCCAGATCCCAATTGAGGTTGCGGCAGACGGCTGGGGTAGATTTTACAGATATTATACACAACCACATTACATTCCCTGTTGAAGGGTCCTAAGGGCGTCTTTTACAGCCAGTTGATAGTAAAAAAGATTTATGATAAAAAAAAATTTAAACATTTTAACGCTCTTTTGACAATGACAACATTTATAATGATGCTTTTTGTGCCTTAAAGGTCATAGGATTGTTAATCAAATATCATCAGATTAAGATAGAGCCACTGTACAATGGTATATCATCCCCTAGCACTTTTAATGTTGTTGCATTGGTCGAATATGGTACATTTTTCTTTTATGAATGTGGCAACACACTTACAAAGCCAGTAGGCTTGCCTCTTGATAACTGCACCTTCTTTATTTTTATCTAGTATATGTGGTTGGTCTTGGGGTTCAGGGCCAGCTAGGGGTGCGGACGGTTAGGATGGTGTCAGAGGTATTTTCAACTGCCTACTTGTACATATTTGTAAATTAATATGTATGATTAAGTAGTATTCCCCATATTCCCTTGGGAGGGAGTTATAAAATCTGCATATTCCACTTGTGATGCCTCTGAGAAGGTAGGGGTACCACAAACCTAATGTTTGTGGGGACTGCCAGGAGTGCAGAAGTCCCCACAGGAACCCCACTAAAGTTTTTTTTTTTTTTTTTTTTTTAAAGTCTCCTAGAGTGTTCAATTAGTGACCACGAGGGAGTTGCACACAATTTCAAGCACACCTAGAGTTTGGACATTTGCTCAGAGGCTCAGGAGCATGGGACAGTCTGCTGACAGGTCATTTAGCTGTGCTTGCAGACTCCTGAAAGTAAAAGAAAGACCCATACTCATATTTTATTGAAATTGTAACGCTCGACATGTCTTAATGAAGATCAAGGGAATATTTTATTCATTATTACTAGGTTAACAATGAGTTCTAATGAATGCGATTATAAGGTGGTACCATTTGGAACAGTATTAATGGTATTTATTTATTTTACAGAGTTTTATATAGCGCAAACTTGACCCGAATCGGGTATCAGAGCGCTTTACATAGCACCAGTTGTATTACATGAGGACACATTCATTTTTGTTAGGCACGGGGAGATTAAGTGATTTGCCCAGAATCACAGGATGTTCAGTGTCATTGCCGAGACTCGAACCCAGTTCCCCAGATTCGAGGTCGACTGCCCTAGCCGTTAGGCCAACTCCTCTGGTATTGAATTGGTCTGTTATATTTCTGCACTTATGAATGTGGTGACACCCTGACAAAGCAGTATGCCTGCCGCATGATATCTACACCCACTATATAAGTCTGGTATATGTGGGGGGGATATTATGTCGGAGCTCAGTAAGGGTGTGGACTGTCAGGAGAGTGTCACCATAAGATTTCAACCTACATACTTTTAAGTATTTGTAAATTAATGTGTAGTCTTTAGTAGGGTGTGCACAGTTGAGGACAGTTTCTTTTTCATAAGTAAAAATATTTGCTTAACAATGATTTATTCGGTGTTGTTCGTTGCGTACCTGTGGACTGGGTACTAGTCCATACCACCTACCATGAGTAGGCCTTGGACAGTTCAGACTCGCTACTCTGAAAGAACCGAGTGCTTGTCCAAACTAATAGCCCACTTGCTTACATAAATGGAGGTTAGGCCCAGTGGAGGGATGGGCACAGGGCCCTGCAGGCGGTTGGGAACGAGAGAGGGCTTGAGTGCTTGCAGGAAATTGGGCGCAAGGCAGTTGGGAACTGGGCCTTGCAAGAGGCCAGGCCCTGTGGCCAACTACCCACTGCACACATGCTCAACTTTGAATATAATCAAAACCACAGAAAAAAAAGACAAAGGCTAAAGTGACATCATAATTTGGTATGATAATGTGATCTTAGTGTGTGTGTGTATGTATATATATATATATATATATATATATATATATATATATATATATTAAAAAAATCACCGAAAAACCATCAATGGTTAAAATGATGCTATAGTTAGGTGTTGAAATAAGATCAGAACTAAGACATTTAAAAACTGAAAAAAACAACTGAACTTCACCAGTTAAAGTGAAGTAGCTATAACTTGCCTCTCATCATGCACTGCTTACTACCTCATATTACATCACTCATGACATGTTAACTAACATGCCTGATGACATCTCTGATGACATTATCCATGATACTCCTATTCACATTACTCCATACGTCCTTTCATCACTGTATAAAAGAAAGTAGTTAGTAATGTGCCCAGTGGCCGATGGTGACATTTGAAAGTGGTGGGGCGTAAAACAATTGCCGTACTGCACTGCGGTGAGCGAGCGTAGCGAGCGAGCCCGAACCACCTACAGGGGGTTCTCCCCCAGAGAAAATTTTGAAAAAAAAGAGTGGGCAAATTGTGCATTTTCAAGCAAATTTGAGAAAGCAGGAAGGTGTCAACCACTGAGGTCTGATGACCCCGTCCAGTCCCTGGCCCGGCCCCTCCACACCCTGGGGGTCCTAGTAAGGTCACCCCTGTGATCGCTATTGCATTACACAAATCAAACGTGGGGACATTAAGAGACCGGTAATAACCTCTCTGATCTTGTCCCTGCAGGGTACACCCCCGCACGTCTGCTCAGGGCGGGCTTTCACCATAAACGGAGGCTTCACTGCCTAGCTTAGCATTGAAATCCCCGGCCAAAATCACGTTCAGCCCACACCTCTGCGATTGCAACTCCCCTATAAAGTGGTCAAAAAAAATAAAAAAGCAGGGCAAATTTGGGGTTGGAAAATGAAATGCATGTGAAATTGTTATTATAAAAATGTATAACACACAGATTAAAACCATCATCCCATACCAAGTGGAAAGCCTGTGTTAAATCTGAATCGGTGTTTAGTGCAGCAGTGCTACATCCCAGAGCTGTTTTGAGCCATGTAGCTAG
This sequence comes from Calotriton arnoldi, assembly GCA_963921515.1. NCBI lineage: Eukaryota > Metazoa > Chordata > Amphibia > Caudata > Salamandridae > Calotriton > Calotriton arnoldi. The sequence goes on along the minus strand of CAWUFW010005914.1, from coordinate 1,145,058 downwards.
CCCTGCCCGTGCGTTACCAACCAGCGAGAGAGTAGCCTCTAATGCACTGCACGAGGGATCATCAGAAGGACACCTAAGCTCCCCAAAAAAGAGAACATACCAAGTACAGCACTACCAGAACCTTTCAAGCACTGCACCAACATAATATGTAATAATGCCTGAGGAGATAGCGCTTAGAATGACTGCACAAACAGAACACTGAATGCACCACTTGAAAAGAACATTTAGTTGCACTGAATCAAAGCACATACCAAGCACAGCACCAACAGGACTGTCCAGCACTTTACAAACAGAACCTACAGCACAAACAAAACACTGAACACACTGACCCAATGGAACATACAATCACTGCTCCAGTATATTATCCAAGCATTAGTAGACCGAACTACACCATCAGGACTTTACTGCAACAATAGAACACAGCACCACGGAGCATACCACGCAAAGCGCCAAGAGAACACCCAATCCATGCGCCCAGCCGGTCATATAACGTGCCACACCAAGAGAACATTAAAGCTACACATTCAGTGCACTAAACCAATAGAGCATCTGATGTCAAGTGCCAGCCTAATGCTGACAGGAGGGGAGGATGAGAACACCTCACGCACTGCACTTTAACTTCTAAAACAATATCACAACAGCAATTTGAATGCAGGGAACATAAAACCACTGCACTGTGTAGAATCCAAAGCACTACCCCAAGACGTCTGAAGCAATGTACGGTAGTCACCATGCGACGGAAAATAAGAAATAATACCATGTGAATAAACAAGGTTAATGTCGGGCCAAGGCCAGATCAGTCTGATTGCCCGGATAAAAGCAGACATGTATGTGACATGGGCGCTCGATTTAATTGGATAGCAAAACCCCCAAACAACCTCACGGGCCGTGTTTTGGTGGACTTGTGAAACTTACAAAATGCCGGATGACAGAGTTTTCCAGGTTTCCTGTAGCGTTAAGATTGTAATAAGGACCACGTTAAGTCATGTCGCCTGTTCAAGCAATGCAGCGTGCCAATTTTGGTTGCTGAACTACGTTGCGTCATTTCTAGGAAAATCTGGGCCTTCTTGTTTTGTAATGCTGGGGCAATTAGCCTTGCCCCAGGCGCTTAAGAGTGGGGGTGGGACCTTTTAGCTGCCAGGGATCACTAGACACCTTGACCAGTTGTCCTTAAAGAGACATGTTCGCCTCAGTCCTATCTAAGAAGAACAAATTTTCGATCCAACTGATTCACTGTGACACTTCAGCCGTTCTCTGGCGGAAAGGCAGCCGATAAGAAATACAAGCACACGCTCTTTTCCAAAGGTTTAGGAGTCTAATAGTTACAATCAACAATAAAACGATAGAACTTCCACAAGCCTGCCACGGCGCCTTTCTCTGCTCAAATGATTTCAAATTGTGTGTCCCCATTGAAAAGGAAATAACTGTGCGCTTGGAGCCAGTTAGACAGCTATTCATCACCCTCCCAAGTCGCAGAGAGATACCCCCATGCCCAAATCCGAACATTTAATGGCCACCACAGTTGTGGAAAATCAATAGTCTGTATTATGAAGTGGAGGGGCTGGCTCATCTGTAGGCGCAATCTGCTGCTGCAGACGCCATGCTTTGGGACATAACTCTAGTCTGCGGGTACCAGCGGCTTGATTCAGCTACTTAGAAACGAGGGCCAATAGCTACGCACTTTCTTCTGTTTTTCGCCTCGTGGCGTTGTGTCCTGCAATGGACTCAATAAACAAGCCATGCTAAAACCAACAGCGCTCCAGTCCGAGTAAAGCAGGAGACGCTGGACCCCACTGTGCCAGGCAGTGATGAGGCGTCATTAATACTTGCGTAAGGAGGAGAAATACGGTTATTTACTAATCACTAGTAATAGGTCGGGCAGGAAATGAGCGCACTTGGCCAGTCACAGCTCGCAATACACGGGGGGGGGGGTAAAACAAGAAACAAACAATACTGGGCCGGGTCCCGCACCTCCTGGGCAGGAACAGGCATGTGGTGCTCCCTCCCCTCCTGTAAGCCAATCACAACGCTGCAATGGCAGCGTTGTGATTAGTGCGGAGTCCCGGACGGCGCCCAGCCTGGCGCCTGTAGGGAGGCCATTTTCTCTATGTAGGCTGCATGCAGCCTACATAGAGAAAATGTAGAGTGCGCATGACTGTTTTTGTCGGCCCCAGGGCCGACAAAACCGTCAGGGCACTCAGAGTGGTGCAAGCCACTCCTCCCCGACCCGCCCGCCCCCAACCAGGCATACCCTCCCGCCCGCCCGCCCCCAACCAGGCATACCCCTGCCTTCTGCTTTCTCGCAGCGCGAGAAGCAGAAAATAAAATGGTATTTAAAATACCATTTTATTTTCTGCTTCTCGCACTGCGACAAAGCAGTGGGGCTGCACTCCGACGCCCTAATGGAGCGGCCGCCACTGAATGTGCCTACAATCATATACAGCATAGAGTTACTCTGCGTACAGGTGTGGGTGCACAAAATAGGAACAGTGTAAGCACTGGAGGCAGCTGTGGTTGTACATGTTGAAAGTTATATGGTGCACCGTTTACAAACCGGTAAAGTTTGGGGTGCTGGCAGTGCTACATGTTGAACAAGGTAAAGGCAGAGCACATCCAATGTGGTTTAAAGCCAAAGCCTGTTGCAAACATTCTGTGAGAAAAGCCAAAGCTTCTGTTGAGAAGAGATTAGCCACCAGTGGATGTCTAGGCTCATGCCCGAGTTAAATAGTTGTAATACAGTGGTATAGACAAATTGTATACTACAAAGACATTTATATAACATGTGGATGTTTATTTCCAGAACTTTGCTTAAGGTTTTTTGAGACATTGCAGATTGTTGAATAATGGAGAATGCAGGGGTGACGGACTTGCAGGTAGTTTAACTCACATAGTGGTTGTAAAAATGGCTGTAATGTTGTATGTCACTGTCCTCATCTAAGGAATGTGCATAGCCAAACTACTGAGGGTTGTCCATAGGGCCTTGCAGAAAGTGTCTTATCAGTCACAAATGCATACCTGTCAACCATCTCACTCAACATTGCAGCTCAAGTAAAGCCTTTAAGAGGGTCATCCCATTAAGGTGAATATATAGAGAGTTCTTTTTTGGGTGCGTGATCAAGATTTTTAAAAAAGGGAGCCAATAAAGTCTAGGGAGGCATTTTGTTTGTGAGATGGGCGAATGCCACCACAAAGAGGTTAACGTACACCAAATGTGGGTGACTTGACAGAAATGCTGTGTGTGCAGAATGTGGTCAATGGTTATGTCCATTATCACTTGATTGGTGATAGAAAATTAGGCACAGGTAGACCTTGCTGAATTACTTCAAGTCCACAAAACCTATAGGACACTGTCACAATGACTGGATGATGTAATCAGCGATTTAATCAATTATGTCATTTAGCATGTCATGAGTGATCCAATATGGGAGGTTATATTCAGTGCATGACAAGGGTGCAAGTTCTAGTTAGTTCAATAAACTAACTGGCAAATGTCAGTGTTGTTTTTAACATCAGTTTTGTATCATTTCAACACCTAACTATAACCTAACTTTAACCCTTGTTTTTTCAGCGAATATACACATATATATACTATAGGAATTTACCTCCCATTAAAAAAAAAAATGAGCCGAGATAAATGTATAACTAGCTACCACACCGAAATCATAATATTCCAAAATAAATGATCTGAAATAATGGTAATCCGAAATCATGGCGGTTCAAATGGTAATATACAACTTCCAGAAACATGGAGGTCACAGAATGCGGCAGAGAGGTTCAACAATGCCTGTATTCATGCTTGGTCATTGTCTCAAGCACCAGGAATCTCTTCCCTGATGTTTAGGAGTGACGTTTATACTATCATCCTAATGAGAACTATTGCAGGAAGTCATCTAACATTATCAGATTCAAGCCTGGGGGAAAGCTGAGCAGTTATTACATTTTAGAATGTCTATATGGCGCAGTGGAGAACTGAGGTCAGTCAGTTATTGGAAAAGCTGTTGTGGGCTTCTCTAGATTTCTTCAGGTTTCGTTTAACAATTGTGCATATCAACTTTTGGAGAACACATTTTTGGAAAGGCATTAATGAGGCCGATATTCGGGAGCCAGCACTGGGGAGCCAAATTTGATGACCTTCATGTTGCAGGCATCAGGTAGGGTAAGTTCTTGGTAATAGGTTTTTAATGGACTGTGTAAATTCTAGCAGAGAGGCTGGAAAAGCAGGCTCCTGTGGCCATAACCAGACGGCAGGGTAACTGATACAAAGTTTGATCTAATGGGGCCTAATACGTTTTTGTGAAGAAAGCCACGAGGTATCAGTTTAGACTGATTAAAGGAAACCATTTGGTCAAAGAATGTCACCTTATTTTCCATGTAGCCAGGACTACAGTAGGAAAAAGTACATGCGGTTAGCATTTCAGGGACCTAAATCCATCTCAAACATGAGGTGTGATACTTAGAACAATGCTAAAGGTGTGAGGGGGTCTGGTGTGAGGGATCCGGTTGTAAACATATCCTAGTTTGTGTAACTTTGTCAGGAGTACAAAGTAAATAGAAGAGTTACCAATGATAACACAACAGATGCTAAAGAGGGCAGGTTAGAGTATGAGACAAAGAACTAAGTGGGTACTGGTAGTGAAAGAGGGAGCTCATTATTTGTAACTTACTGGGTTTATTTGGGTGTACTTCTGTGAAGCTTTGTGCTGGCAAGGTGTAGCATTTTAAAAGAATAGCTGTGTGTGCTGAAAGCCAATAAAGTCAGGGAGTGAGGAGGGGTTTGACTGTGAAAGTAGTATGAAACCGCTGATGATCATCTTGTGGATGTCAGAAATGTTCATCACGAAGTAAGAGCAAGGCAAGAGATAGAAGATGAGCTAAATGAGGAGCAGTCGAGACGATTGAATGGATGTACAAGATGGTGGAGTATTAAGTATGACTAGGCAGATCTGTGTTGAAAAAGGACAGGCTGCATAAAAGTAAGAAAAAAGAAGACCTAGTAAGAGAGAATCTGCTCTACCAAAGAACTTTTCTGATCACCAGTTGCAATAAGTACATTGTTATTTGAAAGTTTGCACCACTTCCATTTTTTGATTTTGTTATGTTTTATGTTTAGTTTATGTAATAATGTGAGGTGTAATATACATGCTTATTAGATGGTTTGCTTTCTTTGTTACTTTAAAACACTATGCGATTGTGCATAATCTTACTGAGTGGACAGTTCAGTAGTGGCTGGAGCTGGGCAGAAGAGCAAGGTGGTTGATTAACAAGAGTTACCTTTAATGGTTCTTCTTCACCTAGAATTAGAACCCATGTCTTCAGGCTCTAAAGTCAGTAAATTGGTTATTGAACCACAACCTGTCTGGAGGTGTGGCCCTAGAATTTACAGAAATAATACTCAAGATGAGGCTTTACCAACGTTTTGCACAGAGTATAGCATTCTCAACCGCAGCAACTTCCACTCTGCTTTGAAGCATTTCCCCCTTCCATCCTACAAGCTGATCAGGCCAGAGAGCCTTAGGTGAGTTACAGGAGTAACTTATTATGCTTTATGAAATTGCTAGTGTGGTGGCGTGGCTAAGATGGTAGAGGAGTGAGGGCTATTTCCTGTTGCTTTGCTCCTGACACAACAATCCTGCTGTCTAATGCCCACCTATGTTAAGGAAACAAATAGCCTGCCCAGTAGTCGATGTGCGGAGGTCCCGGTGAACAATATAGAGATGCCTAGTGCCTCCCAGGAATCCAGAAAAAGCGCACAGAAGGGTCAGTCAAAGCAGAGCATCATAGACAAAATGGCAGCCCCAAGCTATTAAGTGTGGCCGGCTAACACCCAGGGAGATGGCGGTTAGAACCAAAGCCATCGAGCATCAACGAGCAAGTCAACAAGCATCGCAGCAGCTAACCACCTGGGTCTGGCTCCCTTCTCAGCAGATGCTTTAACTGCATAAAGGCTCAGCCAGTTGGCAGGTGCATGGGCTCCTTCGTCGCTGCTTCTCTCCCACAACAGCCCTGCCGCAAGAATTGCCCTCAGAGAGGTAACTAGCATAGCAATCCACCCCATTGGGACTGGCCCAAATCTGGGCAACTAAGCAAAATCATCCATAATTTAGACACTACAAGCAGCCGCTTGAGGGTGGACATGGCACATGGCCTGAAGCACTCTGGCTCCCTAGACAAGACAAGTAAGTTCATCCCCTGAGGTAACGAGCATCATTGTGGGTGAAATGCCAGTACCTGCCCAATGTCCAGTCCCTTCCTCCATCCCTGAAGCAGGAATCACTGCTATGGAATAAACTAGCATTGAAGCATAAAACATGGTTCTTTTTTAGCTTTTTCACATCGGATGCCGCCAGTGAGGTGGACTGAACTGTGGGAAAGGTGTGACCACAACTTAGACCCACGGAGGCCTAAAAAAACACAACCTCGGATACCCCAATCACAAAACCCTTGTTGGACAGCCCCCAAACATGGCCCCACAAGTTTACCTAACAACAACAGGATGGTCTGTGCTTTTGAAATCTTGTCTTCGCATACAGTCGTCCCAGGGGTGTCCCTTCAAGATCCTGCAACAAACAGAGCCACACACAATAACAAAAGAAGCACCAGCCTAAAAGGTATGCTCTACAAATCTATGTAAGGAGGTGTCACTGTAAATCAAGAAGACCTATTGGCTTTATCAGTGTTATCACACTTAAAGACCAGAATCACGTTATGATGCCTCATTCTATCACTGACTTCAGTAACCATAATCCACCTGAAATCATTATAATAAAGCATTGCAACCTTTCATGAAAAGCATTACGGTCAGCAATAACAACACATTTAAGAAAAACATTGTAAAATCATAAAACATGTGTCTTTCTTTAACCTAATTAGGCCACAAACATGCAGCCATAGAACCAATCAATAGAGGTCGCTGCATTTCCAGGCTGTAAACAACAAAGGTTCCATCCTAAGGAGTGCTTAAATATTAGGCAGAAAACAGGGGCGCAATTTCTTGGACCCTGTGAACTTGGGGTTAGGATTCAAAGTTCCTCGGGGGAGGGATGGGGGAGCTGCTGCACTCCTGCAGCCCCTCACCCACACTCTTTGCATCGTTAGTGGTACCACAAGGAAGCATAAATACTAATAAGGTAGCTCAAGCTGCTTTGCTGGGCCACTGGGCGTGTCTTTGTCATTTAAAAAAAAAAATTTGTTGGGGGTGCCTGGCCCCACCCCGGCACCCTGCCCATCACCTACGTTGGGGGCAGCTCTAGGAGCACACCCAAAGCTGCCCCTGCTGGCTACCCGCCAAGCCGATATCCTGTACTGCCAACGTGTGAGCCAGCAACATGCTTCCCACCTGCCCACTGCCTGCGAGCAGGGTGTCTTCTGGTGATGGCTGCCCTACTCCCCCAGACACGGGCTCGGGAAGTGGGCCGAGCGCGACGGACCTCCCCTACTTCCTCCATCGTCGTGGGCCAGAGATCGGGTCCTGGGTCCCTTCCCTCGGCAGCCCAATGGTGCTCCAACTCCTCTGCTTGTGTCAGACTCCCAGAGATGGGATCCCAGGCCTCTTTCTTCTGTCGGGGGGGGGGGGCAGAGTGTTGGAGACGAGCGTGACAGCGTTCCTCTGTTTTTCTCACTAGGCGGAGTTGAGGTCCCGGGCCCCCCACTGTGTATAAACCAGCCCAGGGGTTGGGATTCCCAGGCCTCGAGAGCTCTGGGAAGGGGGCCCCAAACACGCCCACTCTCTAGCTCATACATTTTTAATGAACCGGCTTCGACTCTCGAGCCCTGGGCCACCCGGCTTTGGGTTGTCAAAGGTCACATTTTTAGGTCTCGCCTGGCTTCTTGGAATCAATATACTTTTAGAAGCGGAGTTTCGGCTCCGCCCGTAATTTCTATTGGTGTGCGTCATTTTGCATCACTGATTATGCTAAACGGTGCCTTTTGATTGTAACGGAGGCTTTTTAGTCCCTCCTGGTTACCACCCTGTCCACTTTTGGCCCCGCCCACCTGGACTGGACCTTTTACTCCGCAGCGTGACACAGTGTCTTCAAATTACTGGGTGAGCACTTTCTTTTTTCATTTGCACAATGGGGTGGCGACAGCTGTTTGTGTTCTTGTTTACTTACATTTTCGCGGCGTCCACTTCAGGGACACCGCTCTCTGCTTGGGTTTTTTTTTTTTTTATATACTTTAAAACTGAGCGTGGCGCCGCTTCACGGACATCGCGCTCGGCTTATTTACATATTTCTTAACTTTAAAACTGAGCGCAGCGCCGCTTCAAGGACACTGCGCTCAGTGTTAACGTTTTAAAAAGCAGCGCAATGTCCTTCAAGCGGCGCCGCGCTCAGTTTTGTTTGTGTTCTTGTTTACTTACATATTCGCGGCGTCCACTTCAGGGACACCGCGCTCTGTTTGTGTTTGGTTTTTTTTAACTTTAAAACTGAGCGTGGCGCCGCTTCACGGACATCGCGCTCGGCTTATTTACATATTTCTTAACTTTAAAACTGAGCGCAGCGCCCGCTTCAAGGACACTGCGCTCAGTGTTAACGTTTTTAAAAAAAACGAGCGCAATGTCCTTCAAGCGGCGCCGCGCTCAGTTTTGTTTGTGTTCTTGTTTACTTACATATTCGCGGCGTCCACTTCAGGGACACCGCGCTCTGTTTGTGTTTGGTTTTTTTTAACTTTAAAACTGAGCGCGGCGCCGCTTCACGGACACCGCGCTCGGTTTATTTATATATTTCTTAACTTTAGCACTAAGCGCAGCGCCCGCTTCAAGGACAAAAGATAGGGAAAGAACAAAATATTTAAAAAAAATGCAGGAAAAAAATAAACAGAATATGGAGCAAAAGAAAGGAGAGGATGGACATTTTTTTACAAAGAACATGAAAGAGGAAGAAACGAGGAAGAAACAAGAAAGAAACAGTGAAAGGAATGAAAGAAAGAGAAGGAAAGAATGACCGGAATAGGTTGAAAAAGAAAAACGAAGAGCACAACAGAGGAAAAAGGCAAGATAAAAAAGACAATGAGAAAAGGAAATTATGAGAGAAAGTAAAAGAAATAGAAGAAAAAAGGAAATAATAAACAGAAAGGAGAGACATGGAAGAAAAGAATAGTGGAGGAGGAAAGCAGAAAAAAAAGGAAAAGTACAGTAACTAATAGGAGAAAAACAGTAAGAACAGAGGAGGAAAGATAAAGACAGAAAGGAGAAAAAGGGAAGGATAAAACAAAGGATTAAGGCACCAAAGAACATTTTTAACAGAACAACAACAAAGAGAACTCGAGAGAAAAAAAAGAAGCAAAAAAAATAAAAAAGTAAAAATAAAGACAATGAAGATGAGAACAAACAAAAAGTAGGAAAGTACCAAAGAAAAGGAAAATACAGGATCCGGAAAAAGTAGAGGTAGAAACAAGGAAAAAAGAAAGAGAAAAATAGCAAGAGTAAACCCACTTGCATTTCTGAAGCACAAAACTTGGGCACGGCCATAAATCATCACAATGGTCTGGGCTAAGGGACCTAAATCAGAGACCATGCATAAACTAGAATCCTAAACAATTTGTAATAAACCGCAGGGCGGAGGGGAGGGGCTAGCACAGAAAGAAGTTGGGGGCCAAGACCCATCCTTACTGCCCTGGAGCATAAAATAGATAATGTGGCCCTCGATATCAATCTTATACGTGCCCACATTCAAGAAATGTCTGCGATGGAGGCTGCTGAACATATGCTGTATGAACACAGAGGCCATCAGGTAGCTAAATGCAGAAGTTGGCTCCCTCACATAGGTCACCTGTCGCTTGCATACCCAGGTAGAAGACGCAGAGGGATGTTGCGTCGCAATAATGTCTACCTGGTTGGCCTTCTGAAAAAGCAGCAGGGAAAGAGGTGGAACACTTAGTAGAGGGACTGGTTCATTTCATCATGAATCCTAAGCACCTCGCCCAACATTTTGTGGTAGGAAGGGCACACAGGGCGATATATACGAAGCCATTTTCCATTTCCTAACGGTGCGAATTGCTATTTCAGGCCATTAGGAAATGCAAAATGGTGTGTTCGTATGTATGAAATGCATTTTCGATGGTGCAATTTACGATTTCCATCATGTAGAAATCGCATTTTTTTGCATTTCTAAATTCGATATCGCACATTGGCATTACCAAATAGCGATTTTCTCTCACTATGTACAAAGGATTTTCTAATTGTGAATAGCCGCAAAATGGCCATTTAGGAAATGCAAATACCATCAATGTGTTTCAAGTGGTAATAAGGTGCAAACTAGAAAAAGTCACATAAAATGCATCTGCCTCTTTTAGAACAACAGTTCTGTACGTCTTGGAGAGGAGGATGAGGATTTTGGCTGGCAGGCGGAGGAGGAGAGTAGAGGATATTTAGGGTGAGGGTCACCCTGTTTGAACAAACTGATGAGGAGACTTATGAGAAGTATAGACTGAAGTAGTTTTGGATTAAAATTATGAGTTTGCATTCTCAGCTACAAACCACAACAGTTAGAAGCAATGCAGTCCCACCACATGTGCAGGTATTGTGTTGTCTACACCTTTTAGTTCTGGCAGGTGCCAAGGAGTTATAGCGGGAGGAGAGGGGGGCACAAAGTGCATTTTCTAATTTTTTTCATAGTTTTTTGGGACTTCAAGGTTGGCAAATTGTACCAATTTGTCTTATTTCTCCCAAACACTTCAAGATATACAAAGCACAATACTACTGTTTTATAGGGTAGCAAAGTTTCCAAACGTTATTAGTTGCTTTGATGACACACATATTGACATACGTCCGTAGTGTGTGATGCCTCATGCTTCATAACTGACTTTGCAGCCAGATTCCCAGGCAGCACACATGACTGCTTTAGGGTCCACCACAGTGGAATAAATAACGGTCTGTCGCAGGGTAAATTTGGCGCTGGGCTTTTACTTGGTAAGAGGATTGCAAACTCAATTCATACAATGTTCAATCACATGTTTGTAAAATAATTGAACTGTTTCTCCTCCTCATACTTTTTAAGGAGACAGTGCATAATACTTGCACCCTTGGATACTGGCACCATACTTGAATCCAAGAACCAGAAGTGAAAGGTAGTGCAACAGGGCACATATAACAATCAAAAATTGATCAGACATTTGAAATACAGAAATCACATTTTAGATGCCTACATAGGTCTGGTGGAGCACTACTCTACAGACCAGAAACCGGTTGCAAAATCATTGCCACATGTGCTACCCTTCACAACATAGCCATGGGGAAGGGTCTTCACAACATAAACATACAACCAGGATCGGACTCAGATGACGAACTACCACCATTACAGATTCATCAGGATGTGACGCATGCAGCAGAGGTTCGAGCATGACGCACAAAGATCAGACAACTATTTTTAAGGTAAGAAGAATGAGCACATCTAAATAATAGCCAACACACATGAAGGTAATGTTTTCCATCACTGAAAAATAACCTTTTATTCAGGTTGTAATTAAGTTTTGTAATTGTGTATCATGAACTGTATCCTCATAGGATGTCATTGTTTAAACAAAGCAACAAAGTTTGAGAACACAAACAGAACAATCTCATAACATACATCTGAGTGCATACAAAAGTTACTTTTTACGACCTCTGGTGTTGGTTGCTTTCTCAGGACAAATTGGCTATGGAGTTGGGTATAGATCTGTGACAGTCGTCGCTTTCGGGTGGTGGTAATTTGTAGGGAACGGGCAGGTTATCTATCTGAATGTTTTTCCAGAGCTATGGTCATTTGGACCAGATCACGTGCTACATCTTGGCAGCAGTGCCTCATGTTATTTTGGATCTTCGTTCACAGTTCTCCTGGCAAGAGTGGTGGTGGCTACTGCCAATCGATTTTGTAAATGCGTCATAGTGTACCTTGTACAGTTAGTGTGTCACCTTGGATTAGTTGAGCTGCCCTCCTCTTTTTGAGATAATGCGTCATAGTGTGCCATGTGCTGCTTTTGCCTGCAGCTTTGCACACGCTGCTCCTTTTCCATGGCAGAAATCCAATGCTCTTGACCTTTCTGAAATTTTAGTACTGAACGTGACATGCTTTGTAGATACCTATTCACTGTTTTTATTTGTTTGGCTTGCAGGCGCTGTACTGTGACAACTGATTTCTCAAGCCCACCTAACAATTGTGACCTGTTTGACGTGTCATTAGAGACATCATTGTGAACTGAACATTGTTGGACTCTACGTTGACATGGTGTCCTGCGCACAGATGAAATTGTGTTCCTGGCTTGTGTTTGCTCTTCATCAACTACCTCAAAATCTGGTAGTGGTGCTACATTTGCTCTCCTAGTAGTTGGAGTTTGAATTATGGGTGTAGGAGTCATCAATTTCCACTTGTGTGTCAATAGCTTTATCAGCCTCAATGTTTTTACACGTCCTGGGTATGATCTGTGGAAATGTATGTATACAGTTATTGTAAATAAATGGTTGCTAAGGTGCGTAATATAGTTTACAATGTGATTTATGTGTTTTGGACATGAAGATAATCTATTGTTATAAGTAGTTTATACACTGACACACTACACCTTAATACTTGGTTGTACTACAACTCTCATAATGCATTCCAAATTACAACAACCATTTAAATGAAGTTTTTGTAGCAATATGTTGTACTCGAAAACCAAAACAATATGTTATGGAACATTTTCTACAAGAAAAAAAAAAATGTACCTTGGCTGCAGCCTGCAGTATTGGAGGTGTCAATTTCTGGCACTCCCACCACACTTTCAGGTTCAAGTATTCAGGTTCAATGGAAACAATCTGTGATTCTACTTGAGTGGGAGGAGGATATTTCGAGGGACCACCTTCTGTGTCACGAGTCTCAGCCATTCTGCTGGCCACATCTTCTTTTGCCGCTCACGATCATACAAACCTGGACAAATTCAAAGGGATGTTCCGCAGCCATATCAAGGGAGTGGAATGGGGGTAAGGTGGTGGTGTACTGGTATATCCCTCGGGGCTCCAGACACGAACCCTGGAGAGGATGGGGAAATGGATTATGCAGGCTCCGGAGGGGTGGTTGATAATCAGTGGTGACCTAAACTTGACTATGCAGCCCAAAATAGATAGAATCACAACATCCAAATACCAAGGTAGGACAGATAGTAGATTGAGGGACCTTGTGGCTGCCTTTGGATTAAGGGATCTCTGGAGAGACAAATATCCCAATGTTAAACACTATTCCTTTGTGTCCAACAATATGTGTGGCATACTCGATTACATCCTGGTTTCTATCACAAAGGGGGGCAGATACTTCAATAAACATTTTCTAAAGACGGGAATCTCCGATGACTCTCCGTTGTGTATGAGATTGGGCACTGAGACTATGTTGCAGAGAAGACTGGAGGTTGGACCCCCTGCGACATCAGAGACCGGGACACTAAAATGTACCGGCAAGAAGTGACAGACTTATCTGACTGAAAATGTAGGGTCAGTATTCCCAGGTATAACTATCTGGCAAAAGTATGAAGCAGTCCTATGGGACCAATTTATTTCCAGAATAGTGTGAAACTGCTGGGAAAGAAAAGAGGTTGTTAGGTAGCTAGAAACTCACCTTGCCAATGGTAGGGGGAGTACTTGGATAAACCCGACGCACAGCTGGCTCCTCAGAGATCGATAGCTAGAGAACGATATCAACAAATACTTGCAGATGTAGCCAGGAGGCTTCACTGGTCTCAGCAACATAATCTGGCCCACAGAGAGGAAGGACAAAGATGGGTTAGAACCTCCACTGGGGGCATGGCAGACTCAGCATATATCACATCACACAGGCCTTTGTGGCACACCTTGAGCAATTATACCAACCCAGGTGCAGAAGCGAGGGAGCGGACATTCAGGAGTTTGTAGGTTATAGCCCCAACACCAGTCTGACGTCAGAGGATAGCAATGAGTTGGACCAAAAGTTGGAGGTCAAGAAGTGGAAGAGGCCATAAAAAAAAACTGAAAATAGGAAGGGCGCCGGGGCCCAACTGATTTCCCTCTGAATTTTTCAAATGCTTGAGTGGGAAATGTAGTAAACCTCTTATGCAACTGTTCATGGACGCCGGAAAGGAGGGATTTCTACTATGAGACATCAAGACAGCCAACATACATAAAATGGGGAAAACGGCAGATGACAGCGCCTCCTACAGTACGATTTCCTTATTCAATATCGAGGCCAAAATACTAGCAAAGGTATTGGATACTCGTTTACTCCAGGTCATTGAAAAACTTGTGGCTGAAGACCAGTCAGAATCCATGCCACACAGGTCCACGCATCATAAACTCTGACCAATATATAGGGTGCTGCACATGAAGGGGTTGATGCAAGAATCTACACTCCTATTATCGCTCTATGCCGAGAAGGTATTCGATTCACTTGAGTGGCCCTACCTCATGGAGGGGTTACTGAAAATGGGCTTTGGCCCTGAATTTAGAGGATAGATCCACCTGCTCTACACCGAACCGCTGGCTAGGCTGAGGGTAAAGGCAGGGTGTCCCGAGAATTTAGGCTGGGAAGGGGCACCTGTCGGGATGGCCACTGTCCTCCATGCTCTCTGCACTCACAGTTTAGCCCCTCATGCATTGGATGAGGACAGACACTCATACACGGTATATGATGGGGTCCTGAGTGGGAGGATGTTATCACCCTATATGCAGATGGTATACACCTATATTTAGCAGATTGCCTGCACTCTATATCTAGGGCCTTGGACATTTTGCAGATCTTCGAAAAATATTCAGGTGTAAATATCAACTGGGGACTGTCAATACCCAGTGCAATGGATCCGACAGAATTTATGCACCAAAATCTCAATTGGATTCTTGGTGAATACAAGGCTGATGTGACATGCTGGTGGGGGCTTCCATTGTCTATGATAGGTAGGGCCACATTATACAAAATTACTACACTGCCAACGTTTTTAAACACATTGCAGAACACACCACATGCAGTTCCTGACAGCTTTTTTTTTTTTTAAATGAGTGAATGGTTGAACAACATTGTTACTATGGGGTGCTGGGCCCTCACGGACTGCCTTGTCAGTCCAATGAGGGGTCTCTACGACGAAGGGTAGTCCTGCCAGTCTTGAAATTGTACCATTGGGCAATAGAGTTATTGATGGGGAAACCCGAAAGAGGTGGCAGTGAGATTAGGTTTTTGATTATTCAGCTCAAGATACTGCACTGAGCCTATTACACCTATACAGGTCTCTCTAATGTGGGAAAGATTGAATCAGACAGATGTCTCAGAGGATGTAAACAACAAGGCACACTACTATTTACTCCCTATGGGAATGCCTGAAGTTGCAACGTTTCTGATCGGAGGTAAAGCAACGCTAAATAATGTCATTGTACAGAATGGGAACTGACCAAACTTGTGGCTCAAGATTTGAAAGGTGGGGATGGGGGGGAAAAAAATCAGACACTCCCATGATATACCCTCCTATTCTGTAACACTGCCATTATTGTGGCCAAGAGGGATGTGGTTCGATTATGGGGGAGTGTGGAGATACCCAGAGCACCCCCAATGGGCCAGGAATGTGGACTGGTGCATGCAAGCTGAGGAAATGGTGTATAGGTTGAGAGGGTGTCTGAACAAATTTGAAAAGATGACAGGAGCTTCGGGAACATGATTGTACAGGAGGCCTGTGATCGTGAGGGTCAGGACTGACAGGATGGAGAGACTATCCGATACCGTGGTATTCCTTGTGTCAAGTTTCTATTATGCTGGCTCACCTTTCCACTGACATGGATATTACTCTGGCCCTGCAATAACGACTGTAATTATGTAAAAGTGATTTCTCTGATTTTAGAGTCGCCATTAGGTTGCATCTGTTAGCTTTTTAATTCACTTTTACTGATAAAATTAATAAAATAGTGTTAAAAAAAAAAAAACGACATTTTGCCAGTGGCCCACACCACTGGTGCCATCGCCTTCGAGAACAACAACTTTTGAGACGATCTGGGAGGAAAAAAATAAACCATAGGTGGGGCAACTGTTCCATTCAGGCTTCTTTTGGAATAATGAAACACTTTGCGTGTACTGTATCGGAGTCGCACACTATTCTTGAAACCGCTCATTCTTCAGAGAGTACCAAACCACCCACATCCACTTGGGATGAAAGAGAACCCATAAGCCAATAGCAAGAGAGATGGTCCAAGATACCTTCTAAAGGAATACTCACAGACCCTCCTCAGAAGAAATCCCCAATAAAAAGAGAGCTGTAACTAACGGTACCAACGGGAAGATGAAACTGCAGGTGCAGAATGAATCCTTTAACTGGAGCGGACTGAGTCTTTCCTTAAGAACTGTATTCTTAGTAGACTAAAAACTACGCTCTTCGGCATGCTGGGGGGAGATGGTAAACAACGTGAGGGACAGGTGGGCGGTCAGGCCACGCCAGCATCTTGGGATCGGGCTTAAGAAGGGTCCTCAAAACAAGTTTAAACATGAAAAGAATTCTTAACGTACCGGTAAACTATGTATGTATATGAACATTTTAAAGACACACACACACACACACACACACACACACACCCCTTCCCTTTTAGAGGTTGGTCTTTGCTGACTACCCAGGAGACTCACCTCATCAAAAGCAAGAGGCCACTTGAGATCCAGATGGATCCCTAGGCAGTATTTCTTCTTTGGTCCCAATAAGAATGGGGGGTGGCTATCCTGTGGCCAACATTCTCATTAGAGAGGCCCTATCAAAGGCCTGACCTCACCAGATAGTAAGTCCTGATCAGGGCGATCTTAATATTATTCTGGACATAACACCGGACAGATTGGTGAAGCACACAGGAGTGCTATCTTGCAGCGAGTTTGAATGGTTTAACAACCTGGGATTGATACATATCTGATGTTCCGTAAGTCCCACTTCTAGGGATTACACTTTTTACTTAGAGTCCAGACTAGCGGCAGTTCCTCCGTTTGGGCGGAGGAACATCCCCCCCCCCCTCCCCCTGCAAAAGCAGCAGAGGTGGAAAATAAAATGGTAATAAAACAAATGTATTACATTTTGTTTTCTACTGCTGATCACAGCCCGAGCCAAGAGTCTGGGCAGGGCCATCACTGCTAATTTGCAGCAGGGAAAGAGTGTGCCCACACCTGTTTAAAGTGAGCATGTCACTTTGGCCAGCCTGACATGCGCACTTTAAACCTCTCAAACCCGAGCTGTCTCAGACAGCTGGGTGGAGAAAAGGCACAGGTCCCCAGTGCCCAAAGGAGCTTTGAGCCAGCCCGCTCCAAACAATCCTGGCACTTCACTCATGCTGTTTAACATTATCAGCAGCATAAGATCAGCATCAGGAGTGGTAGAGGGGAGTTGCTGAGGCTCCGACACTCCTCAAGCTGGTACTGCCGAAGAGAACACCAAGGACACAGGGGTACATGTGGCGGGGTTGAAGTAATAGGTCGGAGGCCAGGTCGGTTCAAATAAGGCTTTATTTTTCCGAGTGTCCGTTTGTGCCTGCTTGTCAGTCTTTCTGTGGCAAAAGCGGCGGGATCAGTCGTGCCTGGGGCCCTTCGGCTTCCTTCTCCGGTCTTCGGTCTCAGCTCCCAGGCTCCGGTGCGTAGATTCGGTCGTCCCTCCGTGATGATGGTGCGTGAAAAAGAGACAGAAAACAATGGTGTCAGGATGTTGTCCCGGGAGAACGGCAAACAAGGGGCCAGGGAGCGAAAGGGCACCACACACTCTAGTGCTCGGTTGTGCGGGAAAACAGGTAGGGAAACTTGCGAGGGTCCTAGAGCTCCCGGTTAACTCTTCGGGTCGTTCCTCCTCCCAAACCACCCCGAGAACCTCTCCCGTACCTGGGTAAGCCACGCTCCTCCTGGAGCGTGGCTCGGCGAAACGTGGGGACGTTGGCCTCCTGGCTCAGCCCGGGATCCTGATGGTCTCGTCCCTCGGTCTGCGATGATGTCCTCACTCTCTCCTCGGCTCACCACACACGCTCCTTCTCCCGAATCTCCCTCGGCTCCGGTGGCAACGCACACCCGCTTCCTGGATTCCTCCATCTTTATCGTCATGAACGTGTTGACGTCTGGAGGGGGAGGCCCGTCGTCCTGGAATCCCCAGTTAAAGGAGCCGACGTCGTTTTCCTCTGTTGGATCCACTATAGATGCAGTTTGTGCTTTCCAGTCGTCCTGCTGGGGGGAGACAAGAGGGGGAGAGAGAGACACTGCAGTCCACCAGTCTGTATTGGATTCATGTCTCTCACTCACCAGCCCCGCCCCAGTACATAATCATTTATATTTTTTACTTTTTTGACCCACTGACAGGCACTGTGAGAAACTCGCACTGCCTTCAGCCTCAACTTCAGAGCTCTCAATCATGGCCAGTTATAAATAAAACACTGTTAACGGGCCATGATTGAGAGCTTTGGCATCGAGACTAAAGGCATTTCATCACAGTGCCAGTCACTGGGTTAAAACATCCACTTCGCTCCGGTGTCCCTCCACTTCCAAATATTACTGCCCGCCACTGGTCCCGACAGACATACGCCAGGTTAGAAGATTTCTTAGAAACACCACACATTCTAGCACGAACAGAACAAGCGAAAATCAGAGTGACAGACTTGTTGGACGACTCCCCAATCCTTGCAACTCCGAGGAATCCCCAAGGACACAGCACTCCAGCAAGAGCGGAGGATTAAATGACAACCTAACCAGGAATGAACACATCCAAATCGAAATGCAAGGGGTGATCCAGTGCTTTCTACAAGTAAATGATAAACCGAGGCACATAGCTACTTTATAGGACATTCTTAAGGGAGTGAAATGGGGCACATTTATCGCCATTACCACAAAAGTAAAAAAAAAAGGGTACAAAAAATAGTAGAACTGAAAGGAAAGGTAAGGGACTTGCAAGGGAACCATGAATGAACAGAGGCATACGAGATCAGGCAGCAGCTGTCGCTGACCTGGCAGTAACTTAAAGCAATAGAATACACTCTTCTCCGTACAAGCCCGCATTACTACAAAAGGGGAAACAAGACAGGTAAATTGCTCGCCTGCAAATTAAGGAATAAAAAGCCTAAGGACGTAGTTACAGAAATTACCATCCCAGAGACGAGGCACTAAGAACAGACAACGCTATTGCCCAGGCTTAAAGATACTTATGAGGAACTCTACACCGTAGAAAACATCCCAGAGATGGAAATCAAGTTGTACCTATCCACGGCCACATCAGTATGCCGACTCATTAGAAACGGACATCTCAATAGGAGAAGTGATCTCTGGACTACAAGTTACTAAAGGCCCAGGCCCAGCCAGCGAAACACCAGCATTCTGTAAGACCTTTTGCCCTTAACTAGCCCTGATAATAATACACCTCTACAACCCTTTTGCGAAATGAGGCACCCTTTCAGACACAAGGAAAGAGGCTGTTATAACTGAAATCCCTAAACCTGGAAACGACCCCTCCATTTGCAGTTCGTACAGACCCACATATCGCTTAAATTTCGACACAGAAAGTTTCGCTGGCATTCCAGTGAAACGATTTAATCCATTCATGCAGGGGTTGAGGGATCCTGATCAGAGAGAAGGTGCAGCAATAAAACTAAATTAATCCTTCACATACTCGACTCAGAACATTTACTGGGAAAACAGCCCTACAGTTATCGAGTGACAATGAGAAAGCGATTGATCATATACATTCGCCCTTCCTGAAGAGAATCCCTGGTAAGTTGGCCCAAAGTTCAGATCATGAGTTCTGAGCTGGTATTCACACTTCTAAGGCAAGGGGAGTGGGAGGAGAAGGGATTATCAGTTGTTTTAAGCAGGTTACTTTGCTATTTACCCATTTCGCTCCTCTTTCACCTTTACTCATCATACCCCCACTAGGCATTGGTTGCAGGAAGGTGTATGTGTTTAAAATACCAATAAAGAGAGTTAAACTATAAGCTGCTATTGTCAAATTTAAGTAAGGGGGGTTAGAAGGACAGTAAGAATATAAAACAATCAATTACAAATACTTGTAAAATTCATTGGTACAGGAGGACCACTTTTTTGTATATTAACCAAATCTGCCCATTTCACTTTCAACATATGACTCCACAAGTTCTGTGTTACAGTACACAGCCACACCTTGCAAGTGTCTAAGGGCTTCATGAATGTAATTTCTGTTTTTGTTTCTACTATTTTTGTTTGTTTGTCTGCTTCAATTCTCATGCCGATTAAGATTTGCTAATGTTTCTCTAGGGTCACATTTTACCCTAGGCCCTAATGGCTAAGAAGAGTGCACACTTAGGACATAGTTTACCCGTGTGTTCCACCATGTGAGATATTCTTGGCACTCACCTAGCAAAGTTCACCAGACACAGCAGAGTAGTCTCCAGCAGCTGCACCACCAGCAGAGGTCCTCGCACTTGCATTAACGGCTCCTGAAAGAGATGCTTACACTGTGAAGTTAAGACCCTATTTACTATACAGCCATTATGCAAAACACACGCAAGTCTCCATCTATGCATCTTAATTCAAAGATAAAGTGATAGCAAGCAGAGTAGGTAGTATGTGAGCAATCATAGGAAATGTTTCATTTATGCAATATAAAGCTATTTGCAATAACTTGACTAATTGAATAAGTACAAAGATTCTATAGTACATTAGCTCGAGACCAGCGTCTTCAGATGCAATAGTTTGCAGTAGAGGAGAAAAGTAGAGCCAATTTTGCAATTATGACTTGAAATCCATGCACTGAAATGTTAGATGTTCTCACCCGACATTGCAGTAATATCAGCATGGTTTGCCCCTTGGAGTCGATACAGACATCAAAATGCTGCTATCGAACTTCGGTACCTGTACAGCAACCTTTTCTTATAGCAACCCTAGAATTATTTGCAAGCCTCGTCATACATCGTTAAATATTCTTATCTATAACATAGATCACTTAATTAGCCTCATCTCGGGCTTCGCCTATAGCATTTCAATTTCTTTTGATAAAGTGTTGAACTTTGCCATCTGTATAATATTTCAAATAGCAAGTACCTACCCGAACTCACTCTTCAGACTGTGCATGCGCACAGTTTGCATAGCACAGGTTTCAATACAAGTCCAAAACCCAGGTCTATAAGAATCGATTCATGGTCTAGCACCCAAAGGCTCTAGCTACACTACCAACATCCCCACCCAGACCTTGAGCCTTCCACCAACTCGCCATGAATAAATGACCCTACATCATCTTACGATGCAGGTCATTAATCTTGATACCTTCAGGTCACCATTCTGATATCCAAGAAGGCATCCCGAAATCCTTCAAAAGCAAAATTTGAAAGCAACCCCACCTCCCTTGACTTGAGAGATGCTGTGAACCTCATATGGCCCTCATCACCTTCATCCCCAAAACACCCCGTCCACAGAGCCCAGTTACAGTCACCTACCACCAAAACATTAAAGCAACTATGCCATCTTAATCACAAACAAGCTTTGTCCCTCAACTCTCGTATGCTTGTGGCCAATGTTACCAAAGAATAATTATTGCCTCTGGTATGGTCTGGTGTTACGCTGCATCGAAAGGAAAGTAAATTCAATGTGAAAAATCAAGCCTTCAGCAACTAGTTGCAGACTTGGATCATGCCTGATCTTAGGCAGGAGAGGGGTCTGGTCAATTTTACTCTACCTACAACGAAAGTTCAGCTAGATATAATAGGTAGGCAGATATGCAAACAACCTACACCCAATGTGGCCCTTTAATTCATGCCTCTGGATCATACTCGCCATCATGAACATGTCACTCAGACGACTCCAGCAATCAACATTAACCTCTTCTGTCTGCTTCATAAGTAAAGGTCTTACCATGCATAGTAACATCCCCAGCCCTAGATAACTTCCGGTAAGCATTTTTACTTTTCTTCGCCTCATCTGGCATACATCACATATATTTAAAGAGGTCCTCTCCCCAAAAGTTCTTTTGTAAACATATTCTACTGGTATATCCCAGAGTTCACACTACAGCCACTGATATTTAGCTATTTCAATGAACGCCACAACCAACAGAATCAAAGCACCCCCACCCTCCAGCAAATAGGCCACGGTAGAGACTAGCATCTGAGGAAGTAATGGTTCTCGCATAGCACTTGAACGAATGGAGGCACAAGTGCTCAGATAGGGGCGTTTCTGATTTTCACAACTATACAGTGCTCATTTTTGATTTATAAAACATACCTACTCTCGCAAATACGACAGACCCCTCCGCGATGGACTTCACAGTCACTTCAGAGGCATCCACCGTCTTCAGGTACTCAAAGAAGGCCTTGTCCACAGTGCTCGGGAGGGCAGACTCCAAGTATGCAATTTCTTAAACAAAACAAAAAACAAGCAACAGAGGAGTGAGCCCAAGGTTCCACAAAACAAAAACCACACAGTGAAGTTAGTATGTTACGTTCAGACAGACTGAGCCGCATCCCACAAGGATTGAATGGACACGTGCAATAGCAATACAACTGCATGAATCAAATGTCTCCATTACAGACAGTGAAAACCCACAACAAATTTAAAATCACAAGAGTGAGAGCCCTGAGGAACCCTAGAGGCCACAACTCTCACACCTATTACACCGACAGAAAGGAATGGCAATGGAATCCCCTACTTTAGCAAGTATCTAGGGGCTGCTCAAGACGCACAAAAATCTGAATGTACTCACTATGCCCTATTATAGCACGTCACACGAACACAGCCACAAGTGCAACTTGCAGGCTGCAAGATATTGCTTCTGCAGTTACGAAGAAGTCATAAATGTGGCTCATTTTCATATTTGAAAATTTTAGATCTGGTCACGCCAGAACAAGATCACTGATGTGGATGTCATTACTGGGAGTGAGAATGCTCTACTGAATAATCCCGCTTGTCCACTTAAGATGCACTGCTAAGAGGGCCCATATAGAATACATGTTATGGCAGTCTGGCCAGTAGCTAGTGAAGATAGCATACTGGTGTAAGGATCTTCACGGCCTGGACTGCAGGAGCTACCTGAAAGACACGAACAGTTGAGACACAGACCTAAATGACATGTCCTTGTCAATGTAGTAGTTGAGAAACCCGAGCACCACCTTCGTTGCACACCAGCTGTCGAATTAAGCTAACCAAGTCATCAGCTCAGCACAGACTTCATTCTGTCAGTTACCTGAACCTTGTTCCGTTACTCCCATGTCACCTATGAACCCTGTGTGTTGAGTTTTTAGGTCTCGCCTAGGCAGCGCTTGTGCTGTCTCTTCGAGACATGCTGTGTCAGGATATAGGATTTACACCCCGCCCATCACCCGCCCCGGTTTTCAATTGGCTCTTGTGACTGTCTTTTGTAAGTGCTTTTTTTTTTTTTCTTTGGTTAGTTTGCTTAGTAGTCCCTCCTTTTCTACTCCTGTAATCTCCCATAAGGACTGGCCCTTTTACATGTGCTCTTACTCTGTGTGTTTCATTTACAATTGCAGAGCACTACTTTCTTAATAAGCTGGTGTTGCAGGTACGAAGCTACCGCTTCCCCGACCCTAATGTTATTTTCAATGCATTTTATTTGTTTTGGTGCAGTACGGCAAAGTATGGCGCTTTGTGCTTGATCTTTCCTCACGGATGCCGCACTCTCTTGTTGTTTAAACTGTAATGAATGACAGTTTTGGAGCCCACGTAGCTCGGCGCTGTGCTTTATGCTTCACATTTTTTTTTGTTTCTGTTAAGCGCTCCTGTTTTTGAAATGTCAACTTTTTTCCTGTAAGAGTTTATACATTCCTACTGCCAATACACTTACAGCATTCTACAGTGGTCTTCCGATTTGCCATTTTTCAACATTTTGTTAACACATAATTAACACAATCATGTATTTATTTATGTTTGTACTAGGCATGGATGCGGAGACTCGAACCTGGTTACCTAGCTCCAAAGTCGGCAGCTTTGGATGTTACGCCACGTCCTCACTCCAAATATTCCTGGGTATTTGTCAGTGTATTTGGGTTGGCCGAGTTTCGTTTCGCATTAAACGACCCAGAGTGGCATAGCCTGCTTTCTTGGGGCTGTGGAGAAACGTGTGAGGCACAGCACTAGTTGAATATATATATATATATATATATATATATATATATATATATATATATATATATATATATATATATATATATATATATATATATATATATATATATATATATATATATATATATAACTAGGAGGTTTCAAAGCAGGCGCTGCACTTTTTAAATTCATGGGAGCAATGTCTTGTAAAAAAGTTTTTTTATAAATGTAGACTTGTTCAAATATGAGCACTTTTATTTTACTTTTATACAGAACACTTCCAGGGGGTATGCTGGGCTTTATTTTTAAGTATGGCAACACTGTTTTATTTATTTTTTGTTTCACATGGAGCACTTCCAGCGCGGCATGCCGCATGTTATCTTTAAGTATGGTGGCCACGCCTGTCTTTGTTTTGCAGGGCGCGGCTCGCCTCACAAAGTTTATTATTTGCATTGTGTTTTGCCATCGTTTTGCTCACTTATAAAATGGCTGCCTTTCGCCACACTTCTGCTCCTATCACTGCTGCAGTGAATGCGGCGTGGCAGCCGCTTCCTGCTCTCTTTCATCCTCTCCCGCATACCTCCAGCCCGGTATATGTTGGCCACCATGTCTGCCAATCCTCGCTAACTCTCACTGCAGACGTGGTGAAACTTTTAAATTGTAAAGTTACAATAATACTATCATAAGTCCATGTATAGTGCTCATGTAAAGCGCACCAATATCTTCGGGCTAGTTAATGCTATATACAACTGCAAAAAAAAAAAAAAAGTCAATTTAAGATGTTGCCTCTTTTGGAATATTTTGTGAACTTCTGGAGATGTGAGCAGCGAAGGGGAGGAGTTAGCTCTCATCTTATCTCCTTTAATACCATCACTTAAGTGGCTAAACATTCAAAACCTCCACAATATTGGAACCGAAGTTCGAATGCTCAGCTGTGCCTTTTGCCACACGGCATCATTACTCAATACCTCTTGCCTATACAAGTAAAATTTGCACACAAAATTTGTTTCTACAGCAACAGCACTTCAGTGCCTGTATGAGCATCCTCTTTCTATTTACGATGCCAATAGCTCTAACTTAAAAAATGCGAGACCAATTGCATTTCCAATGATTGTTCTTTCTTGGAGGTGTCTCACCCTGAGCCTGCACAGCAGTACAATGATGATGTATTGTAGAACAACATAAGGCACAACAGAGTCGTGGGCTTTCGTGTAGCCACTTCAGGAGACACCCGTACTGATGCAAACAACTCTAGCAAGGCCTTCTCCCTGTGTTCGGTTGGCTATTTCCTGCAGCAGGTGGAGTCTTGGTATGCTCAGAGGAAGAGAAGGGCTAAATAGGGACTTTGGGAAGTTGTCAGATCGCCCCAAAGCCTACAACAATTCTGTGTATTTTACAAATGGCCTCTTCAGCCTCTGTTAACAATTGTGACTTCACCAAACAGTTGTAGAGGCAGAGTACAGACATGAACCCACTAAAACGAGAGGACGATCTGAAACTATTAGACCTCTCCGCGGCCTTTGATACCGTGCCCCATGATCGACTCCTGCAAAGACTGCAGGATTGCGGTATCGGGGGCACGGCCCTCAGTTGGTTTACCTCCTTTCTGGATAGTCGCCAGCAAACAGTATGGCCCCCTCCTTTCTCGGCTCTCATCCCCTCTATGAAAGTAGGAGTCCCACAGGGATCAATTTTGAGCCCCACCCTGTTTAATGTATACATGGCCCCCCTTGCGCTCTTAGCAGAAAATTACAGCGCAAAAATAATATCCTACGCTGATGACACGTAACTGTTGTTCACTTGCGAAAAGGGCACTGCGCTTAGAGGAAGTGAGATTAATGCCTGTCTGACTAAGGTATTTGCCTGGTTCAGACAGAACCAACTGATGTGTAATCCAGAAAAGTCGGAGAATATTTTCTTCGGCCATAACCCAGGCGAGGAATGGCGCCAATGGTGGCCTCAGAATATGTCTCCCCCGGCAAGCTCAGTAACCACTGTGAAAAATCTTGGGGTCAAACTGGACGCTGACATGTCCATGAAGTCCCAGGTCCAAACGGTGGCCGGTACTTGCTTTGGGGTACTGAAAAGGTTGAGGAATTTCCTCCCTTTGCTCCCTGTCCAACACAGGAAGACGGTGGTCCAGGCCTTGATCACATCTAGGCTGGACTACGTCAATGTCCTGTATCTTGGCCTTCCGGACTATCTACTTGGTCGCCTGCAGGTAGTACAGACTGGGGCAGCCAGAGCCATACTTATGGTCGGCCCCAGGACACACATGTCCCCCCCACCTAAGATCTTTGCACTGGCTGCCGGTTCGGAAGAGGATCAATTTTAAAGCTTTAGTTCTGGCCTTTAAGGCCCTTCACAACTCAGGGGCTCCCTACATCAGAGACAGGATTCAGCATTATGCCCCACTAAGGAACTTGAGGTCCTCTGCCCAGCAGCTGTTGGCCATCCCAAAGTTTTCGCGCTCTCGTATGGGTGGTCGCTCCTTCCAAGTGGTGGCTTCGCAGCTTTGGAACAGCCTGCCGCTTTCTTTAAGACAGGCGCAGGATCTCCTTGTCTTCAGGAGAAAACTAAAAACCTGGCTCTTCCAACAGTAGAATGAGGTATATCTGTCTTTGTGCACACTACCTGTCTTCGGGTCCTTTCAGCGCCGGGACACTCTTTGGAGTAGCCGTGCGCTTTATAAGTACCCAGTAACATAACATGTATCAGCACTTTGTGAAAGGTATGGCAGCAGACTGCAGTCCACCAGCAACACCCTGAACTACCAATGTCCTTGGCCCACTCTGAATCTAAGTAATCTCTAGTCTTTTCATTGGATAGAGGCATGAAAGCATGTGCCTTCTAGGCCCAATGCAATAATGCAGGAAGAGGATCACCTTTAAGATTGCCATCTTGAACAAATGCTTTCTGGTCAACCTATTCACAAAGCACAAGTGTATGATTATTTATGGTACTTTGTCTTTCTTCTGTACCAGCAAGTAGATACGAGTGTCGGAAGGTGAGTTTCTTGGGGGGGAAGAGGAGGAACATGGGAGGAGTCAACTATTGGAACTCAAGTGTGTGACTAGACTTCACGATTTTCATCACCACCAGTCCAAGTTGATTGTCACATATTGAGGCCTTGTGATAAGTGCCCCTGCAGACCTGGGAAATGCTGC
This sequence comes from Calotriton arnoldi, assembly GCA_963921515.1. Classification (NCBI taxonomy): domain Eukaryota; kingdom Metazoa; phylum Chordata; class Amphibia; order Caudata; family Salamandridae; genus Calotriton; species Calotriton arnoldi. The sequence goes on along the minus strand of CAWUFW010005914.1, from coordinate 1,117,907 downwards.
TGTCCCCAGGTCAATCATGCCTTCTTCTGTGTGGAAACCACCTTTTCTACAATGCCTTGTCACTCTGATGCCCAGTCAGCTCCTCTTAGGTGTTGATAGCTGAGAGTGGACCATGTGGTCCACTGACAGTGTGCCTATACCCTGTGTTGGGGTCTGCCTTGATGGGATGGAGCAACTCAATGACCTACTCATTGAAGAGTTCCTCATCATGGAATGGCAGGTCTAGCAAGCACCCCGGCTTGTATCTCCAGTCGTAATTAAGTATATTTTATCCATGCCGGGCATCCGAGTACCTGTCCATGATACATGCGACCAAACCCTATGTCCATCATTTCCACAAACACATTTATATTTTGTTTCGAGGCTAGGATATTTGTGCCTTCATCCTGTTTGTCATCTGGTAGAGATGGGCACAATCTCTTCATCATCTGGCACTGCTCTCTCGGTTATAAAAACTGATGCATTGGCTGCCTGTCCCGAATAGCCGCGCTCCATTCGCCACTCGTACATGTAATCCACCTGCTCATGTCCACAATTTTCCTGCTCTGAGGCGCTCAACAAATGGACTCACTCTCTCCGGCACCGTTCAGCCTCTTCCCAGACACTTGGTAAAACAATTTACCCTTCTAACAAAGCTGTCTTGGAGGACTGCCATGCTCTGGTACCTGTGGCTATAATATTGGCAAGAGACTTGCTGGAGGGAGGGAGGGGTCATCTGCACGGTAAGGCGCTTTGAGCAAAAATGAGCTCAATTGACAGTAGAACAAAGACCCTTTGCAGAACTTCTATTTAAAGAAAATAAAAAGGTATTTTTTTACCAAAGGATTCTCAGCTTGACCTAGAGGAATATCCACATTTTGTGTGAATTTCTACAAGATTGCATGCTGGAGAACAAGGAGCTATATATTAAAGCATTCATGATACAAAACATGTGACTCTTGCTCATATTTCACATACAAGTCAAAAAACATTCCCTGTCCTCTAACCAACCTTTCCCTGCCTTCCACCTCATGTCCATTCGGAGCACACCACCCTTCCACCAATTCTGACCCCGTGATAGACCGTACTATAACCTAATATTGCATTGCTTTTTAAGTGCATCCCAGTTAGAAGTTCAGGTCACAAGCTTCAAGAGAGTTTCAAGGTTGTAAATTGAAGCAAATGCGTGCAGTTGGTCTTATACCATTTTTCAGATTACGGCATTACAAGCCCACACTCTCAGATTTAGTTGCATTTCTTTGTCCAGAATGCAGTAGAGTGTCAATAGGTTGATTTGGGAGGGCAGCGTTATGTATTACACCTCGCACTCTGTGCTAAGGGCATTAAATGATAGTTCTATGTTTGACCGGAGAGCAGCAGAATGTCAACAGGTTGATGTGGGAGGAGGAGGGTAGTAGTTTTATGTATTACATCTGTAACAGTGCATCTGTAATACATAAAGATGCCCTACCAAATCAACCTATTGGAATTCTACTGCTCTCTGGTCAAAAATAGAACTATAATATAAAGCCCTTAGCACAGAGTACGAGGTGGTCCCTGGCCTCTATACAGGTGAAGCTACAACTGCCGCTCTCTCTGGTGGGCTGCAGAGGAACGGCAGCAGCACCCCTGTTAACTTCCGCTGTGGGAAACAGACTCCGTACCATTGAGAGTGCTTCCCCCTGCCCCACAGCCATGGGTCTTACACCGCTTCAAAGAAAGAACATCAACATTTATATTTATTACAGAGGTGGCTTTCACACATCAGTAGTTAAGGTTAGCAACAATGCATAGGAAAACCGGTTTTGAATAGGTAATACATTTGCCTCTTCCCCTTCAGCAAACTGCACTAAAGTTTAGCAAGCAAAGCCAGGAGGCTCACTTTCATGCAGATTGGTCAAGAAAGTGTACAGTTATAAATGGGGGAGGGGCGCAAAATGGTGTTTTCAGCATTACCATCGAAGTTCTCAAAGGCAACCAACCAAAAACCGAAAAATGGTTGCATAGATTCACCAGATGTACAGGCTTGTCATAAGTAACATTTTATGCTTTTGTTGGTTTGTTGTATTTTTGTTCTGCCAATTGTAAAATAAATTAACCCACCTTACGTGAATGCTCGACTTTTGTAAAATATATAGCCATTAGATTTTCTCGCTCAAGCTAATTCTGTTCACTGAAAGTGTCAGCTTCTGAGTGGAGATGTGAAGAGTCGGGGGAACACAAGGCTAGGATTTTAGTTTAGTGCTTGCTCAGCTGAAACTATGTCCGTACTTTCTGAAGGCCGTCTGCACCCGCTCCCATAGGCTCACCCCTACACTTGTTTGGATCTCTGTGAAAATCCAAGAGCATGTGATCAAGTCTTGAAAATTCTGTATTAGGATCCTACTATGCCTTGCAAAGCTAGATTCCACTACTTATGATAGGGGACCCCCTTGCCATTTTACTCTGCGACTCAGGCTCTTGCATCTCCCCCTTCAGCAAACTGCACTAAAGTTTGGCAAAATTAAAACCAGGAGACTCAAAATCTGTAGTTTTACTTTTCTTCCAGTTTTGATGCGCTGGAGGGAATCACAATGACTTGACATGGCATAAGCTGGACTGATCTTTGCTCTTCAACCCAAAGCATGGCGGAGATAATTCAGAGATTCTCCAGAAGAGTATCTAGGTGGAAGACTGAACGATGCTTACATAGCTCGTCAATCTGATGAGACAGTTTTTGTTTTATTGTTTTAACCAAATTTTACAGAGTTTAACAATATACAGCATCGTCCACTGAGACTGACAAATAAATGACAGAAATATTCTGCACTAGAGCATCAGATAGTCACAATCACATATCAGCACTATACAGTTTACACTGGCAATCAATAGCAAGCGCACCAACTACCCCATATTTTCTCATGTTTCCGGGGACATCCCGGAGCCTCATAAATCAGCTGCTCCTCGCACTCACAGCAGTCAACACCTCTTTGCCATGCCACCAGGGTTGGGGGTCTAGGATGTTTCCAAGTACCCGCGATATTAGCATTTAGCAATGATGAGACAGTTTTTAGCGATTTGAACTTTGCAGTCTGTTTTGTACTTATTGGATTAGCAAAAGGTTCTTTTTTCATTGTCATAAATTTAAGAATAAGAGGTCTGGCCAGGAAATTGTGAAATTAAAAGGCTGGATGGAAATGGGCATGGAGTAGCAAGGACATTAGGAGATAAAAGGTTTGAATGTAAATCCACAAACGAACAAGCAACGCAGGCAGGCAGACATGGCTGCCTAGGTCCCACAGTATAGACTCTGTTGAGTGAATGCTGTTGATGGTGGCACGCCGATTAAGTTGCCACAAACTCTGTGAACCCCAATAGGCAATTACTGGAAGTGCGCCGATTGCAAAGGCTTAGTGGACAGGATAGTTCAGCAAGTGGTGGTGTATAATTCCAGTCATCGCTCCTCAGTTCAAAAGGAGGTTTAGCTGCCAGACCTACTCCTTTTATTATGGGTGCTGCCTTCCTGTTCCCCCTTCACTGAGATGAGCAGCTATGTTAGACTACAGGCAACTAAACCCTCTCTCCTGGGAAAGAAAAAGTGTGGTTAAAAAAAATGGGAACCACGAAACCTAATACTACTAAGGATCCACCTAGCGGGACTCCTGCCCACTTTATGCATATCTGGTATGAAAACAAGCATTGGCATAGCCAATAGGTCTTGCCTTTGGGACCTTATAAGTGTTTAGCCATGCAACATTTGATGTTGTTGCACCAAGGATATTGTACTGCATAACTAAATACTTATAAGGTCCCAAAAGCGAGACCTATTGGCTATGCCAATGCTTGTTTTAAGTAGCACTGGTTACTGGGGTATCTTCAAAATGTTAACAGTATTGGAGTCGAAACGCAGGGATGGAGTTCTGCAGTTCCTTGCGGTCCACCATCACTGCATGGGTAGCCAATTACAGGGGGCCACAAATAGCAACCTGCCAAATTAATATTCCTAGGCAGCTCATTTTGCTACCCCTCCCTTGAATAGGCATTTGTTGCATCGCATAATGACAGACCGGTGGAACCACTATTTGCGACCTGTCTTGATTTTTTATTTCACATTGGCTACCTGCATGAACTTGTTTTCTCCTTCTCATTAGTGCCTTTGCATGTCTTGAAATCACTTGAAAGTTCAAAGGTTTACCATTTGTTTATATTCCCTAATTTTAAAATGGACATTGTTTCAAAGATGTGGGAGTTGAAGTAACTCCCACATCTTTGAAACAATGTCCATGCGTGAAAAATGCTGTTCTTAACTTTGTTCATAAGATCAGATTAAAAAACCTACATTGCTCCAAGTCGAGTACAAGTGATTAACACAAAGTTGTTCTGGAAGAAAGAACATTCGCAATGGAGCTTCAGCGAGATTCTTTGAGTCCTGTCATAACAAATGCTCAAAAATACCTCCTCGCTATAGATGGAAGCCTATGAACCAAGGCCCGGTAATTCTGCCCTTCCTGGAGGCCGACAACACATTTGTAATTGCTTCCGCCGAGAGTTGTCTCGTCCAATGATTGAAGGTGACAGAAATGCACTGCCAGGAGAATGACGTGAAGATCAATGTGGCCAAATCAAAGATCAGCCCCTTTCACACATGCTGACTTCTCCCGTTCCCAATAAATGACTGTCATAATTGATGTGCTTGACAGCTGTGCATGCATCATTATTTCATTGAATGAGTCTTGGAACACTCCCACAGGCTAATAAAAGAAAACGTGGAATGATAAATGAATTGCCCTTGCTGGTCCAATTAGATGCGGCCTCATTTAGACATTTGTATTATCATCGCTAGGAATTGCCCAGTGAAATGATTCCACTAACATCCAGGCTTACATCCACGGTAACAGATGAAAACGGCCACATCTAAATTATTTTTTTGCACAAATGCGTCACTATGACACGTACAAGTTCAAAGTATGCAGTGCAAGGGCAAAACATTAGTACAATGCACTAAATGTTGTTTGTGTCCATTTTCTAATGACAGCGGAATATATACCAATAAAGACACAGTACCGCTCAAGATTACCCAAGGGAGAGCAGGAAAGCGCCCAAACCTGCTCTGGGAAATCTTATCACTGCGGGAATTCTGGCGCTGTAGATTTACTATAAAAGTCAGGCTAAGAATTATACAGTTTGTAAAGTGAAAATTGTTTGCATAACAGTTAGCAAAGCAATAAAACAGATATTGGTAGCGTGAAGCCATGTACACAGACCAGAATATACAACGACAATCGTGCTCCCATGTTGGAACTGGAAGCCTTGTAAAACAAGCATTGGCCGCGTGGCCGTGCGAGACGCGCTCTGTGGTGGGGGAGGGGGGGGAGGAGCGGGAGAGCAAGTGACGCGCGGCCGTGAAAGTGACACGGCCGCGCGGCCCAGAGAAGCGCTCTGTGGTGGGGGAGGAGCAAGTGAGAGGAAAGACATATGGCGCCTGGAGCATGCGAGGAATGCGCGTTACTGTGCGCGTACTCGCATGCTCTAGGCCAGCCAAAAGTTGTGGTCGCATTTCTGCAAGCCCACTACAAAATGTCTCGCCCAGAGCCAGCGCTGGCTTTCAGGGCGAGACCTAAAAAGCACATGTAAACGTACACAGAATTAGGTTATGTGTACTGAGGATTACAAGAGTAAGCATTTTCCAGGAGAGACTAAAAATAAAATTTTCAGAGAAAAGCATGCTTTCCTAAATTGGCACGAAGAAGCCTTACAACGCAGAAAGAATCCCAATAAAAGGGTCAGAGACAAGAGAAGTTGAAACACCAAATCAGTGATATGCAGAATAGGATTAGTGTTGGTGCTCCACTGCACTGTCTCCTCCTTTCCCATTTGCTCAAATCACTGATGATCTACAGATAAGAGGATCATCTTCTAGATAATTATTTTTTCCCCGTAACAGCAAACAGGAGTAGCATAGACAGTAAGGGCTTCAGCAAGAGCAGCAAATGCAGCAAATAGACTGATGGTAGGCATAGCAAGAGCAAGAACCAGACAGGAGGCTGATACTAGGACATCACAATTTTGACTTCCTGTAACAATGCGAGGACTAACTCTCCACTCAGAGAGGTATGCTCAAAGTGGACGTATGGGTACAAAGCTTGAACATCACCCAGGAAAGTCTCAAAAGAAGAGCACCGTCTCCTAGGGACAGTGAAATCCGATGATCATCCAAATACTCTTCTGCCCTTCGGACAATACCCAGGCACAGGATGGGATATAGTTTCCATTCCTGTACTTTCGTCCCCATATCAGCTCCTCATCCTTACCAGTCAGTTAGCAAAGGTACATGAAAACCCACAGACATTTAGGTAAAAAATGCAAATCATTTTTTAATGTTATAATCCCAAGTGGACTGATGTAAATCTGTTGCTGAAAGTTATTTTGCAGGAGAAGACTTGGACAGGTTGACAAGACACAGCTAACTGGCTGCAGCAATCCCTCAGACAGAATACCACGTTAGCCACTGCTAGAGATGCACTGTTGAATGCCGTAATTGTGTTTTCCCCATCAAAAGTGACAAAATTAAATAACTGAAAACAGAACAACGGTGAACCACATACAGATTATATAGAAACACCTAAAGATTTACTTTTTAAAAACTTTAAACTCGCTAACCAGGAAATAAACAAAAAGAATAAATAGAAACAAAAGTAATGTCTCTTTAAATGCAGTCTTTCCAACAAACGATAAAGGTAGAGGCAGACAAAGCTTTGGAAAATCCAGGATGGCCCAGAGGAGGGAAGGAAGAGATGTTGATCAACCTGGAAATACCTAACATTTCAACTGAAGCACTGGAAGAGAAACTGCCAAAATGAACCGCAAGAAACTCACGACCTGAATGAACAGCCAAATTTCCCTTCTACTGCCCATCCCCAGCACAGAAGCTTATCAAAGTAGGGCAGTCCAAGAGAAGCAAACTCCTTATATATATTTTAATCCTGGTAGATTAAAAAGTGCCACATGGTCAATGTGCCATCAACGGAAAGTCAGCCCATGCATTATTGATACAAGTGTAAGGCAATCCTCACTGAAAATGTCAAATACACCTTACTTCCTCTCTCAGGCAAAACCATTGATGCAGCTAGAGTTATGAATAAGTGTGTATGTCACCTTATTACCAGTTCTGTATCAGTTGCCCCTGTTCCAACTAGGAATCAACACCCCTTCCCCCTGAGCCCCACCTCTCCTGCCAACTTGTGGGGAAAGGATCTTTTGTGTAAACTTAACTGTATATTGAACTAATGATGAGTTTAAATAATTTGTATTAATTTCATTAAATAGACCTTAGTGCAATAGTGAAAGTCGTAATATAGATTATAAATGATGTGCACTACGTATACAGTAATTTGCTTGAAAAAGGTACACGGATAATTATAAAATGGATTAAAATATAGATTAAAAAGGAAAAATACCCAGATAACTATAATTTACAGATTAAAAATGATCAATATATGACATGCATCCACAAGCATTCAAGCATATTTCAACTACTGTAAATGTCAAACATATCTTAGGTCTACTGAAATTAGTACAATAAAACTATAACATAAATTCCCCCAACCCCCACCCACAGTTACCCATAATTAAGTAAATCAGTCATAAATAAAGAGTCAAAATATTCCACATGGAGAAGTATATCACAGTAGTACCCATTATCACCCAATATATCAGTATTAAACTAGATTTTCCTTCTTTCACCCGCAAGGACTCGGGGAGCTATTCGACGAATCAGTCTCTCCTTCCAGGGCCAACAAACTATCCACCAGGTGTTCCCATGCTTTCACCCTTTCGATTTTCCCTCGTCCTCTTTATCTCACGAAACACAGCACTCTCCAAATATACCCATTTAACCAATCCTCATTTTGCCAAAATCAAACCTAAGTGAGTAAATCCAGTAGTAGTCTTCTTGTGGGCAGGGCTGTCACAGGGCAAAATAATTAATTTGGCGCTCCAAGTCTCTCTCCTATTTTATTTTCAACTCTGTAAGAGGAAAAATATTTGCACGAATTGCACGTTATAGATACAAGACCGCTCTTACGCCCCTGTTGTTGTACAGCGCTGTTGACACACCTGATGTGTGGGAAGTTCAAAATCTCCATTAATGATGGTCATTTTCGATGTTCCTAGTAAAAATAAAAAATACACTTATAGCTGTATTAAGCTAATGTTTTCAGCTCACTAAGCAAATATTCCCTTCTAAAATATGTCAGCTGTTTTAGAGAGGAGCCTTTGTGGTTTTCAGCATGCTCGTGATGCAGAGTGCATTTTAGATGATGACCCTGTCACGTTGGCTGCCATCGTTTTGGTTCTTGCATCAATGTAATGATGGAGAAAGCTGCCAGGCCCTAAAGATAGTAATAAAAAAATAGGTGTTAGCTGAAGGCATAAATATTTTTGGTCTCAAAAAGGACAAAGACGAACCTGGCACTGAAGAGAAGGAACTACTTTAGGTGCGACCCTTGTAAAAGGGCAGAATGCCATCACTTATAGTGAAGTTAGCGAATGGCCGAGGTAGGCAGACCCACTACCCCTTGCTGCATGCAGTAGTTGGCGGAAGAGGATTATGAATGACAAGAACAGACCAAATAATTGAATGCATCTTTTGATAAATAAATACAATTTCAAATAAAAGTCCAACTGAATGAAGAGGGCTTTAAGTAAATATATCACACATATAATTTTATTACAATCAAAAGGTGTGGCTACCACCAACCTCAAAAATAAGTTGAACTAGATTCAAGAAGGAAAGAACACCAACATGTCAAGTATTAAGAAATGCGTACAAACGGGGACACTTTAAAAGACAGAACCAACAAACAATATTTGTTCTGAACAATAAAGGAACAATGCCGAAGTCCAAAGACAACGTTGGAGAAAGGCTGAACATTACAACCCTTCAAGACAGATTCCCTTTCAACGTGTGATTTTTCAAGATGAAAGGCTATTTACATTCATCTCTTTGGAATAATTATGTTCAGAAATTATTTGCTTCTCTTGTGCCCTTTGAAAACAGTAATCAACTGTTCCCAAGTGAAAAGCCATCCATGTCATTACCTCTTGCGTGCACTGCCATACATATCCAACTGTAGGTGTATCACCTTCTGTTTGGTTGGCAATTACTGCAATCAACCTGAAACAGGGCAACGGTACTATGCAATGCTGCGGCGTTTTTTGCATACTTATGGATTTGACGCATCTGACAAATAATCCAGTATCTGCTGCATAATCTGCAGGCTTTAAAGGAAAAATATTGTTTTAGCTCAAACCGATGAAGTTTCTAAAAATGCAGCGACATATGTAGTCGTGGAGTAGAAGCCCATTCATGAAGGTTGACTGGTCACCGTTCAGTAGCGGATTGCTGTATGCGATTGTTAAGGTGGTACTAATGAGGCAAAACCTTTGCTAAAACAGTGTTAACATGGATGAAAATTACAAAATAATGAAGTAATATCGTCACAAAATCTGCTGCCGTATAATTTGCCTTTTCTTGCTGCCTAATTTAGTTGACTCTCCCCAGTAATTTGGTTATCTCCTGCTTCATAATTCCATAGCCCTGATCTTAAATAAATTGCAAGTGGAACACTGGTAAAGAAAAATGAAAACTAACACACTCTGAACACCATGACTTCTGCTACTCCAGAAGACACCCCCAAAAACCCTACTCACCATCATACTGGAAACACCAGATTATCCTTGTCCAGCCCACATTCTTCTATTATGTCCCGACCTTACTGGCCCTTATCTCACTCATCTTGACAATGTATCTTTAGAGCCTGCTTCTGTTCCCAGCTCCTGCAAACATGCATCTATGGATCCTCTACTGAAGAAGACTAATGCTGACCCCACTTACCCGGTCAATTACAGAACCGCATCTCTCTTACAATTGCCTACTAAACTTAGAGACATTTGTAAATAGGTAACTCACAAACTATTTTGAATTATACCAGCTCCTACAGACTCCCCAATCTGGTTTCCATGCTACAAATAGCACACAATCCCTGCTCCTGGCTGTCACAGACAGTAGGTAGCACCATCCTGGTTCAGGGCGGATCAGCTGTTCTGTTCCTACTTGACCTCTCAACTACTTTTGACACCGTCTCACATTCAATTCTCTTATAAAGTCTTCACCAAGCCGGCATTTGCCTTAATGCTTTGTGTTGGTTCTCCTCATTGCTCTCCTCTCAAACTCAAACAGTATCTCTTCCCCCTTTAAAAGCTTATACTACTATTTTCGTTTGTTAGGATCCACGGGGTCAAACTCTCAGTCCTACTCGGAGTCTGATGCTATTTACTTTGTATGTTTCCCCTTTAGCCTGTCTAATCGAATCAATTTGAGACTCAGTCCTATGCAGATGATACTCAAATTATTGTCTCCATTTCTCACTTCTATCAGAAATCGTCAGAGGAGGTGATGAGTCAGTTCCTTACAGCAGAGGAGGTGATGAATCAGTTCCTTACTGCTAGGAAGAGGAGGTGATGCGTCAATTACTTGCTGACAGGGGAGGTGATGCATCGGGTCCGGACACGCAGCCTCGGTTCCTTACTGTGGTGCGGAGTCGAAGAATTAGTGGCCAGAGACGATGCGTTGAAAATTCAGATGCGCTTCGTCGATTCCACAGCCGTGAAGCAGGGGCTGCGTCGGAGATGGAAAGGTGCGTCATGGACTTTGGAGATACAGTGCTCCGAACCCGTGCTGCAGCAGTTTTTTTGATGCGCTGCGAGGGAATGCTGGGGCCTGTGGTGAAAGCTGTGGTCGATGCGCCGATCAGGAACCACGCTCCAGTGACGACAGCAGTGATGCGTCTAAGTTTGTAGCGATGCATCGATAAAAACAGACGCTGGGAATCGATGCGTGGATCTTCTCCTTCAGTTCACCAGATTCCACTTCCAAGGGCCCAGGGACTGGATTGGGCACCACTTGGGCAAGTCGGGACTTTCAGCAGAAGAGCCCAGGCAATGGTATGTGAAGTCTTTGATGGCCCGAGACTTCTTAACAGGAGGCAAGCACACACAAGAAATAAATCTCTGCTCAAGCTTCTTTTTCAGTTCTAAAATTGGCAATTACTCCAACTCTCCTAAAGAGATCTTTTGGATCCTCAAATATATTACGGAGCCTCTAATTGCCAGCTCTAATCCAATTGCCTCTGTGGAGCATAGTAACGACTTGGCTCTTTTTTTCAGAAGAAAATCCTGGATATCCATTGCTCCTTTTCGGATACGTCCAACTTGGTGGGGTCCTGCTGTACCTTACCTCCCTCTGATTGCCAAGAGAGCGCATTTACTACATTTCCTATGCCAACTGTAAACCTATTTAACTATCTTTTATATACATTAAAATCTGGCTCGCCTCTGGACCCTGCTCCCCTCCAGATTTTAAGGCGGGGCTCAAAATGTGTTACCCCGGTACTTACAGATTTGTTAAACCTTTCCCTTTCCTCTGGGCAGGTCCCCCAGCCGTGGTAGCATGCCATATTTAAGCCACTGCTCAGAAAGGCTAATTTTGATCCCCTTTGTTTGAGCAGCATTAGGCCAATCTTCTTGCTCCCTAGAGTCTCTAAGCTTTTAGACAAGCACGTCAATAGATATTGGTCTGCTTTCCTAGAATCGAAGGATCTGCTCTAACCCACCCAAATGGGTTTCCGACCTAAACATAGTACGGAAACTGCGTTGCTAGCTGTGGTAGAGGAGCTCAGGAGTCTCCTTGATCAAGGTGGATGGCCGGCCATTATTCTCTTAGACCTTAGTGCTGCCTTTGACACAGTTGATCATCGGACTCTCATTCAGAGAGTTTCAAGTGCCGGTGTCTGGGGCAGAGCTCTAGAATGGCTTGCCTCTTTCTTGGAAAATCGTTCCTTCCAGGTCTTGGATCAGGCCGGCTATTTAGCCATTCTTCCTTTCAGATGTGGGGTTACTCAGTGCTCTTCGTTGAGCCCCACTTTGTTAACCTTTATATGTTCCCACTTGCTGAGAATGTTCAGTCATTTGGTCTGTCATTGGTCTCATATGCAGATGACACCCAGCTGGTTGTTTCAATTGTCTACGACATTAGTTCCAGTCATCTTTCTCGGACTTCCTGCCTCCAAGCAGTAGCCAGATGAATGGCTGGATGCAAATTAAAGCTTTAGGAGGACAAAACGTAAGCTATGCTGCTTGGGAACAAGTTCGCTAGCAACCGTCAGAGTCCTCTATCTGATGTCCTGAGCAAGCTGCCAGCTCCAAAAAAGACAAAGAGTCTTGGGATGTGGTTAGACACCAGTCTCACCATGTACCATCAAGCGAAGAAGCTTTCTGCCACCTGTTATGGCAGCCTGAGACTGCTGAGAAAGGTTCTCTCCCATTTACAGCTAGGAGAGTGATTGTTCAGGTCCTTGTGCTGTCCTGCCTTGACTATGGAAATGCCCTGTATCTTGGCTCACCCTGCTGTCATTAGAAAGTTGCAGACAGTGCAGAACGCCACTGCCCGACTCAATGAAAATTCCTAAATGCCAGTCTGCTAGGACTGCTCTTAAGGATCTCCACTGGTTACCAGTGGAATGCTAAGTGCAATTTGAGACACTCTGCATTCTAAATAGGGCTCTCAACAGCAAAGGGTCTTCGCTGCCGAGACTGTTAGACTCTCCATACGTGCCAGAGAGAACCCTTCGATCCTCTTCTGCCCAGACCTTGAGAGTTCCCAGGATCAAAAGATACCGATGGGGCAGTCACGCCATCTCGTTCTTGGCCGAATTCCTCAACTCTGGAATGCCCTGCCTCTTGAGCTGCGCTCAATTGAGTCTGAACTCCCCTTTCGTAAGGCACTAAAGACGTGGCTATTCTGGGACTGATTCCTTTGCAGCCCAATCATCGTTGGTGTCCGTTGCAGCGCTGGGAGGCCTATGGGTAGCCATGCGCTATACAAAAACTCTAGACTAGACAAGCCCTTGGAGAACCTTGGAAGCAGGATACAGAAAGCAAAGTCCAGTCCTTTCACTCCCAGGACAGAAGCGGTAAGCAGCAGGCCAGCACAACAAAGCAACAGGCAGAGTGTCAGTTCCTCCTACAGCATCCAGCTCTTCTTCCTGGCAGAATGTCCCTTAGTCCAGAAGTGTGAAGTTTCAGTGTCACAGCTCCAGTACTTATACCAGTTTGTGCCTTTGAAGTAGGCAAACTTCAAAGGAAAGTCTTTGTAGTGCACAAGACCCTGCCTTTCCCTGACCTGGCTTCAGACACACAAAATGGGAGTGGAGACAGCTATGTGTGGGGACAGGCACAGCCCTATTCAGGTGTCAGTGACAACTCCTCCCACCACTCTAGCTTAGGTAGGCCCATCCAGCTGGTGATGGCCCATCCGGATATGCAAGGCACACCTCAGCTCCCTTTGTGTATGAATGGCATGACTACTAGACCTGTGAAGATAAGAATCACTGAACATCGCAGCAACATCCGCTGCCAAAGAGGCTCGACAAAATTGAGGCCCATTTTGTAGAAAAACATCACACCTCGGATGACCTCAGATGGACTATCCTGGAGGCCAACAATCAGTGGAAAAAAGCAACACTTTTCCAGAGAGTTGGACATTCCATCTATCCACGAATGTGGTAGGGCTGAATGATGAAATCCTGTGGAATGAACTAGACCACCACTAGAGATCTACCCCTACACCGGGAAGAATAACCAACCCTCCCCCTTCTTTTTGAAGGTCTCTGAATGCCTTTAGGTGGACTAGGTAAACCACAGCACTGCACTGACCCAGTATATGGCTACACCACCCCCCCTTTATTCAACAGGCACACAGATAAGCCCTTTGATTATGATATGAGCCCAATGAGAAAACCAGGGTAAGAACCCCTTGACAAAAGAGGATGAATATATTTTCCACTGACAGTGTCACTATGTACATACATCTCCTCATCATGGTACCTAGGATGTATTACACCACTAACAATACAGGCTTACCACTAGAACCTCCAGTGACCGGTATCTGTAAGATATACACAAATGTGGATTAATACAACCAAAATAGACACCTGGGGTAAGATCGCCCTTTGTTCGCATCTTCCAAACAGAGCACCTCACATGTTAGAGTCAGGCAACTAGCCAGTCTAAGGCAGCTGCCACCATTTTGGGAACCCGGCATGACCTAGCAGGTGCACAACGTCATCAAGCGCTCACAGAGCAGCCGAAAGGCTCACACGGAGGCCCTGCGAATTGCTCGCTGCCAACGGGCCGGTAAGGTATTCTGTTGTCCAGGTGACCTCCCACCCAGTCAACGCTCTCAATCATCAAGCTAGCCGATGCATATCCCAGTGCACTCAGCCTGCTTGGTCTTTCTGAAGTCAGTCTTCAGTTTCCTGTTTCTGCCGCTAGCGAGACTTCGCTCCACCGGCAGCAGGGGGTTTCTCAACCACATTAATTGACAACAGCTGACCAGGATTCCACAGCAGCCTGGGTTATAAAACCAAGCCATCCCTTTCATTTCGCATCTACAGGCTGGTAGAGGAGGGTTGGTCTCAGGAAACGCTCCGGCAAGGATCATGTGAGTTGCAGTCTATGTTGTGTTTGTTACCATACTATTCTGCAATCTTTTTTATGTTTTGGTTACAAATGCTTTATCTTGATGATTACAATTTCTTTACTCACTGGTACTATTTGGCCTGTACCAGTTTTTTCTAGCAGTTGTCGCTGACCTCTACCAGACCCAAGGGGTCCGTCTTTCTTGAAACTTGGGTGATTCCATAAATCCCTTTCGTGCTCCTTGAAGTGCTTTTTCCTTGTTTCTCAAAAATGTATATTCAGTGTCACTTACGTTCCTAGCACACAGAATGTCACGGGTAATTTGTGTGACGCAACAACTGTGTTTTGTGTTTTTTTTTTCTTGTGCTTTTTCTAAAAGAAATGCATGGCAACCATTTTCTTCTTTATTTTTTCTTCCTTTCTCACAGGTAGAATCAACCCTACTGCATCAATGTAGGTGGGTGCAGTTTCTATCATTTTTTAGTGGGTACACGACACCTAATGGTGGGCCCCATTGCCATACTACATAGGGTAGGTAATACTTAGGTCCTGATGAAATGCCATTTGACCCTCCAGGCAGTTTAGGCATAAAACATGTTGACCCCACTATATATAATTGAAATACTCCTTTCACATGTCAGCTTTTGATGTACATCATAACCATAGATAGCGTCACTGTTTTTACTCCGTCAAGGGAACCATTACCCCATTAAAACGTTCCTGTTTCCCTTAGACTTTTTTACATCACTTTACACACCCCCTTACTTGCACTCAAACGGCGTAACTTGATCAAAAAGATTTCTGCTAAAGAGCCCACCGGAGATGATGGAAGGAGCGCTGAAACTTTTCAGACACTCACCCCCAGTCACAGATCTGGGTTGAATCCATAATCTTTCTTTAGCTCACTTCGCCACCCCAGTTCAGACCCAGGTATATGCAAATCAGTCTTGACCCAATGATGAATCATGACACCCCACAAGGTGCGTTGGGGTACTTTAATCCGACCACGCGGATCCCACACAATCTGTATGGCCAGATTACTGATTCCACTGTAATAGGGTCAATTTGTCCCTTTCTTGGGGAACTACCCCCCCCATGCGTGTTTAAGCAAGAAAATGCCACTTTCTAAAAGCGGCATTTTCAAACATGCAATTTAAAAACCAATTGCACCAAAAAATTGTGGTATTAAATTGGGAGGTTTTTTCCTCGAGTACCTACTCGAGATATGCTAGAGGCATCTTGATATGGGTTGCCCAAGGGGTCCTCTTTGCGGTGCAACACTCCAAAATAGACCCTGAGGGTAGATATGTGGTGCTGGGGGAGGGGAGGATGGGGGGGAAGATATTGCTGGTGGCTCTATATACCCCCTAATGCGAACCAATTCGCCTTTCTAGGACATGCTCAATCCCTCACTTCTCACAAATCCATTCGTGCCAGTGGGCAGCTCACACTCAAATCTCCGACATATGGTGGCTCATGTACTCAGAAATGAAGGAATACTCGTACTGTTCTGGACTGCACTACCTGCACACAAGAATATTTTTTTTTATTGTAGCACAGAGGCTGGTGCAAAGGGGGTAAACGCCGAATATCTGGGCCCAATACTGTCTGACCGTAACACCCTCAAATTGACTCTTAACTGGGGCGGAGAGCCCGGCCAGACTCTTGTGGCGTCATCCTACAGAGGCGCTTTGTGATGTGGCATTCTGTGCCACATTGACTGACAGTGCGGATCACTACTTTCAAGAGAATACAGGAACCACCTTGGATTTACTACTCTAAGGGGATGCCTTCAAGGTGGTCCTCGGGGGTCTGTATTTTAAAACAGAATATGAGGGTCAAATTAGTGTTCCGAGGGGAATTGCTGATGCTGGAGGACAACATATGCACCCTAGAGATACGTTCAGTCCTGGATCCTACTGCCATTGCCCCGTTATCCCAAGAGAAAATAGATCACAGTTTGGCCCTTGCTAGGCTGTGCTCAATAGACTAAAAGGTATATATGGCTCATTAACATATGGAGGTAGATAAAGTGGGCAGCTGCTCGTTTGGCTCCTTCACTCGGAAGTCCCTAGTACCCCAATAGCAGCTTTATGGACCCCCAAAGGAAGAAAAAGTGAAAAGCCAAACGGGGATTAAACATGGACTGTACTAAAGTAAGCAAAATGCTGCCCCACGGATGATGTGGAGGACCTCTACATTGATGGGTATTTGAACAGACTATACCTGCCAGTCGTTAACGTGCTTCAACGTGCCGAGCTAGATGCTCCGTTGGCTTTGACGGAGATACATTTAGCTATCAAACAAAGGGCAAGGGGGAACCCCGGGCATGCATGGACTTTCCATGCCATGTTTGGCCAGCATTTTGGTACCTAGACTGCTGTAGGTGTAGGAAATGGCTCAAACTAAAGGGATGCATCCAGAATCTAAGGGGGAGGCATTACTGGTGGTTCGCCCTCAATTTGACAGGGATCCTTTACTTGTGGGTTTATATCGTCCATTATCTTTATTAAACATGCTCTACAAAATCTTGGGGAAAATAATAGTGAATAGATTAGTAACTATAGTGCAAACATTGGTTGACCCTGACCAAATTGGATTTATAACGGGGAGAAGTACCTTCTTAAATATACGCAGCTTATTCACATTTGGAATCTGCCCATGGGGTGCATCATTGGACATAGACAAGGCTTTCAGTACCCTGGGGTGGTCCTACCTTCTCATAGTCCTCTGTAGGCTGAGGTAAGGATCGTGGGTTTCCAACTTGAATAAAGCTCCTTTACTCTCCCTCAACAGATAAGAGTAAAAACGGGTAAAACTGTATCAGATCCCATACAGCTAGAACATGGAATATGGCAGGGATGTCCCTTAGCCCCTATTATTTTCGTGCTCATATGGAAATGCCATGCGCATTATGTGTCAGGGGCCCAGACTGGGAAGTACAGGTTGATTGGAGGTGGCACATTGTCCGAATATGCAGACTATGCCTAAATTTACATCCGCAAAGGCAGAGACAATATGTCATTTGATTGCCCTATTAGACTGGCAAGTTAAGTGGTGATCCCAGTGTGTACAATGGGATAATAAACCACATCTGACTGAGAAGTGTGCCAAATCTGTTTTACTGTTTTTGGAGGTGCCCTTCAACATTTCCAGTCCATTGCTTCTGTGATCACTTAGTGCAGAAATAAAGCCTCGAGCAGTGCTTAATTTGTGCCGGTGCTTTCCGGTGCTAAGCACCGGCACTTATTTCTCAGGGCCGGGTCTATGTCTCCGAGACACTGGTTGTGACTTCCAATGCTTGTTGGCCGCCGCGTTACATTGTTTTATGGTCCATTTTCTGTTTCTAACATTGCACTATATTGACTCTGCCTCGGAAGCGGAAGTCGAGTTAGCTTGCAGTTGAACCGAGGGGAGAAGAGAAGTTTTACTGCTCGGACACTGCTTTTTCGGGACGAGCTTACTAAAGACGGAGAGAAGAAACCATTGCTCCGTTTCATTGGTATGTTTTGAATGGTGGGAGAGGGGAAGAGGCACAAAGTGATTGAGGCAGGTGTGATTTTTGCCGCCTTCTTCCACTGTGAGTTCTCGGCAAACGGTGAGATTTGTTTCAAAGGTGGCGCTCTGTTATGCTTAAATGTAGTGCGCCATTAGTGAATGTAGGAAATTAATGAGCAACAAGGTGTCATTTTCTCATTAACTTGCGTCATATGGCTACAGAGCATACCTTGGAGTTTTAATGTCTCCCACTTACTAATGTTAATACATATATCATTTGGTAAGCATTAAAGCCCCTGCATTGTTTACCATTTATGCGTAGGTGTCCACTGTGCTGTCTCTCGGCCACATCGCAGTTTCAGACCAGCATTGCCTGAAGTTAGTCATTTACACCTGCTTTGTATGTGTGCTGTGCAGACAAAATTATGAATCAGTCGCCAGTGAGTTGAGCTGCACAGCAATGAGAGGAGTAAGAATTATATTTCTTTGCTGCGGAGTGATAGTTTAAAAGCAAATATACCAAGTTTTGTACAGGTGTGCGAGGTTTTGGACAATAAATAGGATTCTTAAATGTCGGTAATTGTGCAGTCGTCCTCACAGCTCCAAGCAAGGTAACAAAGTAAGGAAAAGAGTTGGGCAGCAGTTTGAATAATTTTAAAAGTGTATATAAATTCAGGGGCATTTGAAAAGCAATAAAGGTAAATGCACAGTTTCGCAGTAGCTCGTAAATCTTACTGCAAGGCTTTTATGGAAATTGGGGTACCTCTTGGACCTGCCCTGCAGGTGAGGGTGTGCACCGCAAACTAATTATGAGAGGCCTGCGGGCTCGAGGTGGCCAATGAATCAAATGTGTTTTTCATTTCAGTTTTAACACCGTTCTCGCTGGAGACTTCCTTTGCGTGTGCGTTTGTTTTATGGAGGTTTCCTGGCCCCAGCCTCCATGTGCGGATCTTACTCGGTGTGCCCTGGTTACTTTCAGCGGAAAGACACTGACTAAGTGTTAAAGTATAAGGTGCAGCTGTTCTTTCATTTTGTAGTAGTTTCCATCATAGGCACTTTCACGGTAATGAGATAACGCTGGGACATTTTACCTTAACTGGTCTTCCCCCATCTCGCCTGAGCAAAGGGTTGGAATGGAGACCTGGGTTCTGATCTGGGCTGGCTTTTGGCATGGCGAGCTAGGCCTAAGCTGCCAATCTTAAAACGAGTGCAAGTAGCTGTCTCAGTTAAAGTCCTGCAAACAACAACCTCCCTTTTGATTCCAATGATTCAGATTAAGCTGCTTTAAATCATTTTCTTTACTTACCCCATTAAACCCCTCCCTTCTCCCTCTTACTCTCTGCTGCCGCGCACCACCACCGATCTGGTTCTAATCCTGTCTCATTCACAACACATTCTGCAATTATAAGCAAATCGCTTTATTATCCATGATTGCAATACTACTCCGATTACAGCCTGATTCCTTTCCTACAAGTTCTACTGCCCCACATACATTTGTATTTATTCCTTGTGTTTGAGAAGCTAAAACTACAATAGGTATTCTCTGTACAGCATTTCACTGCTCTTTGAAATTAGACTTCTGTTAGTATCAAGCAAAACAAAATAAGCACTAATAAAACCAATAGGTTGAACTTTTGAATAGTGGAAGCACAAATGCATGCAAACACACAATATCAATGGGCATATTAACACAATTCAGCCTAGTCTGCAAGTGTGGTGCCCCATGACTGGCAGAAAAGTTCCTCTGAAGTGTAGTACCAGAGCAGGGTATGACCGGAAGGTGCTTATATGAAGACCCAGGTCCTCAGCTTCTTGCTGAACTCAAGAAGTGACAAGCTGGCTGTGATGTGTTGGGGCTTGTGGATGGAGCCAATACAGGAAGTGGGTAGGGCCAGTGGATGAAGTGGGCGGAGCCGGGAGAGTGGGTGTGGCCTCCGACAAAAAACTTCAGCACCTGCACTTAATATTTTACAAATTAAGCACTGGCCTCGAGTCATGTGCGGACATGTGCTCGTGAGGTCACCTTTTCCCTCATCAGCAGGGTCATCATGAGAAGTACTCTTAGCAGAGCAACGCTGGACAGGAGAGCTTTAGGCCTATCAGACAGACTTAGTGGAGGCAAAGTGAAGAGTAGGGGCAGCACTTCAGCTCCCAAGGACGCAGGAAGTGTGTTTTAGCACACCACAAATCAGCTTAACCCTGGCTGCTGAAATAAAACTACGTTCTTGAAGTATAATGGAAAATTTGACCTTGAGAAGGCCTCATGCATTAATTCTCAGGCAGCTCACAAGTATTGGTTTACGATACTTACATCTACATGCCTATGTGTCATCCCTTATGCAATGTACCGATCAACTCCTAATGTAGAATGTTTACTGCATCATCTTATGCACAGCCTCCTTCCCCTCCCCTGGTGTTACCTTTCTTTCCTACTGTAGATTTATTTCGTTTACCACTGTATTTCTCTGCTGTAAAATTTAATAAAATATTTTTAACATAAAAAAATAACAGACCCAGAAACAGATGTTCACTTAGTGCGGAAAAATTACGATGTACTCTGAATGGATTTTAGATTAACGTCTGAGTAACAAAGAACCCATCAATAGTCAAATGACTAACTGTATTAAAAGAGAATATTACAGAGCAGAATTATTTTTTTAATGAACTTATTGTCAATTGGGACAAAGTTCTGTAAACTGCTAAAGCTAATAGGGGGAAAAGTTCTGGTCTTGGTTTCCAAACGCCTAAAAGTGTCTCTAGGATGCCTGGTGACGTAACCCATGAGCATTGGAAGTATAAAATAACCTAACTGTACAGTCAAATCACTCATTTGGAGGATGTGGGATTAATGCTGCTTCTAAATCTGAATGGCTAGGGTTAGCCGGACTGCTTTTCAACGTTAATTTCCTGCATTATGTCATTATGATATGAATTAAAATTAAAATAATAACCATACTCCTAGGACAAAAAGTACCAGTGCTGCTGCAATGTGCAGTACAGATCATTTTCTGTTGTTTTCCAACACCCAAATTGACTAGCAGAGTAGTGTGCATTACTTAACTCTATAATAGCTAGATAATTCCACTAAAACCAAATAGATGGTGTTTGGGGGCTGCAACATGATTGGAAGTGGTGATATGGGACAAGTAGCTTGGGTCATATGTAACTGCGGCACTGAGCAGGAACCAAACTGCATTATTGGGTTTATAAATAAAGGGTAGCTTCCACGGGTGCTCCAGGCACTCCTTAGACGAGACAAAATCTAAAACTTACTTCTAAATCTAACGTACAGCCTAATGAAAGACAAACAGATTAAACTTCCAGCAGGCTGCACTGTAGACGAGATGGAAAATAACCATGTTTTCAGACTTTTCCTGCACTTGAGCAAGGTCCGCTCAGAGTGAATGTTTAACCGAATCTAGATATATAGGTCATGGACAGGGTTTGGGTGGTTTTTGGAGGGATGAAGAGTGAAAGGGATGGTCAGCTATCCCGTACATGATTGGAAGTGGAAACACAAGTAGCGATAGAACTGAAAACAAAAAGCTATAGTAATGTCACAGACAGGGTTCAAATGGTCTGTAAAGGCATATTTCGACTCAATTGATATGACAAGGGGCCGACACTTATAACACTGAAAATGGTATAAAGGTATAAACGGGATCCTTTAATGAAATTTGGAGCCATGGTTAGCGGATCTAAATAAAAATATGATTTACAACTTCTTGAAGGATTGGCTTGGAAAGACGATTTATATTAGTCAACTTCTATTCTGATCCAGTCAATTCAACTAAAACGTGAACATAAGTTGATCCATAATGGGCCACCCAATCCCTCAAGATACGCTAGTACAGTTTAAAAAAAAAAATCTATTTCAAGAACTTTATCAATTCTAGGCCAGAAGATTTTAAAATCTTCAATGGGACTGGCAGTCGGCTGCTTAGTATAGATTTTGCCTCTTGCATCTCTGAGAAATTAACTAAATCTTATTTCAAGACTTAAAAGAAGCAGTCCTTGGGCTTAAGAGGCAGGATGATCGATCTTGAACATCACACCGAGTGACAGCATTCTAAAAAGGGGCTGAACATTAAGTACCTTATATGATAGAGTTCTTATGAAAAATAAAAGTATTTTTATTGTTCCAAATTGATGAATTACCTATTTGTGAAATAAGTAGATAGGTGACATTTTTCACTGGTATATCTTGGCTTTGCTTAATTTTATATTTATTTGTAAATAGAAAAATTATGACTTGGATGGTTGGAGTAGCACCAAAAACGCCCGTTAAGTTTGTGCTACAATTATTCCAGCCGTAGTGATAGTCAGAATATTACCAACAAAGCCCATGCAGTATGTCAATTATCAGCAACATGATGCAATGCACTGCAAACCTCTGCCCCTCCCCCTTTAATGAGACACTACACGACTACCGTTCCTTCTAACTAGTTGGCATATGAAACTGTCAATCTCCAGCTTCGGAGTCTGCTGACTGCATTATAATAAGCTATGATATGGCTAGAGTCTGTTGCCTTTCGTCTTACACATCCTACACATGCTTTACCTTGACTTCTCATAGGGTGGGGGGTAAATATGCACAACTGTTCCATAGTCAAAGCCTTATCCTAAAGTCGCCATGCTGGACTTCCTGTGGCTCGTGCAGCATGTTCCCTATGGATTGTGGATATGAGAGGAGAACACAATTGAAACACATCCTCCCCATATATGGAAAACATCACTCAATGCAGCCCTCTGGATTGGACTTATCACTGTGCACACTTCAGCACGCAGCCTGGTGACACAAAATAAAAAAGTGAAAATCTGTCAATTCATTTGTTTACAACTCTGCTGCTCAAAGCTGCAGAAAGCAGATACTCCATGTGATCACTCTGGTGCTGGAGTGCTGCCCTAGGCTCGCTTATGGACTGACTACTCATGTTTCAACTAGTCGCTTCATAGAGCAAGCTCTTAAAACGCAAATCCCATTCACTGTACACATAAGAGGTCCAGTAGTATAAACTACATCTAAGCCTTATTTTATAAACAAGTTCCATAGCACAGGTGAGGGTTAAACAGTTATATTTTCAAAAAACCAAAAGCTGTAAAAACAGACCACAGCCCCACAAGATAAGTTCACGTAAAAGAGTTGTTCACAAAACAGTACATTTGGCATCATTTGCCTTAAAAGTGGACATCCTTAATTAACCCCTAGTCAGATTAAGAAAAGCATTTTTTATCGCTAGGTTTGGGAAAAACATTGCATATGTTAGTGTCTGGTCAGGCCAAGTAATCATGCGTCATCTAATTTTCACTTATGTGGGGCTCCTTCTAAGAGACTTGCCACATTATGCTTGCACTCACAAGACGGCCACCTGATCGGATGGACAACCCTCACTAGAAACAGCACAGCAACAATCATGCGGACCATCCACTCTGGGGCCCAACAGACCAAATTCTCCCCCCCCCCCCCCGCCTCCATCTTCAATCTGGGAACATCACCAATCAGCACCAGTCTGATCAACATCATCAACACCCCCATCACGTCTGCAGATGAAGGGAAACTTGCAGAAATGAACGCCCTCCTCAAGAAGTCCACAGGCAACCCAAATCAACTTAGCAATTTCTGACCCTCTCCCTGCTCCCCTATCCAGTCAAAGTGAGAGAGCCATTAAACTCGCAACTCACCTCGAACTTCAATGTCTTCTAAAAAACACACAAAGGATTCTGAAAGAACCACAGCACCGAAACCGTACTCATCGCGGCCACTGATGACATTCAAAACAGAGCACGAGCAGAAACAGGACGCGAGAAGAAACAGGACCGGGGGGGTGGGGGGAGGAGGAGAAACAGGACGGGGCGGGTGGGAAGATGAAACAGGACGGGGCGGGTGGGAAGATGAAACAGGACGGGGCGGGGGGGGAGGAAGAAACGGGGCGGGTGGGGGGGGAGGAAGAAACGGGGCGGGGGGAATAAGAAACAGGACGGAAGAAGAAACAGGACGGGCGGGTGGGGGGAGAAGAAACAGGACGGGCGGGTGGGGGGAGAAGAAACGGGACAGGGCGGGTGGGGGGAGAAGAAACGGGACAGGGCGGGTGGGGGGAGAAGAAACGGGACAGGGCGGGTGGGGGGAGAAGAAACGGGACAGGGCGGGTGGGGGAGAAGAAACAGGACAGGGCGGGTGGGGGGTGAGAAGAAACAGGACAGGGCGGGTGGGGGGTGAGAAGAAACAGGACAGGGCGGGTGGGGGGTGAGAAGAAACAGGACAGGGCGGGTGGGGGGTGAGAAGAAACAGGACAGGGCGGGTGGGGGTGAGAAGAAACAGGACAGGGCGGGTGGGGGGTGAGAAGAAACAGGACAGGGCGGGTGGGGGTGAGAAGAAACAGGACAGGGCGGGTGGGGGTGAGAAGAAACAGGGCGGGTGGGGGTGAGAAGAAACAGGGCGGGTGGGGGTGAGAAGAAACAGGGCGGGTGGGGGTGAGAAGAAACAGGGCGGGTGGGGGTGAGGAAGAAACAGGGCGGGTGGGGGTGAGAAGAAACAGGGCGGGGGGGGTGAGAAGAAACAGGGCGGGGGGTGAGAAGAAACCGGGCGGGGGGTGAGAAGAAACCGGGCGGGGGGTGAGAAGAAACCGGGCGGGGGGTGAGAAGAAACCGGGCGGGGGGTGAGAAGAAACCGGGCGGGGGGTGAGAAGAAACAGGGCGGGGGGTGAGAAGAAACAGGGCGGGGGGTGAGAAGAAACAGGGCGGGGGGTGAGAAGAAACAGGGCGGGGGGTGAGAAGAAACAGGGTGGGGGTGAGAAGAAACAGGGTGGGGGGTGAGAAGAAACAGGGTGGGGGTGAGAAGAAACAGGGTGGGGGTGAGAAGAAACAGGGTGGGGGTGAGAAGAAACAGGGTGGGGGGTGAGAAGAAACAGGGTGGGGGGTGAGAAGAAACAGGGTGGGGGTGAGAAGAAACAGGGTGGGGGGTGAGAAGAAACAGGGTGGGGGGTGAGAAGAAACAGGGTGGGGGTGAGAAGAAACAGGGTGGGGGTGAGAAGAAACAGGGTGGGGGTGAGAAGAAACAGGGTGGGGGGTGAGAAGAAACAGGGTGGGGGTGAGAAGAAACAGGGTGGGGGTGAGAAGAAACAGGGTGGGGGTGAGAAGAAACAGGGTGGGGGGTGAGAAGAAACAGGGTGGGGGGTGAGAAGAAACAGGGTGGGGGGTGAGAAGAAACAGGGTGGGGGGTGAGAAGAAACAGGGTGGGGGGTGAGAAGAAACAGGGTGGGGGGTGAGAAGAAACAGGGTGGGGGTGAGAAGAAACAGGGTGGGGGTGAGAAGAAACAGGGTGGGGGGTGAGAAGAAACAGGGTGGGGGTGAGAAGAAACAGGGTGGGGGTGAGAAGAAACAGGGTGGGGGGTGAGAAGAAACAGGGTGGGGGTGAGAAGAAACAGGGTGGGGGTGAGAAGAAACAGGGTGGGGGTGAGAAGAAACAGGGTGGGGGTGAGAAGAAACAGGGTGGGGGGTGAGAAGAAACAGGGTGGGGGGTGAGAAGAAACAGGGTGGGGGTGAGAAGAAACAGGGTGGGGGGTGAGAAGAAACAGGGTGGGGGTGAGAAGAAACAGGGTGGGGGGTGAGAAGAAACAGGGTGGGGGGTGAGAAGAAACAGGGTGGGGGTGAGAAGAAACAGGGTGGGGGTGAGAAGAAACAGGGTGGGGGTGAGAAGAAACAGGGTGGGGGGTGAGAAGAAACAGGGTGGGGGTGAGAAGAAACAGGGTGGGGGTGAGAAGAAACAGGGTGGGGGTGAGAAGAAACAGGGTGGGGGGTGAGAAGAAACAGGGTGGGGGTGAGAAGAAACAGGGTGGGGGTGAGAAGAAACAGGGTGGGGGTGAGAAGAAACAGGGTGGGGGTGAGAAGAAACAGGGTGGGGGTGAGAAGAAACAGGGTGGGGGTGAGAAGAAACAGGGTGGGGGTGAGAAGAAACAGGGTGGGGGGTGAGAAGAAACAGGGTGGGGGTGAGAAGAAACAGGGTGGGGGTGAGAAGAAACAGGGTGGGGGGTGAGAAGAAACAGGGCGGGTGGGGGTGAGAAGAAACAGGGCGGGTGGGGGGTGAGGAAGAAACAGGGGCGGGTGGGGGGTGAGAAGAAACAGGGCGGGTGGGGGGTGAGAAGAAAAGCTGGGGGGTGAGAGAAGAAACAGAGGCGGGTGGGGGGGTGAGAAGAAACAGGGTGGGGGTGAGAAGAAACAGGGCGGGTGGGGGTGAGAAGAAACAGGGCGGGTGGGGGGTGAGAAGAAACAGGGCGGGTGGGGGTGAGAAGAAACTGGGGGTGAGAAGAAACAGGGCGGGTGGGGGGTGAGAAGAAACAGGGCGGGTGGGGGGTGAGAAGAAACAGGGCGGGTGGGGGGTGAGAAGAAACAGGGCGGGTGGGGGGTGAGAAGAAACAGGGCGGGTGGGGGGTGAGAAGAAACAGGGCGGGTGGGGGGTGAGAAGAAACAGGGCGGGTGGGGGGTGAGAAGAAACAGGGCGGGTGGGGGGTGAGAAGAAACAGGGCGGGTGGGGGTGAGAAGAAACAGGGCGGGTGGGGGGTGAGAAGAAACAGAGGCGGGTGGGGGGTGAGAAGAAACAGGGCGGGTGGGGGTGAGAAGAAACAGGGCGGGTGGGGGTGAGAAGAAACAGGGCGGGTGGGGGGGAGAGAAGAAACAGGGCGGGTGGGGGGGAGAGAAGAAACAGGGCGGGTGGGGGTGAGAAGAAACAGGGCGGGTGGGGGGAGAGAAGAAACAGGATAGGGCGGGTGGGGGAGAAGAAACAGGATAGGCCGGGTGGGGGGAGAAGAAACAGGATAGGCCGGGTGGGGGGGAGAAAGAAACAGGATAGGCCGGGTGGGGGGGGAGAAGAAACAGGATAGGGGCGGGTGGGGGGAGAAGAAACAGGATAGAGGCGGGTGGGGTGGGAGAAGAAACAGGATAGGGCGGGTGGGGGGGGAAACAGGATAGGGGCGGGTGGGGGAAGAAACAGGATAGGGCGGGTGGAGAAGAAACAGGATAGGGCGGGTGGGGGTGGAGAAGAAACAGGATAGGGGCGGGTGGGGGGAGAAGAAACAGGATAGGGGCGGGTGGGGGGAGAAGAAACAGGATAGGGCGGGTGGGGGGAGAAGAAGCAGGATAGAGGCGGGTGGGGGGAGAAGAAACAGGATAGGGCGGGTGGGGGGAGAAGAAACAGGATAGGGCGGGTGGGGGGGAGAAAGAAACAGGATAGGGGCGGGTGGGGGAGAAGAAACAGGATAGGAGGCGGGTGGGGGGAGAAGAAACAGGATAGAGGGCGGGTGGGGGGAGAAGAAACAGGATAGGGGCGGGTGGGGGGAGAAGAAACAGGATAGGGCGGGTGGGGGGGAGAAGAAACAGGATAGGGCGGGTGGGGGGAGAAGAAACAGGATAGGGCGGGTGGGGGTGAGAAGAAACAGGATAGAGGCGGGTGGGGGTGAGAAGAAACAGGATAGAGGCGGGTGGGGGTGAGAATAAACAGGATAGAGGCGGGTGGGGGTGAGAAGAAACAGAGGCGGGTGGGGGGTGAGAAGAAACAGGGCGGGTGGGGGGTGAGAAGAAACAGAGGCGGGTGGGGGGTGAGAAGAAACAGGGCGGGTGGGGGGTGAGAAGAAACAGGGCGGGTGGGGGGTGAGAAGAAACAGGGGCGGGTGGGAGGGTGAGAAGAAACAGGGCGGGTGGGGGGTGAGAAGAAACAGGGCGGGTGGGGGGTGAGAAGAAACAGGGCGGGTGGGGGGTGAGAAGAAACAGGGCGGGTGGGGGGTGAGAAGAAACAGGGCGGGTGGGGGTGAGAAGAAACAGGGCGGGTGGGGGGTGAGAAGAAACAGGATAGAGGCGGGTGGGGGGAGAAGAAACAGGATAGGGCGGGTGGGGGGAGAAGAAACAGGATAGGGCGGGTGGGGGGGAGAAGAAACAGGATAGGGCGGGTGGGGGGAGAAGAAACAGGATAGGGCGGGTGGGGGGAGAAGAAACAGGATAGGGCGGGTGGGGGGAGAAGAAACAGGATAGGCCGGGTGGGGGAGAAGAAACAGGATAGGCCGGGTGGGGGGGAGAGAAGAAACAGGATAGGGGCGGGTGGGGGGGGAAGAAGAAACAGGATAGGGCGGGTGGGGGGAGAAGAAACAGGATAGAGGCGGGTGGGGGGGGAGAAGAAACAGGATAGGGGCGGGTGGGGGGGAGAAGAAACAGGATAGGGCGGGTGGGGGGAAGAAACAGGATAGGGCGGGTGGGGGGAGAAGAAACAGGATAGGGCGGGTGGGGGTGAGAATAAACAGGGCGGGTGGGGGGTAAGAAGAAACAGGGCGGGTGGGGGTGAGAAGAAACAGGGCGGGTGGGGGGTGAGAAGAAACAGGGCGGGTGGGGGGTGAGAAGAAACAGGGCGGGTGGAGGGGTGAGAAGAAACAGGGCGGGTGGAGGGGTGAGAAGAAACAGGGCGGGTGGAGGGTGAGAAGAAACAGGGCGGGTGGAGGGTGAGAAGAAACAGGGCGGGTGGGGGGTGAGAAGAAACAGGGCGGGTGGGGGTGAGAAGAAACAGGGCGGGTGGGGGGTGAGAAGAAACAGGGCGGGTGGGGGTGAGAAGAAACAGGGCGGGTGGGGGGTGAGAAGAAACAGGGCGGGTGGGGGGTGAGAAGAAACAGGGCGGGTGGGGGGTGAGAAGAAACAGGGCGGGTGGGGGGTGAGAAGAAACAGGGCGGGTGGGGGTGAGAAGAAACAGGGCGGGTGGGGGGTGAGAAGAAACAGGGCGGGGTGGGGGGTGAGAAGAAACAGGGCGGGTGGGGGGTGAGAAGAAACAGGGGCGGGTGGGGGGTGAGAAGAAACAGGGCGGGTGGGGGGGTGAGAAGAAACAGGGCGGGTGGGGGGTGAGAAGAAACAGGGCGGGTGGGGGGTGAGAAGAAACAGGGCGGGTGGGGGATGAGAAGAAACAGAGGCGGGTGGGGGGTGAGAAGAAACCGGGTTGGGGGGTGAGAAGAAACAGGGCGGGTGGGGGGTGAGAAGAAACCGGGTGGGGGGTGAGAAGAAACAGGGCGGGGGTGAGAAGAAACCGGGTGGGTGGGGGGAAAAGAAACAGGACGGGTGGGGGAAAGAAACAGGACGGGTGGGGGGAAAGAAACAGGGCGGGTGGGGGTGAGAAGAAACAGGGCGGGTGGGGGTGAGAAGAAACAGGGCGGGTGGGGGGTGAGAAGAAACAGGGCGGGTGGGGGTGAGAAGAAACAGGGCGGGTGGGGGTGAGAAGAAACAGGGCGGGTGGGGGTGAGAAGAAACAGGCGGGTGGGGTGAGAAGAAACAGGGCGGGCGGGGGGAGAAGAAACAGGATAGGGCGGGTGGGGGGAGAAGAAACAGGATAGGGCGGGTGGGGGGAAGAAGAAACAGGATAGGGGCGGGTGGGGGGAGAAGAAACAGGATAGGAGGCGGGTGGGGGGAGAAGAAACAGGATAGAGGCGGGTGGGGGGAGAAGAAACAGGATAGGGCGGGTGGGGGGAGAAGAAACAGGATCGGGTGGGGGGAGAAGCAACAGGATAGGGCGGGTGGGGGGAGAAGAAACAGGATAGGGCGGGTGGGGGGGAGAAGAAACAGGATAGGGCGGGTGGGGGGAGAAGAAACAGGATAGGGGCGGGTGGGGGGAGAAAGAAACAGGATAGGGCGGGTGGGGGGGAGAAGAAACAGGATAGGGCGGGTGGGGGGAGAAGAAACAGGATAGGGGCGGGTGGGGGGGAGAAGAAACAGGATAGGGCGGGTGGGGGGAGAAGAAACAGGATAGGGGCGGGTGGGGGGATAAGAAACAGGATAGGGCGGGTGGGGGAGAAGAAACAGGATAGGGCGGGTGGGGGGAGAAGAAACAGGATAGGGGCGGGTGGGGGGAGAAGAAACAGGATAGGGCGGGTGGGGGGGAGAAGAAACAGGATAGGGCGGGTGGGGGGAGAAGAAACAGGATAGGGCGGGTGGGGGGAGAAGAAACAGGATAGGGCGGGTGGGGGGAGAAGAAACAGGATAGGGCGGGTGGGGGGTAGAAGAAACAGGATAGGGCGGGTGGGGGGAGAAGAAACAGGATAGGGCGGGTGGGGGAGAAGAAACAGGATAGGGCAGGTGGGGGAGAAGAAACAGGATAGGGCGGGTGGAGAAGAAACAGGATAGGGCGGGTGGAGAAGAAACAGGATAGGGCGGGTGGAGAAGAAACAGGATAGGGCGGGTGGGGGAGAAGAAACAGGATAGGGGCGGGTGGGGGGGAGAAGAAACAGGATAGGGGCGGGTGGGGGGAGAAGAAACAGGATAGGGGCGGGTGGGGGGAGAAGAAACAGGATAGGGCGGGTGGGGGGAGAAGAAACAGGATAGAGGCGGGTGGGGGGAGAAGAAACCGGATAGGGCGGGTGGGGGGGGGAGAAGAAACAGGATAGGGCGGTGGGGGGGAGAGAAGAAACAGGATAGAGGCGGGTGGGGGGAGAAGAAACAGGATAGGGGCGGGTGGGGGGAGAAGAAACAGGATAGGGGCGGGTGGGGGGAGAAGAAACAGGATAGGGCGGGTGGGGGGAGAAGAAACAGGATAGGGCGGGTGGGGGGAGAAGAAACAGGATAGGGGGCGGGTGGGGGGGGAGAAGAAACCGGATAGGGCGGGTGGGGGGGTGAGAAGAAACCGGGTTGGGGGGTGAGAAGAAACAGGGCGGGTGGGGGGTGAGAAGAAACCGGGTGGGGGTGAGAAGAAACAGGGCGGGGGTGAGAAGAAACCGGGTGGGTGGGGGGAAAAGAAACAGGACGGGTGGGGGGAAAGAAACAGGACGGGTGGGGGGAAAGAAACAGGACGGGTGGGGGTGAGAAGAAACAGGGCGGGTGGGGGGTGAGAAGAAACAGGGCGGGTGGGGGGTGAGAAGAAACAGGGCGGGTGGGGGTGAGAAGAAACAGGGCGGGTGGGGGGTGAGAAGAAACAGGGCGGGTGGGGGGTGAGAAGAAACAGGGCGGGTGGGGGGTGAGAAGAAACAGGGCGGGTGGGGGGAGAAGAAACAGGATAGGGCGGGTGGGGGGAAGAAGAAACAGGATAGGAGGCGGGTGGGGGGAGAAGAAACAGGATAGGGCGGGTGGGGGGGAGAAGAAACAGGATAGGGCGGGTGGGGGGAGAAGAAACAGGATAGGGCGGGTGGGGGGAGAAGAAACAGGATAGGGGCGGGTGGGGGGAGAAGAAACAGGATCGGGTGGGGGGAGAAGCAACAGGATAGGGCGGGTGGGGGGAGAAGAAACAGGATAGGGCGGGTGGGGGGAGAAGAAACAGGATAGGGCGGGTGGGGGGAGAAGAAACAGGATAGGGCGGGTGGGGGAGAAGAAACAGGATAGGGCGGGTGGGGGGAGAAGAAACAGGATAGGGGCGGGTGGGGGAGAAGAAACAGGATAGGGCGGGTGGGGGAGAAGAAACAGGATAGGGCGGGTGGGGGGAGAAGAAACAGGATAGGGCGGGTGGGGGGATAAGAAACAGGATAGGGCGGGTGGGGGAGAAGAAACAGGATAGGGCGGGTGGGGGGAGAAGAAACAGGATAGGGCGGGTGGGGGAGAAGAAACAGGATAGGGCGGGTGGGGGGAGAAGAAACAGGATAGGGCGGGTGGGGGGAGAAGAAACAGGATAGGGCGGGTGGGGGGAGAAGAAACAGGATAGGGCGGGTGGGGGGAGAAGAAACAGGATAGGGCGGGTGGGGGGAGAAGAAACAGGATAGGGCGGGTGGGGGGAGAAGAAACCGGATAGGGCGGGTGGGGGGGTGAGAAGAAACCGGGTTGGGGGGGTGAGAAGAAACAGGGCGGGTGGGGGGGGTGAGAAGAAACCGGGTGGGGGGGTGAGAAGAAACAGGGCGGGGGTGAGAAGAAACCGGGTGGGTGGGGGGGAAAAGAAACAGGACGGGTGGGGGGGAAAGAAACAGGACGGGTGGGGGGAAAGAAACAGGACGGGTGGGGGTGAGAAGAAACAGGGCGGGTGGGGGGTGAGAAGAAACAGGGCGGGTGGGGGGTGAGAAGAAACAGGGCGGGTGGGGGTGAGAAGAAACAGGGCGGGTGGGGGGTGAGAAGAAACAGGGCGGGTGGGGGGGTGAGAAGAAACAGGGCGGGTGGGGGGGTGAGAAGAAACAGGGCGGGTGGGGGGGAGAAGAAACAGGATAGGGCGGGTGGGGGGGGAAGAAGAAACAGGATAGGGCGGGTGGGGGGAGAAGAAACAGGATAGGGCGGGTGGGGGGAGAAGAAACAGGATAGGGCGGGTGGGGGGAGAAGAAACAGGATAGGGCGGGTGGGGGGGAGAAGAAACAGGATAGGGCGGGTGGGGGGAGAAGAAACAGGATCGGGTGGGGGGAGAAGCAACAGGATAGGGCGGGTGGGGGGAGAAGAAACAGGATAGGGCGGGTGGGGGGAGAAGAAACAGGATAGGGCGGGTGGGGGGAGAAGAAACAGGATAGGGCGGGTGGGGGGAGAAGAAACAGGATAGGGCGGGTGGGGGAGAAGAAACAGGATAGGGGCGGGTGGGGGGGAGAAGAAACAGGATAGGGCGGGTGGGGGGAGAAGAAACAGGATAGGGCGGGTGGGGGGAGAAGAAACAGGATAGGGCGGGTGGGGGGATAAGAAACAGGATAGGGCGGGTGGGGGAGAAGAAACAGGATAGGGCGGGTGGGGGGGAGAAGAAACAGGATAGGGGCGGGTGGGGGGAGAAGAAACAGGATAGGGCGGGTGGGGGGAGAAGAAACAGGATAGGGCGGGTGGGGGGGAGAAGAAACAGGATAGGGCGGGTGGGGGGTAGAAGAAACAGGATAGGGCGGGTGGGGGGGAGAAGAAACAGGATAGGGCGGGTGGGGGGAGAAGAAACAGGATAGGGCGGGTGGGGGGAGAAGAAACAGGATAGGGCGGGTGGAGAAGAAACAGGATAGAGGCGGGTGGAGAAGAAACAGGATAGGGCGGGTGGGGGGGAGAAGAAACAGGATAGGGCGGGTGGGGGGAGAAGAAACAGGATAGGGCGGGTGGGGGGGAGAAGAAACAGGATAGGGCGGGTGGGGGGAGAAGAAACAGGATAGGGCGGGTGGGGGGGAGAAGAAACAGGATAGGGCGGGTGGGGGGGGAGAAGAAACCGGATAGGGGCGGGTGGGGGGAGAAGAAACAGGATAGGGGCGGTGGGGGGAGAAGAAACAGGATAGGGGCGGGTGGGGGAGAAGAAACAGGATAGGGCGGGTGGGGGGAGAAGAAACAGGATAGGGCGGGTGGGGGGAGAAGAAACAGGATAGGGGCGGGTGGGGGGAGAAGAAACAGGATAGGGGCGGGTGGGGGAGAAGAAACAGGATAGGGCGGGTGGGGGGAGAAGAAACCGGATAGGGCGGGTGGGGGGGGAAGAAACCGGATAGGGGCGGGTGGGGGGAGAAGAAACCGGATAGGGCGGGTGGGGGGAGAAGAAACCGGATAGGGCGGGTGGGGGGAGAAGAAACGGGATAGGGCGGGTGGGGGGGAGAAGAAACAGGATAGGGGCGGGTGGGGGGGGAGAAGAAACAGGATAGGGCGGGTGGGGGGAGAAGAAACAGGATAGGGCGGGTGGGGGGAGAAGAAACAGGATAGGGCGGGTGGGGGGAGAAGAAACAGGATAGGGGCGGGTGGGGGGGAGAAGAAACAGGATAGGGGCGGGTGGGGGGAGAATAAACCGGATAGGGCGTGTGGGGGGAGAAGAAACCGGATAGGGCGTGTGGGGGGAGAAGAAACAGGATAGGGCGTGTGGGGGAGAAGAAACAGGATAGGGCGTGTGGGGGAGAAGAAACAGGATAGGGCGTGTGGGGGGAGAAGAAACAGGATAGGGCGTGTGGGGGAGAAGAAACAGGATAGGGCGTGTGGGGGAGAAGAAACAGGATAGGGCGTGTGGGGGAGAAGAAACAGGATAGGGCGTGTGGGGGGAGAAGAAACAGGATAGGGCGTGTGGGGGAGAAGAAACAGGATAGGGCGTGTGGGGGGAGAAGAAACAGGATAGGGCGTGTGGGGGAGAAGAAACAGGATAGGGCGGGTGGGGGGCGAGAAGAAACAGGATAGGGCGGGTGGGGGGAGAAGAAACAGGATAGGGCCGGTGGGGGGAGAAGAAACAGGATAGGGCCGGTGGGGGGGAGAAGAAACAGGATAGGGCGGGTGGGGGGAGAAGAAACAGGATAGGGGCGGGTGGGGGGAGAAGAAACAGGATAGGGCGGGTGGGGGGAGAAGAAACAGGATAGGGCGGGTGGGGGGAGAAGAAACAGGATAGGGCGGGTGGGGTGAGAAGAAACAGGACGGGGCGGGTGGGGTGAGAAGAGACAGGACGGGGCGGGTGGGGGGGAAGAAACAGGACGGGGCGGGTGGGGGGAGAAGAAACAGGACGGGGCGGGTGGGGGGGGAGAAGAAACAGGACGGGGCGGGTGGGGGGAGAAGAAACAGGACGGGGCGGGTGGGGGGAGAAGAAACAGGACGGGGCGGGTGGGGGGAGAAGAAACAGGACGGGGCGGGTGGGGGGAGAAGAAACAGGACGGGAGGGGGGAGGAGAAGAAACAGGACGAGTGGGGTGGGGGGGTGAAGGAACAGGACAGGTGGGTGGGGGTGAAGGAACAGGACAGGCGGGTGGGGGGGGAGGAACAGGCGGGTGGGAGGCGTGAGAAGAAACAGGACTTGAGAAGAAACCGGATGAGGCGGGTGCAGGGGAAAAAGAAACAGGATGGAACACAAAAGTCTTGCAAGTGAATCACAGCTGTATGGCCGTCCTCTTTCTTGCACCAATACTTTCAAATGAAAAATGAAGTCCTTTCTTTGTCATCCATCAAAAGTATGAGCGTGCGATAAAAACAAAGAAGTTTGCGCTTTTTGTAAGGTGCCTGGTGACCTATTTCTGGTAGCTTGCACAGGTCTTGTGGAACCTAATGGAGTCTCCCAAATTGGAACACTGTAATTTGACGTGCCTTTAAGCTCTCGAATATCCCAGAAATTTTGCGTTCCCAGAGCTTCTTTAAATGTAATCCGTCAGCTGTGTAATATTTCTCGCTTTGTACAGCTCATGGCACCAAGATTCCACATAACTGGCCGACTGACTCTTTGTACCCTTAAAGGTATTTCTACAATGTTCACAAATCTCCCAGGAAGTAATAGACTTCATGTATTTTGGCTGCCTTGGGACATGCAAGTAATTTTCTGCTACTTCATGAAAATGGCATATACTACTATTTGTTTAAACAAATATTTTCAACTTTAAATTTTTTTTATTAGTAATTTGTGTCCCCAAGATTGGGGTCATATTTTATGAGGTTTTAGGGTCATAAATGCATATCTCTGGGAGATTTTGGACATGTACGTTTCATAGAGATTGGAGAATTTATTACGTTATTGATGTTTGCCATGGCTGGGGCAGGTTGGTACAACATGAACTGCAATAACTGAAGTGGTTTGTTTCCAAATAATCTGGTAAAACCCAAGTTGTACAATTCCCCTGTGGCGAGGGGCACGGCGTGTAGTGGTTAGTTTCCTGAGCCATAAGACGTGCCCACTGACTTACTATGACACGACAGGATGGGCCATCATAGGAAGAGACTTAATTGGAAGCGTCACGTAGGTGGCGCTCCGAAAGTCACTGGACTGATGGAAGAGGAGGGGTTAAAGCTTTGGCCACAACTTCCAAAGTCTGCTGGTATTTACCTTAAAAGGTATGAAGTACTGAGGCATGCAAGATACACGCGCAATACAATAGATATATGATAGAACTAATGCAACATTCAGAGAAAGACTGAAATGACGCACAGCGAGGTAAAAGCTTGCAAAGGGTCGCACATTTGGCAAAATGAGAGAGCAGCGATTTACTTTTAAACCTAGGTTTTTCACTCTGTCTGCAACGCAGCAAGAATGCTTATTCTGCTTCTAGATTCACAGAAAAAAGTAAAACTTTGTTGTAGAACGTGATCAACAGGATACAAATCCTAAAACAAATGTGTGGGGGACTATTTAGAATATGCAGTGACATCATCAAAAGTGAGGTTTTAAGAAGAAGCAACTCAGCCCTTTATCACTCATGCAGCTTTAATTGAAGTGGGTCTGCTTTTTAGGTCTTCCCTGAAACAGCTCATGTGCTGTGGCTTGCAAAGACAATATGTTAACTTAAAAGGGGCTCAGAGCCTGCCCATTGCTCACTTCATTGTCACTCATTTCCTTTCTTCTCATTTCTCAGTGCTTGCCAGATTTTCTTCCTCTTTGTGCATTTGTACATTCCTTTGAGCACTGACCAAGCACTGCTTCCTTTCAGCGTTCTGTGCCCTGCGCTTTCGGAGGTACTTTTTTTTTTTTTTGGGCTGCAGCACTCCATAAGAGTGCATGTGTTTGCAGGCTGACTCTCCCCCACTCACATCCCTATCCTGTGTTGTTGCTTGCACCTGTCCCTGTTCCGCTCACCTTTCCCGTATTCTATTGTTGCTTGCCCTGTCCATTCCACATTTCGTCTGTGATACTTGCCCCTTTCCTTCCCTCTCCCTCCCACATTTTGTTGTTTTGCCTGTAGCATGGTATGTATGGGATTTTAATATTGCTGTGGATTTTAATGCTTAATCACCATTGTGTGGCTTTTGCAGAAGCAGGGAGTTCCAGGTCTTCGCAGCGAGGTAAGAGAAGGACCTTCCTCTAGCCG
The DNA here is from genome assembly GCA_963921515.1 of Calotriton arnoldi. Taxonomy (NCBI): domain Eukaryota; kingdom Metazoa; phylum Chordata; class Amphibia; order Caudata; family Salamandridae; genus Calotriton; species Calotriton arnoldi. Next base: position 1,081,279 of record CAWUFW010005914.1, on the reverse strand, counting down.
TGGTGTTGCGGATCTGTGGGACGTAGACCAGGGCCAATTGGGCGGAGGGGAGATGTCTGGTGGGAGTTTAGAAGGAGAGGCGGCGGTTGAGTTATGAAGGTCCAGCGTTGTGGAGGGCTTTGTAAGCATGTGTGACAAGCTTGAAGGTGATGCTCTTGTTGACAGGTAGCCAGTGAAGGTCTCGGCGTGGGATGTTCAGTATGAGTCTGCGTTCTGCCAACACAATGACGCTCCTTTTATTTGTCTTCGAAATACTGAGCAGAGATTCAGAGGCCGGTCTACAAACAAAGTTCAATCCACTAAGCTACCACCCTATGTATCGATCAGTATTGATGCCCATTATATCTAGGTTGTCCCATTTTCAGAGTTCATTTTTTGTGGATTTCAATGGTGTTTTCCAAACCTTTTGAAATCAGTGTTTATTCAATTGTCTAACCTCAAATCTTAACAAAAACTGTGTTTTTGCAGCGATAGTTATAAAGCACATATTTAATTTATAGGAGAAGTAATGCAGGGTATGTAGTGTCTTCCCATTAGCAGTGTGCCCCATGAACTTACTTTAGACTGTTTAAAGCATAGAAAGTCGGTGTATTGCACTCTCAATCAAATCTCATCTCTCACCTTCACTCTGTCAGGACTCCATCTGCTTGACAGGAATATTAATGGATTAAAAAAGTAAGGGTGTTATATTCAGATATTTTAATAAGCAAATTCCTGGACACAGTTGAGGGTCATTCGCCTATTCTGTATTGAATACTAGGACCTTCATGGGGGTGGGTCAACCCTTCCAACATGGTAGCATGTGAAACCATTAAAATTTTGAATTTCGCTAGATAGATTTGCAGCCCTGCATTCTAAGGAATCTGTAACTTGGTACTTTAAGCATGCTTGCCACTGCTTTTCTACATTCTTTGCCAGACTACATTAAGGTGGTGCTGCTGTTGTGTGGACATTCATTGCTGCGAAGTGTCCCCATGGCAAATGTCTTGCTTTAAGTCAGTCCTGACCTTTTTACAAACATAACATTGCAGTCTGGGACTTGAATTTGAGCTGTTAACTTCTCTAGGCTCATAAACCCCAGCAGTAAAATGCAGTGAGGTAAAAAGCCAGGATTAGCTGAACACATACAGGGCTCAAAAATGTACTCGCCCGCTCGCAAATGCGAGTCAATTTCTGTCAGGACGAGACAGTTTTCAGGCCTACTTGACTGGCCTGGCGAGTGAGCTCTGCCGCTGTGCTATAGTGCAGTGCCGGTAGAAGGCTCTAGAGGGCAGCTGGGTGCAGTGTTCAGGAACTGCCGTGACAAAATGCGGGAAAAGCAAAGGTGTTGATTGGCTGATTGCAACGCGGGCTCGGTCTGCTGAGGCCTAATTGCAATAAGCCAATCAGATGGTAGCTAATCTCCGCACAGTAAAGTGTATAGTAGCATGTTTACACGCTTCTCATTGGCTGATTACAATGAGCCGTGGCAGGATATACTGCCTGAGAAGCGTGTAAACTGCCTTTGCCAACCCCTGTACCCAATTCACTTGACCGGAGGCAGGCCATGAACGACACTGGTGCCCTAGCGGAGCAGAAGTTCTCCTCCTGCACCTGGGGCGTTTAACCATGATCCTGGGAGCCCTGTGAGTGGAGCTCTGCCCGTGATGTAAGCCTGCGCCTGCCGAGGACGGCTCGATCTCTCTGCAGGGGGCCCTACGGTAGGTGCGCTTGGATGGGGACACATCCGCGGGTCAGGGGCTCTTGCTCCGATTGTTGGGGAGGGAGGCTTTGAAGGGGATTAACGCACAGCGGGGGCTATTGTTACGCTTGTTATTGTTTCAGACTTCAAGTCTTCTATCCTGGAAAAGCACAAACTTACCGTCAACGTAAATAAACCTAGTTGACTAGAAATTAGGCACAATTATAATTAACGTGTGCGATCACATTAGCACTGCGAACTGCCTGTTATCAGAAGGTTGATAGTGCTCAGAGAACCACAGCTAGATGAGGCACATGAGAAAGGTGAAGTTTGAGATTTCGAAACTGCAAAGCATTCATGAAATCTACTTAGAGGGCGGCACAGGAGGCCAGAGGGCACTCACTGCACGTGCCTCGTTCAGTGGTAGCTCGCGAGGTGCCAACAAGCTGCCTGCGGTGCCCATCAAGGAGCCAGATGTCAGCGCAGGAAATTTTGTGTTCTCACAGCTTAGAAGTTGGATTACCCAGCTCTACAAGGCAGGTGCAGTCGGGGGTGCACCGGCGGGATGCAGAGGGTAAACAGCGCCCTACGATTCCCTTTGTTATTTTAATTACAAAAATATTTAGCTGCATAATACGATCCATAGTAAGGAAGGAGTGAATGGGTGGGTTGGCAAAGATAAAAGTGGTATAAATATAAGGAGGCTGGAGAAAAGTGGACAAGAACGAAAATATAAGTCCACTCCAAATTGTACAACCAACCACGTTAAACGCATATCTTTTTATTTCCCTGGGTGATTCTCTGCAATTAACTGTATATGAATGACGACCGTTCACGAGGAGGACCTGGCTGGCGCCGACTTCATTAAGTTGAAAGGCCAGGCTGTGGAGCCCACCAGGAAGTGAAACAGATGTAGGGGCAGGTTGTAATCACAATCTATGGTGTGAAATCGCACTGAGAGGCTTCACCGTCGCTTGACAGACAGGTCCCCACGTCAGCGACCTGGGAAGGAGTGTGATGGAAAATGACGATATCATGTCACGAGCAAGCAGGGCAGTATTGTTTATATGGCCCTAGTTGTGCTTACACAGCATGCCTGGTCTGATAGCAGGGACATAAAATACAAATGCAAGACCCCGTAAAAACGTTCCAGTCATACAGTTACTTCTGTTCCAAAACATGGTGCGATCTGCCCTTTCCTAGGCTGTGCTCTAGTATGTTTAAGGTACAGCAGTGTACCGAGTACTGGGAAGAGTGTTTATCCGGGGCCGTACTCTAATATGTTTAAGGTACACCCCTGTACCCGAGTACTGCTAAGAGGGTTTTTTTTTGCAGATTTATATAGCGCTTACTCGACCCGAAGGTATTGGAGAGCTTTACATGAGCACTAGTTACGTTACACAAGGACACACTCATTTTTGTTAGGCACGGGGAGATTAAGTGATTTGCCCAGAATCACAGGATGCTGAGCCGCCGGGGCCGTATTCTAGTATGTTTAAGGTACAGGGGTGAACCCGATTACTGCTAAGAGTATTCATCCGGGGCCACACTCTAGTATGTTTAATGTACAGTAGTGTACCAGAGTACTGCTAAGAGTGTTTATCTGAGGCCGCGCTCTAGTATGTTTAATGTACAGTAGTGTACCCGAGTACTGCTAAGAGTGTTTATCTGAGGCCGCGCTCTAGTATGTTTAAGGTTCAGTGGTCTACCCGAGTACTGCTGAGAGTGTTTAACCGAGGCCGTGCTCGTAACTTTCAAAACATTGCAGTGAGAATAGTAATGAGGCTAAAAAATTTGATCATGTCTTACTGGTCATAGATCAACGGCGCTGCAAATGTTTTGAAGAAAGTTTGTATGCAACCAATTTGTGGGTCGAGTGCATTGATGTTAGGTCGAGTAGAAAATTCTAGTCACTAGACCTGCAGGTCAAGTAAGATTTTTAAGATTTGTCGAGCCCCGACATACCAATGGGGCACCTTGCAGCTATGAATTTTGTTGGTGTCTGGAAAATCTTGTGTCGTGTTTTCACCACTATCCCATGTACATGGTGAGAGGAGTACTCTTTTCACAGATACCGGTCACTATACCTTACAATGAATGTTTAAAGAAATGGGTATTTAGAAGGTGACTTGCTATCGATAATGACTTGTTAGAAAAGGGGGCTGATGTATCAAAGGGGTTTACCCATTCTGGGTCTGTGGGTAAATGCGATAGTAAATATTGGCCAAGATTCTTATAAGACTGCCATCTCACCAATCAGCGAAAGAATTAAACACTGCTAACAGATCAAATAGGATTTTAATATTCCCAGATTCTCTACAGTATGTAAAATAATTAGCTCAGACCTAAAACAGGCTTCTAAACAATCCACCTTTATTCCAGGCACACAAAATTGGAGGAAACAAAAGGAATAGGAAACAATATTTTTGTGACATCCCTAATCAACAAAACTCAAGCAGAATAGTATTAGACCAGTCAGTTCAGTATGTCGTTATTCGATTTGCAATAGCAATCATAAAAGTACAATCAAAACTGTATAAAACATCAGTAAATTCATAAACAGCATAAAATTCAGTATTATAGATACTCCATAAAATACAGTATCATAGATGAGCATAATACACCCCTGCTAAAAACCTAGATAAATAGCAACATACATTATTATCTAAAAATTGCAAATTGAATAAGGCTGGTCTTACTTGCTAAAAATTCAGAGGCAAGAGTATAGGACAAATATACTTATGTCACGGATCGGCCTATTTCGGACAAATTAGAACAATATGTAGCATGTCTTGTGCAGAGGTCATATCACATGTACAAATAGGGGGGTCTGATAGCTTATGCCATCCTAATAGCTGATGGAAAACATTCAGACGAAAGTATGTTAAGAACTTTCTATGCAAAACCGGCATATCCAATGTTAAGTATGGTTCTATTTTATTCATAGATTTCACCATCACATAATGTGTCTAGCAGTGTTTATGCTGGGAGCTTAAAGTTCTTACTTCTTGGGTATACGCCTTAAATGCTCCCTTAGCCCATGCAATATCTGATTTGGAGATTAACTCTGGTGAATTATAGAGAAAGGGTTTACCCAAATCTATTGAGTAGTGTTTTATACAACTCAGCCAAGGTATATGCAAACTATATTCCATAGTCAAACAATCTCTCAAAATCATACTATGGAATTCTAACTCACTTTTAACCCATATCGAGAACCATAACAGTATGGGGCACAAATGTATATAATCTGCTACCAACTCATCATGCACTTTTTCTGCCGGTACACACTGCGGAATCCGTAACAATCTTCTAAAGAACTTGTTTTCGGCCACTTGTATGGAAAGGCAAGATTTATATCCCCAGATCTCCACCCCAAAGGATACAGAGTTGGGACACACTTCACAAGATAAAGGTGTAATAAAGACTTTATGTGGCTATAGCCTAATCGCCTAGAGAAGGCATCGATCCTGTGGGCGACCCTATTAAAAGATTGAACATGTGATCTCAGTAAGGGATCCCAGGACAATTTGTCATCCAGCAAGATGCCTAAGTAACAAAACCTGTCCACCTTTTATATATATTGACCCTTCATTGTATGGGTTTTAGTTTTGGTATTTTTGGGTCCCAATATCATAGTGTACGATTTGGTATAATTAATTTTTTCAGGCCCACATTTTCCATAAAATCAACATAATTCTAATTGTAAGACATTGTCTGTACGTGCGATAAGAACAGAATCGTCTGCTTACAGCAAAGCAGGGACCATTCTATTTCCTACCTTCGGTACATCTTTACAATGTTCCCTTAAAAACTGATCTAATTGATTGATATATAAGATAAAAAGCATGGGGGCTAATATACAGCCCTGCCAGACCCCCTTCCCTAACAAAGTGCACAGTGCATTCCCCGGTAGATTTGACAGCAACACGCTGGGCTGGCTCAGTTCCCTTTTTTAAGAATAGTAACTTCCATGAAGAAAGAATATGGCCTTGTGCTACTGCATTCAAGTGTTGTATGATTAATGGGTCCCAAAGGTCTACACATGATTTAAAAAGGTCGTCCGGTACCCCATCCGGGCCCGGCGCCTTCCCAGGTGCGAGTTCCATTATACCTTCCATCACCTACTCCAACTCAAAATAAACATTTGTTTCTCTGGCTGGAGGTGCAATAAGATTAGAATCACTGTTACCCGCATTTATAGGGCTAAAGTTAGCTACCCACTTTTGAGCAGGTATAGATAAGCTCAAATCCAGTACTGTTCCCTCAGCAAATAATGGCTGGTTCACGACTTTCCAGAAGGCTGCGCGGTCTCTAGAGCTACAGCCTCCATTAGCTTTTCCCAAGCTTCTCTCTTCAAAGGCGCTTATTCGATTCCTGCGTGCCAACACAAACACCCTTCTAGCGGCTTTTACTGCTACTGTCGACCTTGGCTTTTGTTTGAAGGCTGCCTTTAATTATTTGTAAGCCCTTGTACAGCTCTTATTGAACCATTTAGGTCCAGAACTATTTCTCCCGATATTATGTCTAGTCAAGGCTAACTGTACCTTTGTACAAATGCTAGCGAATGAGTCCACAATGGCTTGATCATGGGAGTCAGTATTCAAACACACCTCGAATTCCCGGCTACACATATGTACCAAACTCCTCAAAAAATCCTCTGAATAACCTTACCCCATGTAATACTTCTATCTTGGGCCTTAAGTGTAAGGGGGACTTTATAAATGGTGGAGGCCTTGGCCGTAAAATCATACCGACCAAACTCTGCCGTGATTGAGTTGTGTTCACTAAAAATACTCCATACTGTTCTAACTTGTCTACCTGTCTAACTTGCTGCTACCTCTTATACATTGTGTTGCCCCCTTAGAAAAAATATAAATTACTAATTCTCTCTCACTTGCCTTTCTTTGAACTGCATTTTAATTTGTGGTTGTGCAGATGTTTATCAGTGTTTATGTTTAGACTGATGAGGTTTGTTTCCATTTTGGTAGGCTTTTATCAGTTATTATAGGTTTCAACCTAAAACAGGATAGCCTAGGTATATCCTGCTCTCAGGGCACACACCTCTTGTCCTACAAAATTAGTGACCCCACTAGGCGGCCTCTGCGCCCTCATGAGCAGTTAATCAATTTCAAACAGGTCAAATATCGAACGGGTGGAATAGGTGAAGCGGCAACTGCAGCACTGTACGGAAACCTAGGGGTGCATAGTCAAGCCCTGGCCGCATACTGTCCACCACATACCCAAGGCACACCAGTTGGGGCAAAACTACCAGAAAGGATGCCACTGCACTCCCAATGCAGGAACAACTGGTTGTTGGATAGATAGCTTACTAGGGTAATGGAAAGGCCACTGCAATCATGCGATTCAGTGCCTGAAGTTTTATTTGTGCATAATTACGGATTTGCTGTATTTGCCACATAATCCATCATCTGCAGATTATAACAAAAATATTATATATCTAGCTCAAACGTATCAAAAGTTACAAAGAATGTGTCAACATGTGTTAGCACGCAGTGGAAGACCATTTGCAAGAGTTAACTGGTCATCTTTCAGTTGCTTATTTCTGTATTTGGTTGTTAAATTGCACTAATGAGGTGAAATATCTGCCCAGACAATATTACCACGTGTAAAACTGACAAAATAATGAAGTAACACTAAACAAAAGTGATGCATTATGCCACATAATTGGCCTTTTCTTGCTGGATAATTTAGTCAACCCTGCTGCATAATTTGGCGTTGCCTTGCCATATAATTCCAGTGGCCCTGGTGAATGGGGACAACGCAGAAACAGAAGTGTAACCTAAATAAAGGTAACAATGTCCACAGATCTGCTGTTTTTTCTGAACTCAGTAATTTGAGCAACACTGATGCCGTTTTTAGGTCTCGCCTAGCGTTGCACTGCGCATGCGCTGCACGCTCTGCGAGACATTGTTGATGAGGAGCTTTCAGAAGGGTACTTGAAGCCCCGCCCCTCATTTTCATTGGCTGGCGTCATGGTTTATGTAAAACTGTGGCCTCCGATTGGAACTGAGGCTTTTTGGTTGCCGCCCTTTCCCCTTTTCGTCCGGCCCATCCGGACTGGATCGTCTGCCTTTCGGCTGTCGTGAAGCACTTTATCTGTAGGAGGCGTGTAAGTATGACGTGAGCATGTAAGTGTGAACACATCTGTTTCACTCGTCTTTGTTAAAGGCAGCCGCGTGTTTATTTTTGCATTGCGCTTTCACTTAAAGTGAACGCGCGATGCAAATATAAACAAGCGGCTGCCTTTCTGCAATGGCAAGCGCTTATTTGCACGCAGGCGAGGTCGCGTGGCTCTTTGGGGCGTTTGTTGCTGCTCTGGGACTCTGGAAAGGATTCTGCGCGTTCCCGCTGATATTAACTAAGTGATTGTAAGACCCCTTCTGACCTCACAACCGTAGGTCTTTGTTAGTGCACCGGCGGTACTGCAGTAATCCACGCGCCCCCAAGAAATACCGCCTCCGCCAGTTACATTGGGCGGTCTTGTTTGTTTTGTGTGAAATATTTATTGGGAGGCGTGGGGGCTGGTAGGGGATCGCTTTCCGAGAGCCTTTCTTCCTTCGACACTTGAGCCGGGCTCGCTTCAAACTGTGTCACCAAGCTGGGGCGGCGACGGGCCGCTGGGGCCTGCTCTCAGCCTCGGGCCGGCCGCATTTGGCTCTGTCGGGGCAAGTGCTGTAATTATACACTTGTGCCTAATTGGGACAGCGGCTGGAAGCTGCTGCACAGTCTCCAAATAATGGGTGGGGGATGTTTCACATGGTGAGGGTCTGGCAGGGCTTGAATTTCTTAACCGCCCGCTTTCTGTAAACAGTGCATTGCCGTGATTAAAAGAGCCTTGTTTGGTATCGAGCCCCCGTGGCCGCTCGAAAGTTCACTGCGCAAAGACAATGACCGCCCCCCCCCCCCCCCTCCGCACCCGTCACTTCAGACTTTGTCCCCAAGTGATTTATTAGAAGGGATGTGCCTGGAATCCTCGCTTGTGTCTAGCGAGCGATCTATGTTACTTTTGTTGCGAATAAAAGCAAAGCAGAAAAAAAAGGCTAAAATTGTGTATGAAAAACGAACAAACAAATGCTGACATGTGGTGACAGCAGGGTGCGGTTATCTACAGACGTGCCACGAGAACCCACTCCCATAAGGACGTCACAGCAACTGAAGTCTGTACCTCTTAGCATATACATCTTAGATGGAAAAAACACAAGTGAACAACGTCAACAGGCGCTTAATGCCAAGGTGGCTTTCAGTCTTCTGCCTGCAGATAATAACCCTCGCTTGTGGTGCTCATCTCTGAGGGAGAGATGCCCTAAAAACAAAATATGGAGCCGCCTGGCACCAAGGGCTGCGTGAAAGGGCGTAAAGTGTTGGCGACAAAGCTCTGAGTCGCACCATTCACCAGAGATTTGAGGGAGTGGCTAGAGATGGCCCTAAATTGTTTTGAAAGGGCGGGGGGACGGAGGGGGTGAGTTGCCAGTTTAATTTTTTTTCCATCTTCTGTAAGCTAATGAGGGTGAAGCGTGAGCCATAGGCAACGAGGCCACGAAATTAGCTGTGACAGGGAGCTTGATCCATCGCGCAAGCCCCGTTCAGCCCTCCACCAGAGTAAACAAATGTGCATGTTGGGAGGATGTGCTGTGTTCATTGGGCAGGCTGCGGGGGAGGGGTGCTACCACTTTCCAGACACTGCACCCGGGATGTCCCGGACTATGCTGGCGCTCTCGAACATGGTTTGCCTGGGGTGATGACTTCCCTTGTAAACTCCTGGCTCGTGAGGGGGGGGGGGTTGGGCTCGCAAGACAGTTTTACCACTGTCTGAAAATTTTGCCTATATTACTTGTAGAGCAGGGGTGGTGTTTATTATTTCACTTGAAAGGCACAGGGTGTGTTTATTTCCCCCCAGTCTCTGAAGTCGCATGTAGGCGCTGCGGCTCTTCCATTCTGCAGGGCTGTAGGGGGCGCTCTATAGCGTGTCTTCACTGTTCGCTGCCCCGCCTTCTCGAGGAGTATCTCTCTCCATCCTTACATATGTCCCTCGACCATCCCGGATATCACCCCCCTCCCGTTGTCAGACGCTAATTGTCCCAAAGTCTACTGGTCCCAATTTACACCTTTGACTTCACATGTACTGACTAATTTGTGCCCCCCCTCTCGCTCCTGAAGGGAGTTCTGCCCAGTCTCCCCCCCTACACTGCAGTCGACCCCTCTCACCAGTGACCCGGTCACGCCCACTTCCTAATGTGCCACAAGGCTTTCTCCCACTGAAGCGTGTGCTCTTCCTTTGACACCCCACCCCACTCTCATATGTTCCAAGTCTTCACCCCCTCCCCCAAAAACAGCACAAGGACTGCTATTCGCAGAGTCTCAAAAATGCAGCCGGTGGTCGACACCTTTACACCAAACTCTCCACCCCCAGTCTTACAAAGGACTCGGGGTCTTCTGTCAGTCTAGTCTAGGTACCAAGATACCCCAGGAGGGTAGCGTAGGATGCAATCATACCCAGAGAATGTAACCAGAGATGCTTCCCTGCCAAGGGAATGTAACCTTAGACGTCTGTCCTAAAGGGGGACAGTGCTGAGACGCTTGTCTGTGAAGGGAATGTAACTATAGCGCCTGCCTACACAGGGAATGTAAGCCTAGATGGCTGCCTACCAAAGCAGGGGGGGGGTGCTATTAGCATTGGAAATGCATTATATTTATGTTTTTAAAAAACAAATCACATTAATAAAAGCCAGTACCATTTACAATAGCTCACACTAGTGTAAATGCAATGCAATAGGTTTCGCATTGAAACTTTTTTTAGCAATTGCCATATAAAATTACAATGCATTTTATTTATGTTTTACAAAAGAAAAACAAAACAAATAAACAATGTCATTTACAATGTCAATAGCTCAAAATAATGTCAGTGCGAGACCCATTGCATTGTAAATGCTTGTTTTAAATAGCATATATATATATATATATATATATATATATATATATATATATATATACACACACATATATATATATATATATATTTTTTTTAAAAAGGCTACTGCTGATCTGATCAGTGCAGGCATACCTGCACAGCTTGCGTGTTAGAAAAAAAAGCAAAGATTACCGAACTGTCTTTTTAGCCGGGACCAGGTGGCTGATGGAGCTTCTTAGGAAATTAGATATGTTGTGTTTCTCCGAGACTCCAGGGGCAACTCGTGCGGCAGCACATCTATTTATTTTTGTTGCGTTTCATAGAGGACTTGGGGGTGGGCTGTCCGGGTTTTACAAGAGGGGCAAGGTGTATACATATTAAATATATGTAAAGAAATTTAAGTGTCATGCACAGACGTACCTCCTACGCGCCGGACGTGACCACTCCCTTTAAGCTCCCCTAAGTTTATGTTGAAAGATCTCGCAAAAGGTTTCAGACCTAAAATTAAAAGTATGTAAGCATGTGTGTGGTCCGAACATGGAAGGATGGTCAATGGAGTAATGCACTCGATGCAGAGAATCTGCGGTAGCTCCCACACCACATGATTGAATCCCAGGGGAAAAACAGCCTTTTTCATCCTTCTGAAGATACTGAAATTAGTACAATCAGGGTCAAGAATTGGAAGACTTCCTACTTGAAGTGCCAGTGACCTGCAACAGTGTAGTAGCAAGGACTTTAAAAGTTCAAGTTCTTGCTTTTAAAATAGCGGATGTTAGTGGTGCATGTGAGTTTTAACCATGACAGTGGATATTTCAGGGTGGTAACTTTGCTGTATTCAGGGGAGTCCTTCCCTTCTCTGCAGTCTTCAAACACACAACACATTTTGTTCATTGATGCCAAGTACACATAGTACTGTGGTAGCCGAGGCGCTGCCCTTTATGATTAAACTTACAACTGGCTTCCTGACCCCTGCTTCGTCTGGCTCTCAGCCACACGCCCTCGGATAAAGAGTGGCTTCAGTAGGATTGTTTAAAATTAATGAATCCTCTTTAGATAGACTTGCATTGTACAAAGGTTAGTTTGTAACCGAAAATATGATACATTTCTGATTGTACCAGTTGGTTAATTCTACAAAGACATTTTAACATGCACTATTTTCCAGTGGAAAACACTGTTGAACCTATGATTCCGCTATATATAGTATGCGCAGATAAATCATCCATTGTAGAACCAAGATAGCAAAGCTCTAATCCCAGCTTTCATACTTAACCACCTTGTTTGATCAAGGCAAACTCGCTTTTCACTTCCTTTTCTGACAAATCTGGGAGCGCTAAAAATGGGAAGTTTGGTCCTAGAACCTAATGGCATCATTAACAGTACCACCTACCCATAACTCCTCTTAGTTTTTTTCCCAGTCTCATCTTGACTGAGTTGAGGAGGTAGGATGGGGCAGGCCAGGGCTTGGCTTGGGTTTCTGGCGAGCTTGCATATCATTGGACCTTTCATACCAGGCATGGAGAGTTAAGGGTACACATCATGAGAGCACAAGAGAGCGTCTCGGAAGAGAATGGAGTATCCAGGAGTGCAGTCGACCAAGCACGTTTAAACCTAGTAACAGTCAAGGGTTTAGCAGGTAGGTATGGCATAATTTCACTTACCTCTGCATTTGCAGAGTAATGTGGCGAGTCCTGAGACTACATTCTTTTGACTAGGTTTTACTCATTTATTTTGTCTGTGTGTTAATCAGGCGCACTGGGCTGAAATCGTAATCTCAGAAAATATAAACCCATTCGCTATATAAAAGTGTCTATTTTTCTATGCATGTGCTTTGTTTTACTTCTTGGTTCGTCAGGCTTCTCTGTTTATTTAATAAAGCAAGCGGAGACAGGTAGGTGTATTTTTGTTCATGGTTCGTGATTATGGACAAGCATATAAAGAAAACTATCAATGCTGAGGTTTCTGGTCTGGATTGCTCTGAATATCAATCTAGATCTTTCTCCTCCCATTAAAGGATCCAGGAGATCTAGCTGAGGACATCCTGATATGACTTTTGAGGACAAGGCGAGTCACAGATTCGGTGGGGGACCTTGTGTGGCATGAAGGCCAAGGACATTAACAAAGATGAGGTGGAGTTGTAGGATTGATCCAAAAGGGAGGAGTTTGTTCCTCCAGTGGAACACAAAAGGCAAATACATTGATAAGGAGATTTTGAATAAACTTCTTCCAAGAATTTACTCCAATATGGGGTTTTCTTCTGAAGAAATTCCATATGCTTCTTCAAAGCCTGTTCTATGCTAGTTTGCGAGTACTCATGCTCCTGGTTTTCCCCTTCCCTGATGTGGCTCTTCCAGAACGGTAAGATCCAGACAAGATTGTAGTCTTCAACCCTCCTGTTGCTGACTTCGTTTTTGCTGGCTTTAGGACTCTGCACACTTTACCAGTGCTAATTTGCTTGTGCTCTCTCCTTAAAACATGGTAGAAGTGACTTACACCCAATTGGCATACTTAATTTACTTGCAAGTCCCCCATGAAGTGGCACTACCGGTGCCCAGGACTTGTAAATTAAATGCTACTAGTGGGCCTACAGCACCAAGTGTGCCAACCACTTATGTAGCCCTTTAAACATGTCTGTGGCCTGCCATTGCAGCCCGTGTGTGCAGTTTTAAACTGCCATTTCGACCTGGGAAAATAAATATTTTTGCCAGGGCCAAACATTTATTTTAATACATATTAGTAACCCATAGGGTAGGCCCTGGACAGCCCGGAGGGCAGGGTGCAATGTATTTAAAAAGTAAGACATGTACTTTAAAGCTTTAGATGTCGTTGTAGGGAAAAACTCTTACATTTGTTTTTCCCTAATGGAAGGCCTATCTCTCCCATAGGATAACATTGAATACTACATTTAATAAAGCTGTAACTTCCAAAAATGGGAACATGTTACTCATTCATGTTTGGTTTCTTTGAAACTGTATTGAAAAATCCTAACTTATGGTGAAGTCGGATTTCAAATTACAATTTTGAAAATGCCACTTTGAGAAAGTTGTCATTTTCCTGCCTTAGACATTTGATGCCTGCAGCCTGTCTCTGGGTCACAATGCGGGGTCTAGTTGACAGTTGGGCTTTGTGTAGTCCCCCTAGACAGTCACACACAATAGGGAGCTTAGAAGGGCCTGGATAGGCCATGACTGGGAGGAAGGAGCTGGGTACAACCCCACTTATACTCGAATAGGCTGTGTCCTGCCTCCAAACAAAAGGCTTCATACCCCTGTGGTTAGTCTGGAACCAGGGCAAGGGAGGCAGGGCACTTGTGCATTTCAAAGGCACGCCTCTAGAAGCTTCTCACACTTTAACCCTTTCGCTGCTAGGCCTTTCCCCCTCCCCGTGCTAAGCCTTTTTTGGGCTTTTTGACCACATAAGGTATCTACGCCAATTTTACGTCCTTTTCTTCCAACATCATGGGGATTTTAAAGGTACCCAGGGTTTGTTGATTCCCCTGGAGGGGACCCAGAAATTAGCCAAAATACAGCTAAATTTTGGTGTTTTGTTTTTAAAATGGGAAAAAGTGCTGCAGAAGAAAGCGTCTGTTTTTTTTTAACCTGCAAATGGTATCAACAAAGGGTTTGTGGTGCTGAAATCACCATCTTCCCAGCTTTCAGGGACTGACAGACCTTTGTCAGAAAACCAAAAAATTTTACACAGTCTTAGCATCTTACTGGGACATAGCCTATTTTTGCTATTTTTTGTGCTTTCAACCTCTTTCCAGTTAGTGGTAGAAAAGGGTGTGAAAGCAGTAATGGATCCTGGAAAGCTATACATTTCAGAAAAGTAGACAAAATTCTGAATTCAGCAAGTGGTCATTTGTTTTTAGAAACAGTTGAAAATAAGAAAAATTGAAAAGGAGTTGAAAACAGTCATTTGTGCTAACGTTTTCACCTGTAACTTCTTCGAAGTATGACAGATTTTTTTAAAGCAATATACCGTTACATCCGCTGGACCCTTCTGGTTGTGGGGATATATAGGACTTTTAGGTTCACCAAGAAGCAGAGGAACCCAGAGCCAATAGCGGAGGAGAGTCTTGCAATGGTTCTTCATTGTGTACGGGGTATATAGCAATTCATTTGGTAAAATATAAAAAGTGAAAAATAGGTATCAAAGACACCTATGTATTTCCAAAATGGGAACAAAATGTAGAGTTTAGAAACAGTACCTATTTGCACATCTCCGAAATTGTGGGTACCCATACTAGCATGTGAATTATAGGACATTTTTAAAAGTGCCTTCTTTTTTCACATTGTCTTACATTTGAAAGGCAGAAATGCATCGAAAGTCAATAGGTAATAACAGTTGCTCTACAATTCTGTGTTTCCCCAAGTCTCCCGATAAAAATGGTACCTCACTTGTGTGGGTAGGCCTAGTGCCCGCGACAGGAAACGGCCCAAAACGCAACATGGACACACCACAATTTTACAGTGAAAACTTACCCTTTTTTTGCAAAGAGCCAAGCTGTAGATTTTGAACCCTAGCTCTGCCGGCACCTAGGGAAACCTAGCAAGCCTATACATTTTTGAAAACTAGACACCCAGTGAAATCTAGGAGGGGGTGACTTGTGTGGCTCTCACCAGGTTCTGTTACCCAGAATCCCTTGCAAACCTCAAACTTTGTAGGAAAAAAAAATACATTTTCCTCACATTTCTGTGATGGAAAGTTCTGGAATCTGCGTGGATACACAAACATCCACCCACCCCACATTCCCCAAAGTCTTCCAATCAAAATGCTACCTCATTCGTGTGGGTGGGTCAAGTACCCGCGACAGGCAAGGGCCCAAAACATTGTGGAGACATCAAAATTACCCATCACAAAACGACCTGGTTTTGCAAGGGGGTGCACCTGGGTTTTTTGCCCCAGGCTCAGCGGCCATTTAGGGAAACCTACAAACCCACACATTTCTGAAAACAAGCTACCCTGGTGAGTCCAGGGACTTATGGCTTGCGTGGATCCCCCGTTTCCCTAACCAGAATCCCCTGCAAACCTCAAACTTAGCTGGGGGGGAAAAAAAAAATCACTGTTTCCACACATTTGTGTGTGGGATCACCGTGCCGGCACAAATGTCCTACCACCCAGCGTTCCCTTTGTTCTCCAGAGTAAAATGATACCTCACTTGTGTGGGTGGGTCAAGGGCTTGTGACTGGGAAGGGCCAAAAACATAGGGATTAAGGATATAGCACAGCGAATTCAAGCGCTACATTTAAAAAAAAAAAAAAAAAAGTTTTTAGCCGATTCTGCATTAGACAGCCACACAAGTGAGGTATCATTTTACTCGGGAGACCAAGGGTAATGCTAGGTGGTAGGACATTTGTGCTGGCACGGTGATCCCACACTAAAATGTGTGGGAAAAGTGATTTTTTTTCAGTTATATTTGAGGTTTGCAGGGGCTTCTGGGAAGGAAAACGTTGGGGGATCCACGCAAGCCATACCTCACTGGACTCCCCAGGGTGTCTAGTTTTCAAAAATGTGTGGGTTTGGTAGGTTTCCCTAGATGGCTGCGAGCCCGGGGCCAAAAACCCAGGTGCCCTACCCTGTAAAACCAGGTCGTTTTGGGATAGGTAATTTTGATGTCTCCACAATACGTTTTGGGCCCTTCCCTGCTGCGGGCACTTGGCCCACCTACACAAGTGAGGTACCATTTTAATCAAGAGACCTAGGGGAACGCAGGGGTACAAAATTTGTGTCAGCCCGGTGATCTCTTAACTTTCCCACACAGAAATTTGTCTAGTTTTCAGAAATGTGTGGGTTTGGTAAGTTTCCCTAGATGGCCGCTGAGCACGGGACCAAAAACGCAGACGCCCTCTATCTATCACAAAACGACCTAGTTTTGCAAGGGGGTACCTGCGTTTTAGTTACCGGGTGTGGCGGCCATTTAGGGAAACCTACCAATCCACGACATTTCTAAAAACTAGACACCCAGGGAAAGTCTTTTGCCTTGGGGGGGTGGGGTGGGGTGGGGGGAGGGAGGGGCAGGGTGGAGGAATTGGCAGCCCCCACCCCAGGCCTATAAAGAAAAAAATCTGGCATCTAGGGTGCATTCTGCCCCCCCGCCCCCCGGCAGATTGAGGGCTACTGCCCCCATCTGCCCCCCCCCCAGGGGGGGCAGAAAGACTGGCTGTGGCAAAATTAAATGGGGGGAGCCAAGGCCCTTGCCCAGGGGGCTGCTCCCCACTCCCTGGTGGCTAGTGGGTGGATCCCTGCTTGGGAATCGCCCTCCTGGGGCGATCCACTAGGGAAGGGTACCAATAGAAAGGGGAGATTCTCTCCTTTCCAACGATACCTCTCACATGTGTTTCGGGGCTCGGGGGCTGAGACAGCCCCACGAGCATTGAAACTGTGAAATAAACTAATTTTTAGTTTCGTTTTCATTGCAATGACGTCAGCGCGCCATGTGCGCGATTGTCATTACAAGGAAAACAACAAAAAAATGCCTTGAGAGGTTGGGGAAGCTCTTCCCCACCTCCCAAGGCAAAAAAGAAAAATAGGAAATCCCTCTGCTGTTTACAGCAGAGGGATTTTGTGCAAGTGTGCTCATGACGGAATTGTTCCGTCATGAGCACACTTGCACTTGTGCTCATGACGGAGTGCTCATGACGGAACCATTCCGTCATGAGCACAGAAGGGGTTAAAAGGCAGAACTGGGTATAAATATTGAACCCCCAGACACCAACTCTTCAGTACACTTCTGGAGCTGTGGCTACTCTGCGGTCTTTCTGTGGAAGAATGACTACTGTGCTGCTCAAAGGACTGCCACTCTGATAGACTGCTGCTCTGAAGGACTGCTGCCCTGCTATGCTGACCTGCTGCCTTCTTGCCTGGATGAGAAGAACTGAACCTGCATCTGTTGAACCCAGGACCCCAGAGTGACTCCAAGGGATAGATGGCTAGCCTCCTGACTTGGGCCTTAGGGGCAGAAGGCTCCAAGAACCTCGGCCCTAGCACCTGGGCTCTACAATCCGTACGTCTATCAAGCCATGTGGTGCCACCACAGTCCTGGAACCCTGGAAGTGGGCCTAAGTTGCTCTGCCAGCCTCTGTGGCTCAAGCAGAACCGACGCATCTTCTCTGCTGCGCACTGCAACCCTGAGCATAACCGATACATCGTCACCGCTGCGTGGGTCTTCCCTGTCGCAAAGATCCGCATCGCAGCCCAATCTGAATCACCACTGCGCTACGCATCTTTGGCGCAGGCCCTCACAACCCTTGTCGACGGCAGCCTCGACGACGACACCAGACTCTGCATTGCAGCCTTGCAGCTCCTTGGAACCGACGCATCACCCGACTGCACAACGCATCCTTGACGCCGGACTTCACATCACAAGCCCTCAACGACAGAATCCTTGACGACGATGCAGAACCTTGCATCGCAGTCTCGCCGCATCTCGGAACAGACATCATTTTAGCTGTGGGACATATCTTCAACACGGCCCCACGCAACGCTCAGAGAACTAGGATTTAAGGTGCTTGGTTCAGCAAGCTGGACTGGGTCCCTGTAGCCAGCCCACGCTCCACCACAGTCAGCCTAAACTTGTGACTTTGTCAAGGTCCAGCGCAACGAGATATTGACAGTTGGTGCTTGGTGCTTTTCGGGGCTATTTTTCATTGCAATCTTTAAACCTGCACATATCCAGTTCTACTGATTGGATTTTTGTTGTTTTGGTTTTATTTTATTTATTAAAAATTACACGTTTGTTCTAATCTGGTGTGGGATTATTTTTGTGTAGTGTTTTAACTTTATTACTGTTTGAAGCATTGCACAAATACTTTACACATTGCCTCCAAGTTAAATCGGACTGCTATGTGCGAAGCTACCAGAGGGTTGAGCACAGATTAATTTAGGGTTGGCTTGTGCCTCACCCTGATGAGGATTGTGGTTGCTGCTTGACTAGGGCTCACATCCCAGTCAACTAACAACCCAATTTCTTACACTTGGCATACTGATTCTGCTAACAAATAAAATGTGTATGCTTCTGAAGGAAACAAACTGATTAGTTCAGAACTTGGAGACACTACACAGAATATTTGAACAAAAAATAATCCTTCTCGTTCAGACAATCTCACTCCTTTCTTGTTCTACAGGGAATCCTGGTACATCTAAATCATCTTTCAAACAACCATCAACGCATCAGTCTAATTTAAACTACAGGAAACAAAGAGGAAAGCACTTCTAGAACAAATCGGAGCAGAAAAGCCAGACGTCCTGTCCAAGACATTTTCAGCATTCCTGGCTATGCCAATCCTGGCCAAGAGTGGCAAGTGGAAGGAAGGAGAGAGCATTTTCTTCAAGGGTGGCTAAAGTCTACTTCAGAGTTCTGGTTGTAAAATAAAGTAACCTAATCAATTTTCTCTCCTTCTTCCACCACTGGCACCATTCTTACACCAGACCCTTCAGACATGATAATACTAGAATCTATGAAGACAGCTATTCACCAATTAATTCTGAAAAAAGCAATAAGGACTGTGTCCAACAAACAACAGTGCACTTGAACATACTCCGGTATTTTTCTAGTTCCAAAGATAACAGGAGTATGTCTGATCATAGACCTCAGGAAGAACAAGTGCATAAAGAGGATTCACTTCAAGATACACACCTTACAAAGGATCATACCTTTAATTCCTCTAGGTTCATATATCAAGAAAGTGGTTTAATGGGCGCTTACTTTCACAAAGCAATAGCAAAACTGCACCAGAAATTCCTGAGGTATTACATTTTTTTAACGCATCAAATCCTGGCTTTGCCTTTTTTAATCATGTCTGCCCCAAGAGTTTATACAAAGACGGCTGCTCCTGTGGAGACATCTGGAATACCTGAATACCTCTCTTTATCTAGACATCTGGCTCCCTGCTGAATTATCAAAGGATCATTCTCTAAGGGGTTTGACAACAATGGTGGGCTGTCCAGTAAAGTCTAAAGGGAAAGCGCAGTTCCTATCTGGACATGGGGGAAGACAGGTCTTTCTTCATGTTGCCCTCGCACACCCCGAGAGATGTCATGCTTCATCATCGGGCGTTTGCCCCTAGTCAGGCCGGCGCTGCAATGCCTGACGGGCTCCCGAAATCAGGGCTCTTTGTCGGGGATCTTTTTAGAAGAAGCAGTTAGGTGTATGCGGGTGTGGGGGCTGGGTAGTGCACGCGAAGTGAGATAAGTAAAATGGGTCTGGAGCAGTCCTACCGGGATCAATTATTTAATGTGTTAGGTAGCTCTAGCCTAGATAAAAACTGTGCGTGTGCCCCTATGTGGAAATAATGTTCCTAAAGGCCTAGGTGTATGGTCAACATGTTTCGTGCCCAGTATGCCCCTAGCGGGTCAAATGGCACTTCATCAGGACCGAAAACTACGTGTGAAAAGTGCACTACCGTCTGGTATCGAATTTTATGGTATAGATTACCAGAAACGGTAGGGGTGCCCTAGTAGACTTGTACTGGGGAGTACCGTAGACCTGTGGGAGAGAAGGGGAGAAGGAGGGGAGAAATAACCAAGGAAATTAAAATAATAAAACCATGAAGGAAGAAAGCATGGACCAGCAGTTTGGCAAATTTGTGCAAAACAGTGAATTCTACTGACTCAAACACTTGCTGTTTATATGGTTGCTCGTGAATTTCCTGTGAGAAATTCACTAGTACATATATTCATAGCATGTGATGAGTAATTTATAACGAGTGGGTGCAAAATTGCGTGAGCACACACTCAACCGTATCACAAGAGATGCAATTAGTGGTTCCTAGTTAAAAGCGGTAAAATATTGGTAAAAAGTGAGTTTAAGGACCTTAGGAGCCCGCGGAACCCCAACTATGGCGAACGCTAGGAAGAAAACGTGAGTTGCCGGATACAAACATATTTATTACATGTGGATGCGAGGGAATGCTATCCAAACAGGATTGTAAAGGCTGATAAATAGAGGAGTTCACGGAAAATTTCCGAAGGTAGCTTACCAATTATTCCGAAGGTAGCTTACCAATTAGTTGGAGGGCTCTGAAATTTAAAAATAGGAATATATGGTAATGGCAGCGCGTAATCAGAGCTGTCAGCGCGGGGCAGTGGGCAACTGAATACAGCTGGTGCCCGAAATCAAGGCGCGGTATTAGCAGAGCGTGGTCAGATAAGATAGCGCGGAGATGCTGGATTCAGCTAATGCCGATTGTCGTGGTGGCATAAGTAACACATCCCTATCAGCATTTGATCACACATACAAGCGCACAAGGGTTGCACACTCACCCCTAGTATCAAAGTCCAAGGCTAACGGGGGTAACCAGAGCACATCGTTGCTCCGGTTGCTGCAAAAACAAACAATGAAAACAAAGTTCGATCGATTTTTTGGCAATTGCTTACCGGTCAAGATGAGTGCATGAGCGAATACTCACAGGTGTAGGCAGTCAACTAGCGATCGTCCTACCCTTGCTCCGGAACCCCGTGAGGACATCTTCCGGTTCTCTGCTTTTTATAGTGCAGGCTAAATGGAGTGAAAATACAGCGGCCATCTTGGAAGGGGGTCGTGTCAAATTTTATTTAGAGGACAACCAGTTTAGTGTACTACTAAGGGATAGAGTGAAAGGGAGGTTGAAGTACTGATCAAAAGTGTACTGATGTTACAAGCTCAATTGTAATTAGTTGAGTTGCCCCTTGCGTATGTGTATTATCGATAGCTCTGGGGAAAGTTGAAATACAAGTCAGAAATGTACTAGTGTCAAAGGCTCAGTGAATGTTCGATTGAGTACCTCTTGCGTATGTTTATTGTCAATAACTGTGGGGTAAGTTCGAGCCACGGGAGGAGTGTTAGTCAAGGTTACTTGGTATTGGATGTGGACCAGAGGTCAATTGTCAAGGATAGTAAAGGCAAGGCAGATTGGGAGCTTGCGCAACAGTACCTCTATCAGACCCGAAGGGGTCCTGTCTGAATAAGGGCGGTGAGATGTTCCAAAAGTTCGGGCATTGTCGGAAATAACGACAGGGGATTATAGGGCCCTAGTGGTTTAGTTCTGCCCATGGAATTTCATCATTTAATCCCCTAGTATGTCCACCCAATCTAAACACCCAACATTGTTCCTTCCTGAATAAGGCATCTTTGGTGATGTTGGAAAAAGCTTCTAGCGCTGTCCATTGTAGATCGTCAGGAGTGTGATTATGTTCCACATAGTGAACACACATTTTTGTATTCGTTTTTTTACAACGAAAATTGATCCTATGTTCAGTGATTCTCATCTTCACAGCGCGAGTCGTCATCCCAAAGTATTGGCGATGACAGGGGCATGTTATGAGGTAAACACAATTACGTGTGTTACAATTTGTGTGCTTTTTTTGCGTCCAAGTCCAGTTGTTGGTTAAGGGGATTGTCTTGGTTGTACGTGTGAAGGGACAGACTATACATTGCCCACAAGGATAGTGACCAGTTACAGGTGGTAGATTCCACAGTGTGTTAGGTGTCATGGATATGTTTTTTTTTGGTCTAGTATTGATTAATAGATCCTTGATATTGGCTGTTCTTTTAAAAGCAAATCGTGGTTTGCTTAATGTCAAGTGTCCGGTCTCCAGAATTCTCCAATGTTTGTTTATAACCCTTTTTAGCATGTTTGACTCAGGTGTGTAAGTTGTCACACATGTAATGAGATCATTCTTGGGTTTCGTCTGAGTTACAAGGAGGCCTGACCTGTTGGCATTGCGTGCTCGTTTTTGTGCATTAGTTATAATGCGAGCAGGGTATTGTTTCCTAGCCAGGTGGGTGCTGAGCTCTGATGCTTGTTGCTTGTAGTCCTCAATGTTACTACAGTTCCTACGAATCCGTAGAAACTGGCCGTAGGGTAAATTCTCCCCAAGGGCCTTGGGGTAGAAACTGTGGTACAAGAGAGGGCTATGACTGTCGGTGGGTTTCTTGTATGTGATTGTATCCAATCTGTCCGTTTTTTTGATGATCATGAGATCAAGGAAGGGGAGTTCCTGTTCAGAGCAACTGGCTGTAAATTTGAGGTAGGGATTGAGGTTATTAATCCATACTAAAAAGTTGGGAATGGTGTCAATGCGGCCCTTCCAGAAAATTAGGATATCATCGATATAACGTCTCCATAGGAGAACGTTATCCGAGAAAGGGTTGGAATCATTGAGCACATGCTTTGCCAGACTAGGGGCAAAGGTGCTGCCCATAGACGTACCTTGCGTCTGGTGGAACAATCGTTCTTCGACCTAAAAAAAAAATTTCAGTGAGTGCGACATGGGCGCATTCCATGACAAAGCTAATAGGTGTGGGTGAGGACCATGGGATGCTGTGAAGTATCTCCTCCACTACCTCAAGTGTGATAAGTTGTGGTATGTTGGTGTAGAGGGCCTCTACGTCCAGTGTAAGAAGTACATCTGGAAGTGGGCCCTCTGAGTTACTGGTCTCAATGAGTCTTAAGACGTCCCTAGTGTCTTGTAGGAAAGTTGGTGTTCTGCGAACTAAGGGTTGGAAAAAATGGTCGCAGAACTTTGATAGGGGTTCCAGGACAGACCCTATGCCCGAGACAATGGGTCTCCCAGGGGGTGGAGTGACCCCTTTGTGAATTTTGGGCAAGATGTAAAAATAGGGTAGCCTGGGGTTCTGATTGGTCAGGAACTCAGACTCGTTCTTGGTGATCCACCCTTGGTTAAGAGCCGCTGTCACCATGGAATTTATTCTGGTTTGTAGGCGTGGGGTGGGATCTTGAATAAGGGGAGTGTAGTAGTTGTCATTCTCCAATTGGCGTAGACATTCCATCCGGTAGTCTACGGTTGCCATGATGACGATGGCGCCCCCTTTGGCTGCCTCTTTTATAGTTATAGTGAGGTCATTAGAAAGAGCTCTTATGGCTTCAGTTTCAGAATTCGTCGTGTTGGAGAACCTTAGTTCAGTACGTTTCTCAGATATTTCTTTGAGAACAGCTTGCTCGAAGGTTAGTACTTCCGGTGGAACCATGCTGGAGTTGGGCGTGAATGTGGAGGGTTTCCGTAAGCCAGTGTCTGCAGGAGGAGCATCCGGTTGGTTGCCAAAGTATGCTTTTAGGCGTATCCACTAAGACATGGTCTCATTCTAAATTATTAAGCGTCATCAAATTCCTTCTCAGAACCAAGTATTCCTATGTGCCCTTTTCAGGACCAATGTGGGAATGGCATATCTTCCAGAGGAAAGGGTGAAGAGGCCGAGGAGAATTCCGACACCTCTTCGGTCTCAAAGTGAAGCATTGACATGGTAATCGTTAAGAGTAAAGGGACACATGGCCTCGTGTGTTAATTTAATCTTGGGCCAGACTGCACCTAAGACCTCTCTTGGTTCACTGGCTGAAATGCTGGAAACCATCGTTGTCGGAGTTCGAGAAGCGAATTCCAGTGACTGATCACATTTCTCAACAACTCTAGTGGTGGCTAAAGAAGGATTCTTTAACCAAAGGTTTTCCCATGACAGAGCCACGACTTACTGTAATATCAGATGCTTAGGGGGAGGGAAACACTATTGGAACATGTAGTTCAGGGGAAATAGTCCATAACAGAACAAAAATCTTGAAATTGCAATAACTGCAATCTGGAAGGCACTGACTCACTTCCAGAATATTCTTCAACAGCACGTCCTAGTGAGAACGGACAACCAAGTAGCAATGTTGTATGTGAACAAGCAAGGAGGTTCAATATATATGAATATGTTGGCTATGAAAATAGGGAGGTGGCCAGAACGGAACCTTCTCTCTTTGCCATATACATATAGGGGAAGGAAAATTCTCCGAGGACTCATTAAGCAGGAAATTCTCAACATCTCAGGACATGTGTCTGGCCTCTCCGGTTTTCAAGGAGATTGGTCACAGATTTAGGGACCCGGTTATAGACCTGTTTGCCCGTCATGGAAATTAAAAGGATTGGGCTCTTAAGAAAAGAGATTTGAGCACTTAGCTTTGTCCTTTTAGCAATGTAGACACTCTTCTACTCTAAAGGCACATTGTAAACAGTGGAAGAATTTTCAGTCTTGTTGTTCAGGGAAATCTGTTTCTCATGTGAAGTTAGTTTGGTTTTACCATTTCATTTTGATGGGTTTCAAAAGGGTTTGACTGTTTCTACTTTAAAAGCTAAGTGGGCAGCAATCAGAGCCTTTAGAGAAACGTGGGGAGGATTCTCAGAGGATGGACTACTAGGATCTAAATTACTTACAAGTTTACCCTTTTCCAGACCTGTTGTTCGCTATTCCTTTGCTCTTTGGGACTTACCTTTAGTTTCGAAGGATCTTCAAGGGTTTCACTTTGAACCCTTTAAATCTATTAACTTGAAGTTTCTAACTTTAAAGGTTGTTCCTCTAGTTGCTAGTTGTGTAATTTGTCATGGCTTGGAGTCCTGAGTCCTGGAATCGACTGCAGGGCTAAAGTACGTGACCAGTGTCAGCCACTTTTGGAAGCCCTTTGTTTCCTTTTGTCTTATTTTGGGGGCATTATGTGGGGGTTCAGTACGTTCATTTGTTATACAGTGCTTTTGCCAAAGTGCTTTAATGGGGTAGTTTTACATAGGGGTTATTTTTTCATTCGTCATAAAATGGAGTCTCTTTATCAGCCTCTGAAGGATGAAGGGCTCAGTCCATTTTGCAAGGATTCAAACCTTATACTATCTTTCCAACATTTACTAACACTGCCGAAAAGTGCAATCTGACAGGATGCCTTTACTCCCTTTAGAGATTAAGATCACTCGTTCTATATTGATTCTTTTATAAAGCACTCCTACACGTAGACAAGGCATCATAGCACAGCGTTGCTCAGTGGGCTGGGATTAAATGTGCTAGGATGCGGAACACTCAAGACTGTTCTTAAGCATTGGCAAAGCCAATAGCTCTCACATATGTATCAATGTGTTTTAACCATGTTGCGCGGCTGCTGAGCAGCATGGCCGAAAGCAAAGAAAAAAAAAAAAAAAAACGATTAGGCAGTCAGCACTTTTTAGGTCGAGCCTAGCGCAGCGCACATGCGCTGTTCTGCGAGGCTTCTTGTAACTACTCCGTGTGGGTCTGACTCCCCCCACGCATAGGATTGGCTTTTGCGTGTGTCTTTCAAGAATGAAAGCACGCAAATGGCTAAAGGCGGGTGCATGTCCCACCTCTTTTGTAATGTTGACTCCCACGGCGTTTTGCTCTCTGGAGCGAGCAGCGGCGCGCAGGGCGGCAGCTGCATTCCTCGTGGGTCAGGTTACTGTTTACAGACTGTGAGCGTATGCGTGCTGGCTTATCCATTGCTCGGCATAAGATGGTGTGAAATTGCAGTAACTTCCTGCCAATTGTGTGGCTTTGATGCCGTTCCTTGTGTATGTGGTATGTACATCTCCTTCAAGATGTTTAGTATTTGTGCATTAAGGTGTCTACTCGGCTGAAATATATATCATTTCAATTTGCGGTAAAACTTGAAAATTCATGGTAATGTGGCCTTTGTTTTTCTGGATCCGAGATGGACGCATTTAGTGAAACGTTTTAGTCGTGTGGCACGCATCACTTTAGTTCACACTAGACACATTTGATGGCATGTCAGTAAAAAGTCCTACGGCATTGTTCATTTAATTCCATATAAACAATATTTGTGTAACAATTTCCTCTCTGGATTACAGTGTTGGGTAAACATGTATTTGTGTTTTACTATTGCTTAAAGAAAGAAACCGCGCTCCTTGGTATGACAATCGACGTCTTTGGCGCTAGACCACATCTGTCAGCTCCAGGCATGCACCTTATAAAGGTTGATGATGATGGTGATCCAGTCCCTCCGCTTTATTTGTCCCCCCCCACCCCCTTTACCCCTGCGATAGTACTCTGCCGCCTCCAGATGTTTCTACTAGGTACTGTCCATGGGGTAAGGACCAGTACCCAGGGGCCGGATGGATATCATGTGTCCGGTCATCAGTCCTACAGTACAGCGGGTGTTTTCGGTACTTCGCTCTTCCTCTTGTGTCTGATCGTACTCCAGCCTGCTTACCCAGCAGTTTAGTTTCACGGATTGTTAGAATGCATTGTTAAACTGAGTCGGCACAGTTAACACGTGCAAGCGATAAAAAGGCGAGCGGTGCATCCTGGGATGGGGGTTTTCGCTCCTGCAAGTCGTGGCCAAGGCCTGTACTTAGTGGGTGAGAACCGTTCTTTCCTGCACGCTGTAAACCAGCTCCTCTGGAGCTGGAATGAAGGCTGCCCCTTCTCTCCGACCACCATTCCAATATCACACACATCACAAAATATAGCTTCCAAGTTTTCAGTATGTGGACTTGTGAAATTTAAATGTCTCATGTGTAACACTGAGGGACACTCGGACGCAAGCAGCTGAAAAAGAAAACGGTGCGGAGCATAAAGTTTAATTCTTGTTTTATTTTTGGACCCAAGGATCTTCAGCGCTTAACATTGTGAGCAGCACAAGCACCAGAACTCACAGGAAGAAAAATGATTACATTAACTACTCACACCTAATTTAGGATCATCTGGAATCACCAAAGTTGCCCCAGTTTAGGTCGCAGCCCACTTTACACTTTGGGACTTAGTTCATAGCCAAGGTGAAAACCTCACTCCGTGTCATTACTGTCACTTTCCAGGACTAAGCTTGTGTATGACAACGCAATGCATTCTGGGTATTGTAGTCTTAGTGTCAGTGGACCTAATTAAACTAACACGTGATATCCGTTATTTAAGTGTGAGAAGCACAGGACTAGAAACAGTGTCTGTAGTGACATGGCGTAGAGTGGCCACCGTAGTTATAGGACTTAATTTTCAAAAATGTTAGGAGCATACATTTCAAAATTAGCAGAATCGCATATGGTGGCAGATTGCAGTGTGCACACACCTTCCTCTGTTGACAAGTATAACATGGCCAGTAGCAAGCCAAGTGTCGGAGCAGTAGCGTATAGTGAGGGCCTCAGAATCAAATTAAAGATTATATTACCAGATAACCACATAAGTCCTCTGTGTTACTACTGCCCCAAAAAAAAGACTTTTGTGCCAACTTTTATATATCATTTACAAAGCCAACTCGTATCAGGAAATAAAAAAAACAAAGCCATTGTGAGACCTATTGGCTTTGCCATTGCTTTTTTCCTCTTTACTTTTAGTCAAGCTGCACAGCAGTCACTTTGCTGTACAGCATGGCTAAACAAAACACTGACAAAATGAATAGCTCTTCTGCTGGCGAGACCTATAGGCTTTGTCAATGTTTGTTTTTCTAATCCCTCCTCCAAGGACCAGGAATTGCTACATGTTTTAGAAGGCAGAAGAGCTGCAATGTTAAACTTATAACGTACAAGTTATTTTAGGAAGTCGGACCATTTGTTTGTTACATGTGATCGTTCTAGTCAGGGTAACAAAGCTTTCAACATCAGAGTAGATGGATCAGAGAATCAATTGCTACTGCTTATGAGGTGGTTACGGTTACCCTGCCAGGTAAAATTACAGGAAGACCTACCAGAAGTGTTGCTGCTTCCCGGGCTGAATTGAATGGTGCATCTTTTAACAGGGATTTGCAGAGAAGGTACCTTGGCTGCTCCTCACACTTTTCTGAATTACTACAGAACTCAGAGTTTGGGTCTTGTTGATGATGATGTTGGACAAAATGTTCTAAAGTAGCTCATGTCTGGAAACTAACTGACTAAATTTTGTTACCTTTTCTTGGTTCCTGTTTTTTCACACTATCAAAAATGTGTTCTGCATTTAATGGTAAAATGTATTACAGCATTTATTATCGGCCAGTAGTGACTGAGACAAGGATGTAGGACATAGGGATTGATGCCTGGTGATCTTCATTATCCTTAGTTATGAACATCCTTGTCACAGTCACTAGGGCCCGCCGACCATCCCTATTTTGGCCTTATCTTGAGGCCTGGTGAGAACAGGAGGAGTTATGGGTAGTCAGTACTATTACTGACTACCATTAGGGTGTGCAGGTCCTCTACCCAACTACTACTCCTTCCTGCTGTCCCCATCATGAGGTGAGAGCCACCTCAATGGTAATGACTGTGAAAAAGGAGTTAAGAACTAAGGATGCTACAGATTACTGGCATTTATCTGTGGCATTTACTTAAATCTGCCCATGAGGTTTTAAACCACTCATTTTGACTAACAGCAGATGAGAGTAGTCTGGCATGAAGGCTGTCCTTGTTGTGGCGGGTAAGGCTTGTTTATCCTCTGCTATGTATAGATACCTGGTTCAGGTCGCTATTTAGTCATACTGTCCAGTGTAAATGAGAGACAAATTAACTATTTTCCTTGCTGAAAAAAGCTAAAAGTGAACAACAAATTTACTGCAAACATTGTGCATGAATATGGCATGCAATCATATTAGATACAAGGGGAAAAGAAAGTCACTGAAATTAAAAACGAGGCTTGATATTAGTCGTGGTTTAGGGGCTTATGGTAGGTTTTCATTGTAAGGTCATGGTTCGGGATAAAGATAGTTTTAGAGTTAGGCTGTGGGCCTAGGGTGAGTTTTGACACTAGATTTTGGCTCTGAACTAGGGTTAAGGTTAGGCTCAGGGTATAAGGCGATTGTTACGCTTGGGTTTAGTTACAACATTCAGCAGTATTCAATTTGAGTGGTGGTGTGTTGGCTGAGTGGCGTAATGGATCCACTGAAAGGACCTCTGTTCAACCTTCTTATTACATGGTTCCATCCTGACAGGTCCACTGTGCACTGGGTAACAATAAGCCTCTGTTATCCGGACCAGGAAACCAAGTTGGTATGACGATGCACTTTTCTGCTATGCGAGAGAGCCTGGAAAGGCGTGTCACATACATCAGCCAGCGAACAACCTGACCAACAACACCAGTACCACCCCTGGCAAGTCAACATTTGTTACTAAAAAGGAGGGTCTATAATGCAATGATGATTTAGTATGTAAGAAAAGACCACAAATTGTATAATGAGTACATAATAATGCAAAAGATGGAGGAGTTCTGAGAACAGGCACAAAGTAAAAGAAAAGACGAGACAAAGGCCCGATTACGATGAGTAGGACATTAATTATCGCATCTGTTAAAATGGGACACCAAGATATTTGGAATTTATTGGACTGGATACTAAAATCGCCTTTAGTGACTTTTTGGGGAGTAACATGTGGATTTTAGTGCTTACTGGGGCAAACTCTACATGTCACGGTAAATACAGTGCCTTTTCACCCTGTTAAATATTGACAGGTTTGACCTGCCGAAATTTAACAAAGGTTATGATCTTTCACACACCTGATTATTACCGGGTGCAATTTCAAGTTATGTTTTTTGCCATACTTTATACTTTTTTGTCTGTGCAATAGTCCACACGTCCTCCCCTCCCACCAGCCGCAGGCTTCTTTCATATGGGCCTGAGACCCCAGACATGGAGCTCAAGGAAAGGACTAACAGCAAATGATCCAGCACTCAACTACTTAAGGAAAAGACCAAGGCCTGCTGCTACTACTATCATAGGGTAGCGTTTCACAGAGCATCATAGCACACAACACCTATAAAGCACTACTTTTGGCAAACAATTTTGTGGAGGATTTACTTACGAATGGTGAAAAAACTGTCTAAAATGTTTGTAGACTTTACCGATGTTTCAGAAGTCAAAAGGTGGCACACACTTCCGGTGCCCATTGTGAAATATGATGCCCACAGAATGACCTGTGCCACAATACTTTAAGTTACTGCACTGTTTTCTTTAATCGGAAATTAGACGGATTAAACCAAAGCAAAAAGGTGTGCGTTTAAAAATTGTTTGCCTCTACATCACAAGCATGCCCTTGCATTTCCTTTACCAATCTGTCATGAGTTTAATGCACATCACTTGCCTCCTCAGCCCTAAAAGTGTTTGATTTTCCTGCACCATCTTTTTGTGTCACTGATGTCTAATACAGGCCTCAAAAAATCATAAATGTTACTAGACCCGTAGGTCTAGTAACTTGAATAATCTACTCGACATAACTGAAATTTACTTGACCCATAAACTGGTCTCAATATGTCAGCTTAGGCAAATATTTTATTTTGCAAAGCCACCTTTTTTTCCATTATCAAATATATGAAAGCATCTTCCAAAATGTGAGTTCAGCATTCCTGCTGTACAAAACAACCCATTTGGTTTGATTTAATAGACTACATGTTTGCTCCATGCATAATAAGAATCCAGCCTACATATAGGGTACAAGGCCCCTGACTTGCCTCTTAGTTCACTAATGGCATTGCCATCATGGCAGGAGCAGGAATGTTTTTCAATTAATCTTTAAAAACTCACTTTTAATAAATATATTACTAAAGCATGAGGTGGGAGTGAACAGACAGCACATTTTCCATTGAAATGGCAAAAGTGTTCCCACCAACACACACAGTCTTACTTATAAAACTGTATAAACAATAATCTGTGGAAATTGGGTTTCAGCAAACATACTTATCATTTGCATATCACCAAGTAAAAGTGTTCTGATTTGTTTTCATCCTATTAAATATTTTTTTAATCGCACAGAATTACAAAACAAGGTCGTTCATAGCTACTGAAATTTATTTTGAAATGTTTGTACATTTCACTTTTTAGCTATTTAAATGTGTGTTAGAATAAAACATGGCATGCTACAGCCTTTCGTTTCACACTTTTTGTAGAGCACATTTGTCCGACAGTTCACTTGACAAAATCCTGGAACTTTACATCTACAATTACTTTTCCTTCTCTGATTGTAAACTGACTTTTGACCTCTGTCTCTGAACACAGAATAAATGCGACAAGATAAAAACAAGATTTAAAGGCATCGTTAATGCTCCTTTACTTTGTGAGTGAACAGAAAACCTGTTAGCTCGCCTGAAGGGTCGGTTAGGCCCTAAATATTGCTTGCCCTGATAAAATCTGCTCGCCATATTGAGTAGATTTGTCGAGGCCTGTAATAGGAGTCTTCACTGGACTCCTTAGAGCAGTAGTTCTTAACCTGTGGGTCCGAGGACCCCTAGGGGTCCAAGACAGTTTTACAAAATTAAATATTTAAAATTAATATGCATAAAGTATAAGAATAAAGAAGAAAATTGAAAAGGTGAAAACGTTTTTTTCTATATTTGATTGTAAATTAACCAAAATATTTAAATGTTTGGGCATTTGTTTGGTGAATACTTGTTTTTATATTTTTGTGTATCGTTTTGGAGGTTCAAATCATAGAAACTGCTTAGGCTGGGCATCCCCCATCTTCCAATAATGACTCAGTGGGTGTCCACAGAAGTCAAAAGGTTAAGAACCATTGTCTTAGAGCAGCCATGTGGCTCTGCCATTTTATTATCCAGGAACAACTTTATCTCATGATTCAGCCCCAAACTAAGAGCACTAACATTCAGAAAGAAGTTAAATAAATAGGCAAGCATTATTTTCACACTAACTGAAGTAAAAGAAACGAAACAAATAAGGTGTCCTGCATCACTTAACTTTTGAAGCACTGAGTTTTGAAAAAAATCTTACAACAAATGTGTAAAAATTAAAAAAAATCTCAACAAAAATCCCAAATAGCATAAATGCAGAAGTGTTTCAACTTAGTACATTGGATTATACGAGTGCATTTATAAGTATTTTTTTTAAAGTGATAGTTTTATAAAAATGAACGTAGAAACGTTCATGCTTCACAACACTGACAACAATGCCAATAGTGAACTAAGAGGCAAGTCAGTTGTTAAGTAGACCTCTCAAAGTCACCTGGGTTGTTATTATGCACTGTAAATATTATAACTTATTAAATGAAACACAAGAGAAGGTTTTATACAGCGCACACCCTGTACTAATGTATTTCAAGGTGCTCTTGTATGCGATAATGAAAAAAGAGGAGGCAAAATTAAATAAAACAATTGCCTAGTGTTGGAAAGTGGGTTATTGGTAGGGGCAAATGTAGGTCTGCCACTGGCAATAAGGCCACTAACACAGTATAGGGCTCAAAATAGGTCTTAGAGAATTATTCCTATGCTCAACCCTTGGTAACGTGGCTGCGAGCAGGCAGGCTTAAACTTCAAAGACAGGTATGTAAAGAATTTAAAAACACCAATTCAGTAAATAATTAAGACAACACAAAATACAAATCCAACACCAATTTATAAAAATAGGAAATATTTTTATCTTTTAAATGACACCAAAACGAAAATACACTGTAGGGAACCAGAGATATGAATTTTTAAAGATTAGTCACTTTCTAGTGCTTAGAAACCAACAGTGCCCCTTTTAGTCATTTTGTTGCCTCCGACAGGGACACATTCACCTTTAGCAATTGTTCTGGAGGATCTCTCACCACTCTTGTGCAGCCTTTTCCAGCAGGCTGGGTCTAGATAGAACTCCTTCCTGAAGTTCTTCTCGCGGGTCCCAAAGTATCCAACACACAATCCAAGGTTCTGGAATCTCCAAGAGGGTCCTTGAAAGTGTGAGACTTCAATTCCCACCATCCACTTGGACAAAACCCTTACAAATCCACTGGTAGTACTCCAGGCTGGAGATTCTTTGTGGTGATGGTCCAGGTGAGCTCTGTTAACCTGTAGCTTGCAGGGAATCCACTCTTTAGTCCTTTTAAAGCAGGTTTGATCCACAGGGCTGTAGTTTCAAATGGTGCAAAAAGGCGCAACCTTCAGAGTCCAGTCCTTTGGAAATGCACATCAAACTCTTCATCGCAGAGGGGCGCTAGAGGGTGCGCTGCGGTATGGCTGCACGCTAGTGTTGCTCTGGCGGTCGGGGACAAACTCCGACAAGAAACGACTAATTTGGGCAAACTTTGCATACTTCAAAGTACAGAATATTGAATCGGAACTACGGGGCAACAAGACGCCGGGATTGAATATGCAAAATATTCTGCCACTGCGACGAAAACCAACGGTGAAGGTGAGACTTCCCAAACGCTCCCTCTCTCATAAAATGGCGACGACGAATGCGGTGATCGAGAGGAAAGCGAAACCAAACATATGCCATCAAGCCCGCTCGTTACTAGAACTGTAGCGGACGGATCGGAAACCTCATCACACGGCCGCACACCACTCCAAGTGAACACGACTAACCTATGGTTGACCAGGGTGCGATCGCCTCCTGGATAGTGCTGACTGGAGACAAGAACAATGGCGACGATGAGCGAGGACTGATCCGCCATAACGTCTAACCTGCTGCATGGACCCAACCCAACGCTGCCCAAACAACCACAGAACCACGGATATCCACCTGCAGCACATGGAACCGGCATACACAGAGTGAGGATCACACCATTCAGGCAAGTGCTGTAGCTTTATTGATCTGCGAGGCTCGGAGACCCTGACGACAGTATAACGCGTCGCACATATCTATAGCACCGCACCTAGGACTATGGGCGGCACTTCACTACCTCTGCTAGCTGGCAACTGCAAGAAGGAATTACCTACGGCGTGGGCACGGGGAGGCGCAAAGAGCAAATTGTCCGACCTGTGCGTGCCCCAACAAGCAGCGTCGCGGACCATCGTCACGGTGTGACACCAGAGGAGATTTACACGTGGTAAGCCCACCAAACCACGCGCAGACCCATATCAAGGGACAATAAAAACGGTAATTAAAGACAGCCACACCAACCAGTTGTATATTAAAACCCACCACTTATGCAAAGCGCACTGTAGCGCACTATTCCAACTGTCACAGAGTGCCGAGCTGTAATAGGTGAGCATGTTTACTGACTGTTGCGCACTCCACGGGTGTTGACCAAGCAATCCCCCATCAGCACGGACAACAGTACTGTGAGACAGGGACACCCACCGCCACGGAAATAAACGGTGGTGAACATAGACTGGAATCTGGCCATACGCTAAAGCGTTACAACGCAGCGCAATACCACCAAACAAAGGACGCAGCGGGAAACGCGCTCTAACATTGAAAAACAAGCTATAACGGCACTCACTGCTCCCAACTGGACACCCCACCACAACAATATCCGTAACTACAGCGGCTAATAAGCTGTACATCGAGCAAATAAGTAAACTCACGCACATCGCTTATAGCCGTTCTTGCAAACCTGATGGTGTCATGGGTAAAACAGACAAACAACAACCGAAACTTTCCTTTGACACCCGCCGCACTCCTAAAGTAACGTCAGCGCACTCAGACACGGCACATGCGTCAAGCTCTACCATGGAAGCTACACTACAGGCCATCCAGCAAAGCCTACAAGCCATAAATGGTAAACGATACACACTCACTCAAAGAGTTGATAATATCTACCAAATTGGATAAACAGGGTGAGAGACTGAACGCAGCTGAAATACGCATATCTGCGGTGGAAGACGAATCCAGTTCAACAACAAAAAAATGCGCTGACCTAGAAAAGATCTTAGAAGTTATAAAAAATAAAAATGAAGATTTGGAGGCGCGATCACGCCGCAATAATGTACGCATCATGGGCGTACCGGAGAGTACCAATACAGGAAGACTGGAAACGTA
Source organism: Calotriton arnoldi (assembly GCA_963921515.1). NCBI lineage: Eukaryota > Metazoa > Chordata > Amphibia > Caudata > Salamandridae > Calotriton > Calotriton arnoldi. The sequence continues at coordinate 1,046,256 of CAWUFW010005914.1, read as the reverse complement.
CGTAGAAGATTTGTTGCGTGACATTTTTGGAGCAGAAAACTTCTCTACTATGCTGGTTGTTGAGCGCGCACACCGGTCGCTAGCACCAGCACCGCCCCCGGGTGCACCGCCGAGGCCCATCATCTCTCGCGTTCTCAATTATAGGGATCGGGATGTGATTTTAAGATTGGCGAGAGAAAAACAACAAATCACCTACCAGGGCAACAACCTGTCGTTCTACCCAGACTTTACGATAGCAGTACAAACAGCATGTAAAGACTTCAACCCTGCAAAGCAAAAACTGAGGGAGATGGGTATTGAGTATGCAATGCTCCACCCGGCGAGACTGCGCGTAACACACAAGGGACGAGTGAAAATGCTACCGACACCAAAGGCAGCCCAAGATTTCATAAAAAAGACACTCGCCAGCAGAAAGACACAGGGACATATGAACGCCGACCAGGACTCAGACTGAGATGGCTAAGGATGGTGGTAATGTATGTGCCATGATTTGTACCCGCAGATACCGTAAGAGACTATACTTGATTACATAAGACTGTATCTAGCTGTATAACTTCGACCTTAGTGACTACATAATGCGAGGGTGGACTATCGCATGGAATGGCATTGAGACTATATGTATGCATATGAGTGTAAACCTGTTGTGCAAAATATAAGGTTGGTGGCTGCCCGTGGAGTGGGAAACAGATATGTATAGATTATATAACCTGAACGGAGCTCACAACTAGAAATGTATTATACTGATGTAGCGAGATTGAAGTATATAAATGTTGCTGGTAATATAGGATTATGGACTGAAAAAGGAAAACTGCGAACATATTCCAGGGTTTCATTAAGTACTAGTCGCAACTTTTATCGTTCTTGTACAAAACCAAGCCATAAAACTAATACCCGACCGCATCTGTTTATGCGGATGTAGATGCGAGCACTCAGTGCCCCCCCCTCCCCCCCGAGGGTGCTCCTCGTACCGGTTTACGAAATGTTAATGTTGTTTCTAAGGGCATGTCTTTGGCATGATTGGGATGCTAAAGTGGGTGGGGGGGTTTAAGGGGATGTTTTTTGTTTCATACAGGCAACCACAAACAAAGTACAATACAAAAATATATGCTATGAGTAACCTTTTATGTACAACCATAATACTGAGGTATATTGTATAAACTGTGCATAGGAAGAGAAGATATAGCACATTCCGAAATGTCTTCCAGGTTAAAATATGGCGAATAGACTAAAACCATCGTCAATTCGACTACTGTCCTGGAATGTCCGAGGACTAAACAACCCAAAAAAGATACGTCAGATATTTGCCTATCTTGACAGACACCACATTGACATAGCCTTATTACAGGAATCCCATCTGGCAAAGGCAACCAAATGTACACTGGGAGGCAAGTGGGCCAAGACTGTTATAACATCCTCATACTCCAGAGGTGTAATAATACTTGTGAAGAAGGGAACACAATTCCTCATAGATCATACTATAACAGATGACATGGGCAGGTATATTATTGCCACAGGTCATCTTAGGGGGCACCACATTGGGCTGGTTAATGTCTACGGACCAAATTTAGATGATCCTGTTTTTTTTCAGACCATATGGTGGAAACTAAGAGACCTGCCTGAAATGGAAGTGATGTGGGGTGGCGATTTAAATTTGGCCCTAAGTGAGGAATTGGATAGATCAGGGGTAACAAAAGAACCACATAAAAAGGCAGTGAAGACGGTGATAGATGGCATGACAGAAACTAAAATGGTGGATATATGGAGATTGCGCAATCCTCACCAGATGGAAGCTACACAACTCTACAATGCATAACAGCTGGTCACGCATTGACTACTGGCTGGGGACTGAAGGTGCCGCTACATGGACACGACACATACAACACTTGCCAAAAACATTGTCGGATCATAAACCAATCCTCCTGTCTATCGAACTACCACACAATACACCACCAACATTCATATGGAGATTTAACGCCAAAGCACTACTAGACACCTCGTATAACATCGCCATTAGACAGGCTATCGTGGAATATTTTCAATTAAATCAGCCCTCAGTTGAAGACCCTAGTCTCTTATGGGAAGCATTTAAAGCCACCATACGTGGAGTTTGTATCAGCACAAATGCAGGAATTCTGAAAGACATCCGTACTCAACTTGCCCAACGTGAGACTAAGCTTCAAGCCCTAGAACAGGAATACGAACGTACACAAAATATGACTATACTGAGCGAGATCAGGAAGGTAATGTCTGAATATCAGGAATATGCAGAGGACGAACTCAAATATATTTCAAAGAGACACATTGCTCGTACATATGGGGAGGGGGGCAGACCGGGAAGAATATTAGAAAATAAAATATGCAGCGGACATGCTGTGCACACTGTACTTAAAATAAAGGATAATCAGGAAGTCCTACATTATGATACAGAAGGCATATTGAAAGCCTTCATGGACACGTATGGTGACCTCTATGCAACCCGGGACACAGCTACCACACCAGAGATACTAGCATACCTCGAAGATGTAGCAATAGCTTGGCTCTCGGATAATCAAAGAGTATCTATCGCAAGCTATTACAGTAGAAGAAGTTACAATGGTGATTAAGACACTACCTAATGGGAAAGTCCAGGGCCCAGACGGGTTTACAAGTGAGTTTTACAAGGAGTACATCGACCTACTTGCTCCCCAGCTTGTAGAAATGTATGGAGATGCCCATAGTAAGCAGATACTGCCCCCCACATTAAGAGAAGCTATGCTCATTGCTCTTTTGAAGCCAGATAAGGACCCAGAAAAATGTGAATCTTACAGACACCTATCATTAATAAATACAGATACTAAAATACTAGCGAAATTAATTGCCAAACGCTTACAACCCCTAATGCCCACTATTATACTTCCGGATCAGTCAGGGTTTATACCTCACCGCTCTACTGCATATAACGTTCGTACCCTATTTGCACTGTCACATCAGCTAAACCCGGACCTTCAGGCGGCTGCAGTCCTGCTAGACGCAGCCAAGGCATTCAACTCGGTCGAATGGACATATCTCTTCACAGTGCTACAGAAAATGGGCCTCCCCCCCGATCCTGTTGCAATGGATCAAGATACTTTATACAGCGCCGGTAGCACGAATAAGAGTGAATCAATATGTATCAGACACGATAAAAATCATGCGAGGCACTAGACAGGGATGTCCCCTCTCCCCCCTCTTGTTCGCAATTGCACTAGAACCACTAGCATGCAAGGTACGACAATGTCATAAAGCTACGGCCCTACAATTTCCTCAGCGACCCCTAAATATATCACTATACGCAGATGACATGGTACTATATATCCGGAATCCCTCAGACAACCTATCCTCCCTGCTACGGGAATATATTAAATTTGGCCGACATTCAGGACTCCAAATTAACTGGAGTAAATCTACCATCATCCCCTTAACAGATCACTCAGCCACACCCTGCAGAATTTCCACTTGAATGGCGGACTGACCCGGTTAAATACCTAGGAGTCTGGTATCACCAAGACCCTGAAATAGTTATACGCACAAATTATGGCACAGCTATCAGTAAGCTCGAAGAAAAGGTAGACTGCTGGATCCAATTACCGCTCTCACTGACTAGCAGATCGAATGGCCATTATTAAGATGGTCGTCCTGCCTAAATTTCTCTATCTCTTTAACAATATCCCCATAACTCCACCTGCGACTGTTTCAAAGACTAATAACCAGCGTCACGTGCCTTATATGGGCGGGTAAGCAAGCACGCATTGAATTGCGCATGCTCACATTACCCTATTCGAAAGGGGTTTTAAAGTCCCAGACTTCCTTCTATACTATTTATGTGCTCAGGCACAATATGCCCACTACTGGTATCATCCAATTCGATACCTGCCCCATATGGCGGTTGAAGACGGTGATGCGCACCCAATCCCAATACACAGTATATTACCACACTCACGCAGCCACGTACCTAAAAAAGAAATAAACACAATACGCACCACAAACGCAGCATGGTTGCGATTGGGGAAATTTGCACATAAACTACCACTATATGCAGTGGCAATGCCACTGCAACATCATCCAGAAATATCAGTCACCCAAGAAAAGGTGGGAATGGACTTGCTACAGAAGGTGGGCATTACCAAGATGGAAGATCTGTATGAAGATGGCACCTTCATAGAAGTCGAAGATCTTACTTATATTATTAACCAAACATTGCTTTTTAAAATTCACATATCATAGACTATGAGGAGCTATAAAAAAATTATACCCTACCTTTCCCAGTGAACCACCTCAGCTAAAAACGTTACAATTGATCATCACTAATCCCCATAATATTCACCTAGTAACGAAACTGTACATACAGCTCCAGCAGGATATAGGGGGCACTACACATAAAGCACTGGAAAGGTGGAACAACCTATTAGAAGTACACCTCACTGGCGAAGAATAGACTACCGCTTGTACCTTAACTGATATGCTCACTCCTAATGGTAACCTACGCATTCTACATTACAAATATCTACAACAAACTTATCACACGCCTATTAAGTTACACAAATGCGGGCTTAGACCAGATGCACGTTGTCAAATATGTGGTATAGAGGATGCTGACTTCATTCATTTGACACACAATTGATGGACGGAATGCAGAACAAATCAAAACATTCACCCCCCAGTCAAGAGATCTGGGTTAAATCCATCATTCTTTTGCTCACCATGCCACCCCAGTTTAGACCTGGCCATATGCAAATCAGTCTTGACCCTGTGCCTCATGAACAGTCCAGCCCGAACTGCTAAGCCAGGTCCTCCCTGGACCGGAAACAAGCATCCTAGGACCGGTTTCGGGGTTTCACCCCTCTTCAGCCAGGATAGCTTGAATCCAGTGGCATGGTGAGCAAAAAAACGATGGATTTAGGCCCAGATCTCTGTACTGGGGTGAATGTATGACATTGTTCTGCATTCTGTCCATCAATTGTTCTTTTTGCATTTGTCACCCCGAGTGGGACGGGTATGCCCAGAAGTGGGTCCCGTGCTCTCCATGCCACTGGAGTCAAGCTATCCTGGCTGATGAGGGCTGAAAGCCCGAAACCGGTCCTAGGATGCTTGTTTCCAGTCCAGGGAGGACCTGGCCTGGCAGTTCGGGCTGGACTGTTCCCATTGGGCGCAGGGTCAAGACTGATTTGCATATGGCTGGGTCTAAACTGGAATGGCATGGTGAGCAAAAAAACGATGGATTTAGGCCCAGATCTCTGTACTGGGGTGAATGTATGACATTGTTCTGCATTCTGTCCATCAATTGTTCTTTTTGCATTTGTCACCCCGAGTGGGACGGGTATGCCCAGAAGTGGGTCCCGTGCTCTCCATGCCACTGGAGTCAAGCTATCCTGGCTGATGAGGGCTGAAAGCCCGAAACCGGTCCTAGGATGCTTGTTTCCAGTCCAGGGAGGACCTGGCCTGGCAGTTCGGGCTGGACTGTTCCCATTGGGCGCAGGGTCAAGACTGATTTGCATATGGCTGGGTCTAAACTGGAATGGCATGGTGAGCAAAAAAACGATGGATTTAGGCCCAGATCTCTGTACTGGGGTGAATGTATGACATTGTTCTGCACTCTGTCCATCAATTGTTCTTTTTGCATTTGACTTCATTCATTTAGCATGGCAGTGCCATTACATTAAGAACTATTGGAAGGACATCACTATGATACTAAGTGATATACTGGGTACCAAAATAGATTGTACAATTCGGATATGTCTGCTGGGCCTAGTGACCACTTTGAGATTCGTAATGCGTAAATTCTGTATGATAGCAATATTACTGGCAAAGAGAAGAGTGTCAATGTATTGGGGGAGTAAGCAATACCCACAGAGTAAACAATGGATCCGAGATATGGCATACTGTAGAGATAATTTGAAGACATATGAAGAACGCCCTACTGGTTCTAGGCCAAGGGACTACTGGATACCCCTGTTAGATTATCTTCAAACGCACCAAAATGTACTGACGACTTCCAATGTATAAAACACTGTACTTTGGTCGAAAATAATATAAAAGTATTGTGATGTATTGTACTAATTAACAATGCTTATTGGAAGCCTGTATAATTGTTGTAAAGTTGTAAGATCTTAATAAAATACTTCAAAAACAAAAAAACAAAAAACTTCATCGCAGAACCTTCCGATTCTCTTAAGTTTCAAGCAGCAGATCTGAGAGGCACCGCCCCTCTCAGATACTTATTCAGTGTTCTCTGGGGTCAAGCAGGAGGGCACTCCTGTCCAATGAGCTGCAGAGTTTCACCCAAAGGTCTGACCACTTCCTGCAGTGTGTGGCAAAATGCTAACCCAGAAACCACTATTCTTCCAAAATTCAATATGTCAGAATCTTCAGCAGGGAGAGAAGAGCTGGCTAGACACACCTCTAGGATGGCTATTCTGCATAGTCTCTCCCCCTTGCATCTGCTCATTCCTGCCTTAATCCTAGCATCTGGCTGTAGGTGAACAGTTTAAAGTTATAAATGACACGGAGGCCTTCACTTTCCTTTGAAAACCATGGTTTATGACTCCTCCCCCTGCTCTGGCATTCCTATGCCCAGCAACCTCTCCTCCCAGAGAGGCTTCCTAACCCCAGGGGTCATTTATCACTCCTTCAAAGCAGCCAAGCTCACACACTTATCTCTGACCAATCAGGGCTGAGCAGTACAGGGTTGAATTTTGGCTTACAGACAAAAAAAAAGTCATAACTTCTTGTCTGTACATTTTACAATAAATTCAACAATACCATATTGTTGGATTTATCATTACCATTCTACTGAGTCCTTTAATCCTAGTTTTATGGCTTTTCTTTCTCCAGTTATTAACTAATAACCTTTTCCAATGTTAACCTATGGCATGGGATTTGCAATGGGAAAAGTGACTTGGGCCATTTTTCCAGCACCAGGGCTTATAAAAACATAACTTATAAGTATGCTACATATATCTACAGGACCCCCACCCCAGGAACACCTAGGAGAGACTTTAGGGGTTCTGAATATGTTAAAATATTGCAGATCCTCCCTCCACAGTGCTCCTACCACCAAAGTCGATTTTGGGCAGCACTTTATCACAATGTGGGGAGTGAAATGTACAATTTCACTTTACCCAGGGCATATAAAACACATTTTATAAGGGTCCACCTTATAGATACCTGACCCCCCCCACGACACCTAGGGGAGACCCTGGTGGGTACCTAATATGCCCAAACATTGTAGGTTAACCATTTTTAAGTGCCCCAAACACAAAAGTCGAGTTTGGGCACAATTTACTTTTTAAAAGCAGTCCTGCCATACAGAGCCACTTTTAAAATGACCTCAGGCTTCAGCAGTGCACACATGCAAGTGCAGAAAGGTCTGCTGGCCTCTAAACTGCCATGCCCTATTATATACTAGGGATGATAGGTAGTTTCAATCCCCCTGCCCTAATATGTACTAGGGCCCTATGGGGTAGGTCATGCCAATCACAGGGGTACCCCAACCCTTAGTGTACCCTAGTGTATGTAGATGTTTTCACTGTATTCTAAGTGTTTTCAGCATAGCACGGGCCCTGGGCCTGGTTAGGCAGAGCCCAGGGTCAGTCAGAGTCAGTTACCACCAGTAAGCAAAAAGTTTGGGGGTGCCCAGGGCACAGGATGACTTTGCAACACCTAGGATCAAAGAATTTGGTCAAGTGGGGAAGCTGGAATTGATCACAGGTTTTCTGGTTTCCCATTGTGCATTCATTAAATTCCAATTCAATTATCAAGTAACTTCCTTTTTACACTTGAATTTCCCAAGGGAGCAATAGCAAGCAGAGAAGGGTTACCCCAAGGTGCGGTAGAGGGATGCCGATTCAGATACAGCATAATAAAGTATTGTCAAATCTATGACTGTTCTAGAGACTAGAGCAGTGGTTCCCAATATGTGCGCTGCAGCACCCCGGTGTGCCGTCAAAACCTGCCAGGGGCGCCAAGCACACAGCTTGGGAACTTCTATGTCACGTCCACCACCTGTTTTGTTTTCTTTGGGCACTCAAGCCAAGATAAATATGCAAATGCCCTTAGGTTAGCACAGTGCGGTAATAAAGTGGGCTGGGAGACTCCATTCTCCATAAGTTGTTTACATCTGAGAGCAGACTTTCCTTAGCAAAACTTTAATTCTGAACTTTATCAAACTGCACCAATGGTTTCTTATGAAAATGCAGGTTATGTTTGTATAACCCAGGAGTCGGGCGCTCTCTTCACGGCAGGCTCGCTTCCTCGCAGGTGCCTTGCAGTGATATTTTCGCCATTGTGGAAAGGCTGGGCGCAGTCGCTGTGACTCTGCAGCTAGCCACCGGATCTGCTGGCACCTTGAACAGCGGTGTGCCTGCAGACCTGTCTCTGGACAGAACCACCTGCATGTGTCTCTAGGATTTTTTCCTTCAGACAGCCATGTTTTCTAAATAAACAGAAGTTTGCCTGGAAAGGTAATTGTAATTTTATGTCTTAGATGGTGAGGCCCGAATTGGTAGCTTTGAGGGCCGTCCGCCCGCCAAGTTTAGGAGATGCACTTTGGAATCCTGGACAGCTGTATGTCTGATTCCAACCTAGAAACTCTATGGACTTTATTTGGTTACTGGAACAAACTGTGCCCTGCTTAGCCATGCATACTTGTTTCGTTTAAATATAAGTTTCAACCTGGTCAGCATTTTGTGCGCTTGCCAACAGGATGAGCACCGCATTCACACACACAGCCACTTTTCAGGTTCCACTAAACTTCGGAAGCAGAGCCCAGCTCACAGTGGGTGTCCTGTAGGTATGCGAAACTAACACAAATGCAAACTTGGCACAGGAAAGCCATCAGTTGTGTGCCAATAGCCTTTCCCTTCAGATCTCGGGCCCAGCCTTCACCCCTTTCTCTTTTACTAAGAAGATCCCTCCAGGGGCAGCCCTCATTCCCTCACCTTTCATACTCATCTTGCCTGTATATGTAATCCGATTTATACTTTGAAAGGGCTGGGTCAAGTATATGTTTGCTTTGGCATGGCTTAAAAATGCTCAGTTTTACGGAAGAAAACCTGGTTAAAACGGTTTCCTTTATTTTGCATGGAGGAAACGGTTTATTTGACAAATGTCCTGAGGCGCCTGGGCACTTGGCATTGTCTAGTCTGCATTCCTTTCATGGTGTGGCTGCCCAGTTCAAATGTTTAATTTCACACAGTCACTAATGCAAGTCTTTCAATGTGAACTCTGCAATCTTTTGAATTTTAGGCGTACGCAAGAGAATCTTTGTACAATTAGATGTTTACCAAACGTGCTCAAACGAGATGAAGTGAGGCTGTGAAGTCCGATGTTGTTACCTTGAAAGAAATCAGATATTTCCTTAACGCACTCATCGTTATATATAACACGTATCAAGGCATGTAGGTTTAACCTATTATCCAAGTCTTTCTGACTGATCCCCAATCTCTTCTTTTAATCTGTGCAGTTGTTACGAGCTTGGTAGAAAACCTGATATGTAGAGTAAGCTTTTGGTTGTCACCTGCTGTATACGGGTTTTAAAGAGCGGTAAAACAAGAAGCAAGTGTGTGTTTTGAACATAATGGTCTAACCTCACCGAGGCAGTGTGAACGGTGGAATGTGCACCTTTTCTCTTTTTAGTCCAAGAACCCTAATGCATAGCTCATTTTATTGCAAGTACTTTTGTACACCACAGTATATAGTTCACCACATGCACATCTATGCACTGATGTTTATATAGCTTATTTATGTGTGTACAATAAGAGGCACAGTTTGTATGAATAAGAGTTTATCTTCAGCCCTCAATGAAGACGATACTTGCATTTACTCCAGTTTCTTCATGGGGGATTAATAGGAGTTAGGTGTGATCATTAGTGGCGGGAGGGAGTGTGTGTTCATGTATGTCCTAGGGTACACCACAGAGAGAGGTCACTGCTACAGTCTTAGTACTCACAGGGGACTGATGGGAAAGGTCATATTACTTTAAAGTGTCCTCTGTCCTCTGCTATGCGAACTGAAGCCCAGCCCTGCAAAGGGCTGTTCTTTGCCAAGAAAAACAACCAATAACTAGTCTAAACATGAGTCAGCGCCATGAACTGGGACCAATTCAGACCCCAACTTTTACACAAAATCAAGTTACTTGGATTCACCCTGGGCACCAACCTCAGTCTCAAGGACCACACTGCTAAGGAAACAAGGACAGCCTGGTACCATCAGACAGTAGGCAATAATGTGCAAAAAAGAAAAAACTAGACAGTAGGCACAGACCTTCTCTATCAATGCAACCAGGATCTGAAACAAAAATTCCTGTATCTATCAGAGCCTCACAAACCCTGCTAAGGAACGAGCTAAAGACAGTGCAGTAACGGTTCACTTCTCCGAGAACCCTGTGTCCCTTCAATCAGTTGTTGACTCTGCATGGGGCTCCGCAGTGGATAGGACAGAATTTCATCTATGATTATAATACCTCATCGGCTTCACCTGAAATATTTTCAGGGGGAAAAATGGAAGTTCTCCCGAGGCTGGGCTTACATCCTCCCACCTGCCAAAAAAAGAAACATAATAGGGAGCCACGGCCAATAGGTTAAGGGAGCCGCAGGTTGAAAAAGTTTGGGAACCACTGGACTAGAGGCTTCGTTTGGAGGGCAGTATGGAATGAAACCCTCAAAAAAACTATAGCTTCACACCCACATTCCCTTATTCCCCCACTAGCCCCAATCAATTCCATGCTGGCATCAATGCAGCACTCGGGCACACCACAGAAAAATGTTTGCAAGTACCCATGTCTTAAGAGAATTAGAGTGCTGCATGAATTATGCAAAAAAAAAAAAAAAGCAGGGAACTCAGGGTAGTTCCTACGTTTAGGCAGACAGCAGTTGCTTTATATGATGAACCGATTCACAGCGTGGCTGGTATGGAGTGGTGCTCCAAATAAAGGAGCTGCTCTCAGCCTAAAAACTACCCGGAATTCCGTGCTTCAAAGTAAGTAAAAATAAATAAATATATATATATATATATATATATATATATATATATATATATATATATATATTGCTAGGGGTGAAGATATAGTCTTCACCCCTAGCAATGGGCCCCAAGCACAACATAGTTTTCTTAACAGTCATTCACTTATCTTCACATCCTGCTGACTTATACTATTAGCTTTCGCGTTTACCCACCTGTTTTAAGCATTATCGCTCACAAGTTTTACACATTCATTCGCCACCACTCATTTTTTAACCAAACCAACCATAAAACATCACACAAATACAGAGGCAATCTTAGCCATCGATTCACAAATACCTTTACTAAAATAAATCCAGTTCTACAAGCTTTGCTAGTGCTTGTTTTTCTTGGTATCCTAGAACGTGCAGCCGATCTTAATAATGGAATGAACAAAACTACAAATCCCACAACACAACGATCCTGTGGCAAATAAGGTACTCGCCATGAAGGCAGCAAGAGCTCCGAGCACCGTATCTACCACGGTTATAGGGTCAGCAGATTACAAGCTGTCCTTACCCTCGTCGCTCAACCGAAAATCCCGCAAATAGTGCAGCACCTCCTGCAGCCCGCAGTACAGGCTGAAGCCGCCCTCGAATGGTGTGTCTCGGAAAAAGAGCTCGAACTCGGCGGGTTCGCGCTGTCGGCCGCTCCGCCAGTACCCGTAAGCCATGGTGAACTGGTAAAGGTCAGTGAGGAGCGACAGAGAGATGTCACCACAGCCCAACGCCATCCTTGCTCTCTATTCTAAGGAGATGGAACCACTGCGCATCTCCCATTGCGCATAGGCGTGGCCACCATGCTAGCGGACATGTTAAGGTCAGGTAAACAGTCTAGCGCTTATGAGATTTTAGTGAGTGTTCGCTTTGAGTGTTATGCCTGATCTCAAGACGACGGCTGATGGGACGTAAACACGCCCAATAACATATTATGGTATTTCAATAACGGTGAACTCCTGTCAGTTGCAAAGGTATGTATGTTTCTGACCAGGCGCATCAACGTGTCCGAGTCAGTGCGTGGCGTTTTCGCAAAGATATCCAGGAGTTGTGGTTGCCCAGTTTTTTTTTTTTTCACAGAAAATCAAGAGTAACCCCTGTACGGTTAGGTTAATGAGGAATAAAGAGATTTATGTTTTTTTTTGCAGTTTTATATAGCGCGAACTCGACCCATAGGTATTGGAGCGCTTTACATGAGCAGCAGTTACATGACAAGATGACAAGTAGAGTTTATGTCTGGTACTAAAACTTTAAGAAATGTCTTGAAAATGTGCATACTTCACAGCAAGATAAATGTTCACACCAGATCATGTAAATATTACCCCTTCTGTGCACATATGGGTACTTACATAGAGGGGTTTTCTCCAGCCAATACAATCTTACCAAGTGTCATGTGCATATGTGTATGCATAAGTTAAGTTCAGTTTTTTATACAAAAAAGAAGAAGAAAAACAATTCCTTTCAACCTTTATCCCATTCCTCCTCTCTTTGACTCATCCCTAACATTTCAGACTACTATGAACCCCCAAACATCCTTCTCAAACTATCCCCTCCTTTTTAGGTTTCGCCTGCACAGCACTTTCACTGTGCTTGGGAAAGCTCTTGTAAATAAAAAAACACAAAAAACGGGCTGAGAGCCGTCCCCTTGCCTACCGTTACTTACCATTGGTTGGGAGCTCTGTCACTCTCATTTCCAAGCTTCTCATTCATCAGCACCGGTTGCTACCTCCTGTTTCCACGTTCGCTTCATGTCTTCCGGTCTTTTGTACAGCACTGACCAAGTACTGTTTCCTATCTGCGGCCAGTGTCCTTCAGCTGGCCACAGGCTTGCAGTGGTACTTTTTTTTAATGTTAATCTACCACTCCATAAGAGTGCATGTGTTTGGAGCCCTCTGTACTCCTCCCATACCTTGCTCCCTTATTGCTAGCTCCCGTTCTCCCCTCACCCCGCCTGCGATCTGGTTACTTGTTGTGTAATCTAAAATTAGTGGGAGAAAAGATCTTGCAATTTTCGGTGCACTCTTTGTCCATGCGACTGCTCGGGATATCTCAAATTAAGCTCCCCTCGGAGACCGCTTTATCACAGGGCTAGCTATGTATGCCAGATCACTATTATTACTTAAGTGCGGGATCCAGATCTGTGCTGGCACTGTTTTAGACACTCAATACCCTGTTTTAAAAACAGATGGCAGGCAACACAAAAGCCACGCACTGCAGTGTACTGGTAGAGAACTTTCTACGGATAGAGCAAGCAGGAGAGCGGGTATTGAAATTCCAGACAATTGTGGCTGTTCGCTTTGTAAATACGATCACCTCTCTACAATGTGCGGTCTCTGCGTTGACTCCCGATTGTGCTTGTTACGTCTGTTAAGCTCTCTGTGTGCCCCTTTGGCATAGCTACAATGTTTTCATTGTGCTTGTGTACAGATCTGCCAACTAAAAGATGAAGCATTGGCAAAGCCAATAGATTTCACCTATTTAAGATCTTTTGGCTTTGTCAATGTTTTTTAGGCATGTTGCACAGCAGCACGTACTTCTGTGCAATATGGCTTAAAATAAAGAAAAAAAGCACTGAAAAACACTGGCTGAATCATAGCTCTTTTTTTCTTTACTTGAAGTCATGTTGCACAGTGGTACGCGCTGCTGTGCAACATGTCTAAAAATCATTAACAAACGGCGGGCTGGCAATCCCTGATGCAAGACTGTACTATTGGGCCTCGCAACTTTTGGTTATCAACGAATGGGTATATACCGATAGGGAAGAGCCGGCATACAAAATGGATAGAGAAGCAATGCCCAATAGGAATCATGAGTCCCTTCTATATGCCCGTAGAACCCCCCGGGACCTCCCGGCTCACACAGCAACAGTAATAAACTGCTGGCTTGAAGCAAACAAATTCCTGGGATGGCATGGCCGTTTGACAGCAATGACACCATTGTGGGTAGGAGAACAACTGAGGGAAGTAACCACATTGACAGAGTTTGCGGGATGGAAGGTCATAGGTATTGACCACCTAGGGGACGTATGTAGGGGAACAGCATTGATGCCCTTTGAGGACCTGAAGAACGAATTTAAGCTGTCCTCCACTCAAGTCTTTCCCTACGCACGTTTTGCACATGCACTACGTAGGCACATACAACGAGGAGAGTCCATCCCGGATTACTCCCCTCTGGAAGACAGATTATTAGCGGACCCTAAACCAGACAAAGGGACTTCCACAATATATAAAAAGCTGATGAATAACACACCAGACCCCCTGACCTCCCTACGAGCAGCCTGGCTGGCGGATTTAGGTAATATAGAAGATGAAGAGTGGACGGATGCGCTGCAGGGGCCCAGAGATCTAGCGATTAGGTCGCGATTCCGATTAATACAACTTAGGATCCTACATCGCTCCTATTGCCCCCGCACACTGCTGTACAAATGGGGGAAAGTACAATCGTCACACTGCATAAGAGACTGCCAAGCAGAGGGATCCTTTTTCCATATTTTATGGGAATGCCCGATAATCAGCCACTTCTGGCAGAAAGTGACGGCGACAATGTCAAAGGTCATGGGAAAAGAGATACCTATAGATGCCAAGGGTCTTTTATTGATGATTAAGGGGGAGGAAGATTGGCGTAGGCACACAAGAACTTGGCTAGCCCTAGCAGCTGGAGTGGCAAAGCGCAACATAGCAAGAAGGTGGGAGTCACATATTCCCCCAAAAGTGGCGGAATGGGAAACTGACCTTGATTGGTGCCACCAAGCGGAAAAGGTTATATATGACAGTAGGGGCTGCGGGAAAAAATGCGATAAAATATGGTCCCCCTGGGAGAAATACAGACATGGGAAAGAAGAGTCTACAGTATGCGAGTCGGGGGGAGTGGGCGAGACTAGCGATTGAGGACAATGGGGGATTGCATGGACTGCCCAGATGATGTAGACCTACATGTGTGACATCCTACCTGATTATGTCTAAATGCTAATGATGTACTGGCCCTGTGATACAGTATTCCTGCTTCTACATTTTGAACATTTGTAGTATGCACTCGTCTAGTAGTAACTGTAATTTCATGAGCTTATTAAATAAAAAGATTTACAAAAAAAAAAAAATCATTAACAAAGCCAATAGATCTCGCATAGTTGAAACCTATTTTCTTTGCCAGTGCTTGTTTAGCCATGTTACCCAACTAACAGGCACACACAACCATTACTTACAAAAACAACTTATTACTTCCCCTTTCAATTCCATTCCCATCATTTTATCCCTACTCTAAGCTCTACTAAACACACAAGAAATGAAGAGCACAAACCTAACATAACAATAAATGCAGCTAGAAACCTAGGAATAAAATTTGACACCACCCTATCTTTCAAACAACAATCCTTGGCAGTTGCGGGCACATGTTTCCATATTATAAAAAGTCTAAAGAAATTTTTTGACTTGCTCCCCTACTCAGCCAGGCAAACTGTTGCTGTTGCACTCATTACATCTAGACTGGACTACTGTAACAGTCTTTATGCAGGAACTAACAAATCAGTCATGCACAAGCTTCAGATGGTCCAGCACGCGGCTGCCCGGCTGGTACTGAAGTGGCCTAGGAAATCATCTGCCTCTGCTGCATTAGACATCTTGCACTGGTTGCCAGTTCACAAACGTATTCTGTTTAAGGTCCTTATTATTACCTTTAGGGCCTTTCACTCACGAGGCCCACAATATCTTCAAACTGGCTTTAAGCGCTACGTTCCCTCCCGTAGCCTAAGATCATCCAACGCAAATCTGTTGACCATCCCAACTTTTAGATTGGTGTCAAAGGGAGGAAAATCACTTGCAGTTATAGGCTCAAAGGCATGGAATCAACTTCCACCTCAGCTCCGCCAGATTGTTTCCGAGTCTGTATTCAGGAAGGCCCTTAAAACTTGGATTTACAGTGCACCAGATATACTATGCAAAACTCTGATCTAAATACCCTACTTCCCTCTGTTATGAGCAGTAAACCAGTTTTTCTTTCCATCTCTGGTTTCCGCATTAGCGCCAAGATGCTCCTTGGAGTGATAGTAGCGCTATACAAGTACGCTTTACATTACATTACATAACTAATGCACAAAGAAAAGAAAAAAATATAATCTACTAACGTTTAACCTCAAATCTTGGGTCCCTGAGCAGTGTGCTACTTGCTCCAAAGCGCTTCAATCCTTCGTCAGGGATAGTAAGTGCTATATAAATGCAATTTACAATTACAAACTAACAGGCAACTGTCATGGGTTATGTGTGCGTAAAATTATTGAAGCTGCCTATCATGTCACTCTATCGTTCAATACCAAAAAGTGAGGGCCTAGGGCATATTTAAGGTCCAGCACACGCGCCCTTTGAATCGATGTAGTGCTAAAGGCACTCCTATGGTTTGAAACCATGTGATGACCTTTGACTACCATCATTTTAAGTGACTTTTGGTGTTTTATTTTACTCTACCCTGAATGTACGACATTTTTCCCTGCATGTGCTTTTTTTCCTTGAAGATGTCTTTCGAATCTCTTGTAGTCACAGAGTAGAACAGCTTGCCAAGAACAGAACTTGTGGGATGTGCATTTGAAAGCATGAGAGAGAGAGGTGTGGAAGGTACTTTTTGGTCTTGAAGTGCAGTGTTATGAGCAGTGGTGCTCAAATGTGCATTATGTTGTACATTGGCAGATGAAGTGTGTGATGCTATAGGCAGTGGTGCACAAATGTGTATTGTGTTGTACATTGGGAAGTATTATGAAGTTCTTACTATTGGCTTTGACATGCCCTCATGTGATCTTGAATTCTGACTCTGTCTTGCTAGAGCTTTTTTGCGCACATAGGCAGGCCCCCAGATTACTTAAATTGTGTAGATTATTCACGTTCAAGGTTGCTTTGTTTTCTGTGCTTTTGGAGATTGTTGAATGTACTTCCGGAAGACTTTCGTAAGCTTCGTTAAGATAAAGGCTGGAACACATGAGAATGCAGAAGGAACTTGAGAACTCCTTTGCCTTTGGAATGCTTGCATGGAAAGTAGCCAATTCCAGTAAGTTTCCTTGGCGCAGAGGGAAGGCCTCTCCGAACTTTCTAATGTGTTTTGAGATTATAAAGCGGGGGTTTGTTGACTTAGAAACCGGGATAGTTTGAGCCTGAACGGTGGACGCATTGTCAGTGCAGGCATCTGGTTGCTGAGTCTCTTGACCCCGGCTGTGAATCCCCCAGTCTGGAGAGGGCCAAAATGAAGTTTGCACCAGGTGAAGTGTTTGATTTTTGATTGTTTCCATTGTGATGCGTGGCTGTCTGTGAGCACATTCAGTTTCCTTTGGCTGTGACAGTCATTTTGATGTGTGAATATCTGTGTGCACCTTCAGTTTCCAGTGGCTACGATCATCTGAGGTGTTTTCTTTGGGTATTGACTTTGTGATGTGTGAGAGTCTGTGTGCACATCCAAGTTAATCATCTGACGTATTTAGTGTATATATCTTTCTGATTTCTTGCAGGACGTCCAGTATAGCTTGCTTGTGTTTTATTCCTGCTTGTGTTTTATTATTTTATTATCCATGCAATTAAAAGTTGCATTTGCCAAGTGTGGTATTAATATATATATATATATATATATATATATATGATCTATATATATATATATAGATCTATATATATATACATGCAAATATATATATATTTGAATGTTGTTCATTTGACATCTGGGAAAGCCTTTCTGTTAGAGAACATTGCATAAATAAAACCTCAAGCCTTTGTCTGAGAACAGTCTTTGATGTGCTTCATTTTATAAAGTGAAATCCCTTTCCAGGTGGTGTTGTGTTATGTTTATTACTTCGTCGTGTTTGAGCCGCCGTGTGGGAGAGGGGTATTCTGTATTATCTGGAAGTGCGAAGCAATACAATCGACTATAAAAAGAAGGAGTGTGCAGTTCCTCTGTGGCGATCTAGGTCTCCTAGTGTGGCGAATCCAGGGTGGTACAGGGGAGTGCTCCAATTAGGAGCAAGGGCCCTCACACACCCGAGAGGTGTCATGCTTCATCATAGGGCAGCTCCTTGTTGGGCCGGTGCTGCAATGCCCAACGGGCACCTCAGGGGGGCTCTTTGCCATTTTTCTTATCTTTTTAGCCAACGTGAGGGGTGAGGTGTGGATGTGGTGTGCAGGTGTGAGTAGAATAAGATAAGAGGAGGGAGTGTGTGTTAAAAATGACTAATAGGATCCAAGAACTATTTTAATTGTTGGGTCCTTTGTCATGATTAAAAACATGAGTTTGAGCTAGTGATAGATATAATGATCTATCTAGGCTCTGATTAATATAAGTCAAGGGTCGACATGTTTCATGCCTCTTACTGTCCACAAGGATCACAGCATTTCATCAGGACCAATTCAACTTCATCTACTCAAACAGGGATGGATTTGTGAGATATGTGCAAAGCATGCCCTGTATACCTTACATAAATATGCAGTGTGTCTCCTGGGGAAATACCTAGATGAGGAAGGGTACAAAGAAATGATATTAAAAACAGATATGTTCAGGTTACCAAATCTGTAAAGGATGAGAAAAACCACAAGTGACCTGGTGACAATATTTGCAAACTGTGCAGATGCATGCTCATGCTGTTTATAACACTACTATAGTAGGCAAAGAGTGAATGCATGCAGTTACATTTGTCACAAATCATATTGTTCCTTATTGTGACCAGGTGTGTTCACCTTTTAGCATAACCAGCACAGTCATCTTCCTACATTAAGACCTTTTTATACTCTTTACACTGCTGTATACATCAAGACCTCCCTGCAGTACTGCTAACACCGCAGAAAAGGGAGGTGCGAGCAGCCCCACCGAGGAACTGGACACATTTATAGAGCTAGCGTTCCAAGACACTGGAAGACTCACCCAAAGTTAGTACAGTGTATGGCCCCAGTCGGACCAGTCAGGGCAAAACGCTATTGTTCGTGTCTCCGGTCCTGAAATATAGAGGAAGAAGGGGCCAAGCAGCCTCTATTAGTTTTTTCATCCTTCAATGCGGAATCACGCATGTCCCAGCTGTAGCTGGGATAGAGAAAAGGGAGGAGGGGTTTGGGGGTTGTGGGGAGGAGTGGCGGGTGCATGGATTGTTAATACTCAATGGAGTCGGTGCGTGATTCGGGCTTCCGACCTACCCCTTACTTTGCTGGTCCGGAAGTGTAGTCGCCGTCAGTGCGGCTGTTGGTCCATATCTGGTTTGGACATCGGCAGGCTGGGATGTTAGCGCATCGTTCCAGTGGAGCGCACATCTTGATCCTGGTTGCACTTCTCCCTTCTAAGGTCAGTCAAACCACTCACAGTGGTCACTATTACTAAATTCATGTTTGCTTATAATGTCAGCTTGGGAACTGGTAATTTTGACCAGAGACTTTTTATTCCACCAATCTTTGGTATCACGGAGGGCTGACCCTTTGCTCACCTGTATTACGGCTACAGGTGATGAAAATCTGGATCTGCCTTCATCACCTTCTTGGGATTCGTAATCCGCACCCAGTCTCCTTTTTGCAACGATTGAGCTACAAAGTATTTTCCTGCATCAAAGCGTGCTTTCATACTTGCCTGCTTCTGTTGTACATGGTCTCTGGGCGTGTCCAAGAACTAATTTTTGTCACCTTTCTGCTTAACCAATTAGGGAATAGACCAGTGTGTGCCTTCCTGCCTCTAACTAGGACAAAAGGTGAGACACCTGTTGTCAAGTGTGGAGTTGTGCTGTAAGACCAAAGTTTGCTATGCACAAACTCTAAAGGGTCTTGCCCAGATGAAATTGCAGTCTGTATACCCTCCTTCACAATTCTGCTCCTCCTGAGCAGGACCCAGCCCATACTTTCATTTCCTTGTAGGCACTCTGCCAATTTAGGATGTGCCTGGATCCCTAAGCATTTGGTCGCCATCTTGAAAGGGTGTAATCCTCCTGTTTTTTACTTGTTTTATGGTTTATGTGTTATCACTTTTTATTTGCCTTTGGTTTTTATTTACCAGTACTCAGCTACTGTAGAGGAGTCTGCTTTTAGCTGTGGGGGTTTCTGGACCCCAGTTCTAAGCCAGCATTGATTTGCCGACCTGTTTTTCTACCTTCTTGGTATCCGCCCCCTTAAGGGCCACCTATATCATGCTCAACTAAGCGCGTCCGTGCAGCTCCTTCTGAGCAGGACCCAGCCCATACTTTCATTTCCTTGTAGGCACTCTGCCATTTCTGGATGTGCCTGGATCCCTAAGCATTTGTGCGCCATCTTGAAAGGGAGTAATCCTCCCGTTTTTTACTTGTTTTGTGGTTTATGTGTTATCACTTTTTATTTGCCTTTGGTTTTTATTTACCAGTACTCAGCTACTGTAGAGGAGTCTGCTTTTAGCTGTGGGGGTTTCTGGACCCTGGTTCTAAGCCCACATTGATTTGCCCACCTGTTTTTCTGCCTTCTTGGCATCCGCCCCCTTAAGGGCAGCCTATATCATGCTCAACTCAGCGCGTCAGCGAGAGCGCCGCTGGCACGCCGGTCCACACCCGGAACGCGCCAAGTGCCAGGGATGCTGCCCATTTTTCCATCTGCCCAGCCGTGCGCAAGTCATTTTCTGGTAAGGATTTGCGTGAACACTACCCGCTGCTAGGCCCAAAGAATGTGTTTGCTTAGACCCTAGCAAATTGATATCAGAGAAACCTGAGGGCTGTGCTAACTGCTCTCCAATCTGCCATGCAGAATAAGCAACGCTAGAGCCCCGTGTATAACACGCTGCGCCCTCATCAACGCCCGGTCTCTTCCTAAACACAAGCTAGATATTGCTGAGCTGATTGACGCCCTTCACCTAGACATGTTTTTTATGACAGAAACCTGGGGCGACCAAGCTGCTGGGCCAGAGTTTTGCATTGCTGTCCCTCAAGGCTTCACGGTATTTAAACTTGAAAGAACACACAAAAAAGGAGGCGGACTCATGTTAATTTACCGCGACACCTTTAAAGCCTCTTTTGAGCCTGTATCTTCCCTAGACTGTGAAGCTTTTCTTTTTAACTTAAAAATAGCTGACCGTCTTTCATTTAAAGGAGCACTACTCTATCGCCCGCCAGAGGGAAAAACTGGATTCCTCTCCTCACTTAATTCCCTGCTTGAAACCTATGCTATCGAAAACTCAGTCCATATTTTGGGTGACTTTAATTTTCACCTCGAAGCTGATACGGACTCCAACACTGCCTCTCTGCTTGATATCATGACTACGGCAGGTCTAAGTCAAATAGTTACAGGCCCTACTCACCGGGCTGGCCACACCCTAGAAGGAATTTTTACCAACAGCGACTCACCATGATTAAAGAGATCCTGCAATTAACCTGGACTGATCATTCGGCAGTTATTTTTGAGCTGAGCAACCCTTCTACCGATAAGGCCAATAATCTGAAGCAATCTATCAGGACTTATCATAACTAGAAGCAGGTTGATAACAATAGGCTCAATCTCCAACTTTCTCTTGCCCAAAATAAACTACCAGAAAACACGAAATTAGCCTCCTCTCAATTTAATCACTGGCTCACATCGGTGGCCAATAAGGTAGCCCCTCACAAAAACACTTAAAGCAAGAGGAACTCCCCAACTGCTCTGTGGTTCTCGGAAATTCTCAGAGCTAAGAAACAAGAATGTAGAAGACAGGAGAGACGCTGGAGATCTAACTATAATGTAAGCAAACTCTCCACCTATAAATCTGTACTGGCCGATTACAAAAGTTTGATATTTACGGAGAAGCGCTCCTACTATGCCAAGCAAATTGAGGAGGCAAAAACTCCACCAGGGAACATTTTCAGGTAATCACTAAACTGTCTGTACCGCCAGAGAAAAACGCGACTGAGCACTCACAAACCTTTTGCAATTTATTAGCGCAGCATTTTTTAGAAAAAAGTTGAGCAAATCTATTTCACCTTTTACAACAACACACGCTCAGAGGTGCGTGCTTCAGCAAAACTCCGTTCCCCCAAGTCCTGACCTTTACTGAATTTAAACCAGTCTCTAATGATAAGGTTATAACTCTTATCCAGCAGGCCAAATCTGGCTCTCCCCACAACCCGTTTCTTCCCAGTATGTTCAAGCAAGTCCCTGAGATTCTTGGCCCTAGTGTAACCGCCATCTTTAACTCCATGTTTACACAGAGCGTTTTCCCTCTATTTGGAAAAGGGCATCAATCTTACCCCTGCTGAAAAAACCTAGCCTTGATCCCACTGAACTAAATAATTACAGGCCCATCTCACGCCTTCCACTCCCAGCTAAACTGGTGGAAAAGGTTATGAAGGACCAGTTAACTCTCTATCTGCACGAGAACAACTGCTTAGATGAGACCCAGTTTGGATTCAGGGCAGAACACAGCACCGAATCTGCCCTGAATAATGCTACAGACGAAATTAGAGCAGTTTTGGTTGCAGGAGGCGCTGCTGCTCTGATTTTGCTCGATCTGTCAGCTGCATTCGATACGGTTGACCATAATCTGCTACTCAACCGTCTGAACTCCCTTAGCATTTCCAATAATGCTCTTACACTGGTCTCCCCTTTCTTATCTGGGAGAACACAATCGGTTGCTTTAGGTTGCTTTGATTCTCCTTCTTTTGTTCTGCCATGTGGGGGTCCCACAGGGCTCCTCATTGAGTCCCACTCTTTTTAATATCTATGTGTCAGAACTAGCGCCACTTATCAGATCATTCGGTCTGGCATTAACTTCCTATGCAGACTGCTGCCGATGTACACAACCTGGTTGGGAGGGTGGGAGATACATGCATGTAATGCTGCCCGGCCTGCTCTTAACTAGTGAAGAGACTCTTATTAGGAGAATGTTTGCAGAGCTTGAAACGTCCGAAATACCCAATTGATGTAATCTCAACGGCTATAGGGGGCTACGCATGTGCTATAGACCAATAATTGGCTGATAGCTGACGAACTGTTTAAGCATAATGTATGACCGGGACGTTTAATGCCTATGTTACGGAAGTACTCTGTATCAAATTTTTGTTATTTGGGTTTAATTTGTTTTTCTGCTGCAACGACTTGAGAATATCTGTGACTTGTTTCTTGATAGATATTATGGTGTACCCATATACATTGCAGAAATTTCAATGAATAAAATTTAAAAAAAATAAAAAAACCTTCCTATGCAGATGATACACAAATCGTCTTATCTGTTTTTAAAAACAGTCTGCTACCGATGCAAAGTTTTAGGGAGTGTATGCTGGCAGACAGTTCTTGGATGAGCTCACACTGCCTCAGGCTAAAGTCAGGAAAAACCGAGATCGTCATATTTGGTAATTTTTCCTCAAGCTGGCCACAGAGCTGGTGGCCAGATGAATTGGGGGCGGCACCCATTCCAGCCACCAAGGACAAGAAGCAAGGTGTGATCACAGACAAGAAACTACATTTTGAGACACAAGTTAATGCCTTTTCCTCATCTAGCTTTTTCTTACTTAAGGTAATCAAGAAAATCTTACCTTTTATCCCTATGGATAGCAAAAAAAACGTAGTTACATCGCTAGTCCTTGCCAAACTGGACTATTGCAACGGGCTCCATCTTGGTATGCCCGAAAAGCAGCTATGTAAGCTGCAAATGATTCAGAATGCTGCTGCTAGGCTTTTGTTAGCAATTCCCATGTTTCAATCAGTCGGTAAACACCTTCAGTAGCTGCATTGGCTCCCGGTTAGGAGCGGCATTATCTTTAAGGCCCTTTGTATTACATATAGGGCACTTCATGGTACAGGTCCTCACTTCCTGAGACGCTCATTACACTGGTATGTCCCTAACAGACATCTCCGCTCAGAAGGATCAAAACTGATGTCTACTCCCAGATTTCAGTAAGCTACCTGGGCGGCAGGAGTTTCATGGTAGCAGCCACAAAGCTCTGGAACAGTCTCCGTATTCCCATTAGGACACTTCCTACCCTGTCTGCCTTTAGGAAGGCCCTGAAAACTTGGCTGTTTAATAAATAGAGGTCCTCGTTCTTTCTGGACTACCAGCGCCAAGACACCTTTTTGGTATTCGTGCGCTTAACAAATTTATTAACATAACATTCTTTTTCCCATCTCTACTAAGCCATTAGAGGAGGGAGAATATAATGCCACCTTCAAATGACGGATATTATGTAGTTTAAGGAATGAACACATACGTTGTGAGACAAAGTGTGTACCATTATCAGTCACAACAACCTTGGGAGGAGCCTCCACGACAAACACCTTGCTCAAGAACTTAATAACATTATCAGTAGTTGCCCCCTCACAAAAACAATAGTACACCCATTTAGTATAATAGTCAACAAGTAGGATCAAATGTTTGTTATTAGATGGCAAGATTTCATATGGACCAGAAAAGTCTAAACCCACTTTGTCCCATGGATTATGTGGTTATGGAACAGGATTAAGTGGAGTAGATAGCGTAGTCCAATGCTTGTCTGACACCAAACACTCTGCACATTTTTCAATCAAAGCTCTAACCTGAGATTCAAGGGACGGCCTCCAATAATATTGCTTTAAGCGTTGACAAATTTTTGTGACACCTAAATGTCCCTGATGAGCAGTCTGGATGATTGCATTGCGCAAGGTCTCTGGAGGCACAAAGAGATCATGGCGCATGATCATATCCTGAAAAACAGACAATTCATCAGCAACATTTGCAAAGTTTTTTAACTCCGCAGAAAGAGTTCTGCGTTCAGGCCAGCTGCTTGTAATGAATTCCTTGACCTGAGGGAGTATCACATCTTTAGCATAGGCCGCATTCCATTCATTCTCTGTAATAGGTGCACATTCTAGTACAGCATCTATAGCTGCGACTACACACTTAACGTCATTAGTTTCATTCGGTACTTCATTCAATGCCATTCTTGAAAGGCAATCTGACCTGAAATTCTTTCCACCAGGTATGTGCTTAATGGTAAAATGATACTCCTGAAGTTTAGATAGCAAACGAATCAATCTGGCTGAAGCTTTGTTCACACCACTGTTACTGAGCATGTGCATGAGTGGTTTGTGATCGCTATATAACTTGAATTCACGACCCCAAATGTATGACTTACATTTCTGAATGGCCCACACACATGCAAGAGCTTCACGCTTGATGGTACTGTATCGTGTTTCTGCTGGTTGGAGAGTCCTGGAGGCAAAGGCAACGGTGTGTTCCTTACCTGCTATCCATTGCCCCAAAACAGCTCCAAGATTAGTCAGACTGGCATCAACTGTCAAAAAGCATTAGTGGCCATCTTGAAATGAGTGAAAAACTGGAGATTCTTCAATAAGTTTTTTGACTTGTTCAAAAACCACTTCGAGTTCGTCTGACCATACAACATACAAATTTGACGCCCTTTTTTAAAAGTGCCCATAAGGGTTCTACAATGTGCGCATAGCCCTGCACGAAACGGGCATAATATTCTGCAAGCCCTGGAAAGAAACGCAGGGCTCCCCTATCTTTAGGTGGTGCAGCATCCCTGATGGTTTTGATAAGTGAAAACTTGGGTTTGATACAATCGAGAGTGAGTGTGTGGCCCAAATATTCGAGTTCTTGAACAGCAAATTTGCACTTATGATGTCATACATTCATCGCTGCCTTATCAAGTGTATTGAGAACCCTGACAAGGATATTATCGTGTTCTACTCGACTGCCAGCGTACACCAGAATGTCGTCTTGATAAGCTTGCACTCCAGGAATGTCTTCCGGTAATGTGTCCATCAATTTCTGGAATACGCTGGCAGCGGATGCCAAGCCAAAGGGTAGCCTTAGATATTTATACACCCCGAATGGGATTATGAAAGTGGTGAGCTCTTGTGACTTGACAGAAAGGGGAATTTGGTGGTATGCCGACTTGAGGTCTAATATTGAAAAGTATTTCTGCCCACCCAAATTAGCCAACAAATGATGAATTGTGGGTAGGGGATGGCAATCCGCCAAGATGTTATGATTGAGTGAGCGCAAGTCGGCACATAATCTGACTTCTCCTGACCTTTTGCAGGCCAAAACTATGGGAGACGCCCTCAGCGCACACATTTTTTAGTACCTTTTTCAACTCCTCTCTGGCCCTTAATGGTAAAGGACGAACTTTGTGTATGACTTGTTGAGCATTGGGTTTGAGTCGAATCGCAAGCTCAAAACCAATGGTGTTACCAACTTTGTTGCTGAAGACTGAAGGAAATTGCCCAAGGATGTTATTGACATCAGGTTCTGAAATGTAAAGGTTAGCCACGCTCACATTATATTCATTCATTCACCAAGAACAACAGGCTGATCTGCACCTGGTCTGAGGTACAGACCCATTTTAGCTAAATCTTGCCAACCTCTGATGCTTCTACCCTTGAGGGCAACGTATACTTTGCTGAATGTAAGCCTTCCTAGACATTCTAACCTGGAATGGAAATATCCCTGCATATCAATTTCTGTTCCGCCAAAGGCCTTTGGGTTAACATCAGACTGAGTGAGAATAACACCATCACCCCAATTTGCGTGAAAAGGGACATCTGACAAGATGGCGATCGGAGATCCTGAGTCAGCCATGACTTGAATGGGAACACACCAATAATCATTTCACACCAATGACCTTTGGCTTTGCATACATCAACCCAATTGCATTTGATGGTTAAAACAACATTGTTCAGTTTCTCAGAACAGTTGTCTATGTCCTCATTAATCTCTATGCTGTTAACTCTTGTGAACTTTTTACCTCCTCTGCATACAGCTTGGAAATGTCCCACTTTTTTGCAGGACAAGCATCTTTTACCAGAAGCCGGACAATTGGGAAAATTACCAACATGGCTTCTTGAACCACACCTGAAACACATGAGAGACTTCCCGGGAGGTTGTTTCGAGAACCTGTTTCCAATGTTTACTGCACACAGAGAATTGTCTTCGACCATGTGTATGCCATGAGATGCTTGGATTTCTTGGAGCACCTTGGAAGAAATCATGGAGCGATCTATTCCTTTCGCAATATCAAACGTTTCCAGTAAACTAGGATTTCTGCAGCCAAGCAATCTTTCCTGAATTTTTTTCCGAAAAGCACGAAAAAATGAATTGATCTCTAATACACATGTCCGTAGTTGCGCCAAAATTGCACGTTGCAGCTAGGATCCTTGATTCAGCAATGTATTCTTTCACACCCTCATCAGCGCTTTGCTTGCGTTTAAAGAAATTGTGACTCTCAAGTACAATGCTAGGTTCTTCAGAATATTGTTTCCCCATGCGCGCTAAAGCCTCTTTATAGACATCCCAATCATCACCTGAACCACCTGGTGCTGGAAATTGGGGAAGGTTGTCAAACACTGCTATTCCAATGCAACCGTACAAAATGGCTACTTTGCATGCTGGAGAGTATTTCACTGCATCAATTGAAGTGAGATGATTTTCAAATCCTCTTAGCCATTGACGCCATTTGATGGGTGGATTACCAGGAGACTGTAAGAACGGGGGAGGCTGTTGGAATTGCTGTGTAGAAGCCACACCTAGGAGTAAAAGCTAGGAGAAAAAAAATATTTGTGCTAGAGGTCACTGTGAAAATTGATATTTACTTTGCTGAACCTTGTGACCAGAGTTTGCGCTAATTAGAATGTTTTGTAAAGTTGAAATGAGTACTGGTGTCTTTAGTTTTGAAAAAGTTGGCGGTGTGCCTTTAAAAAAACAAGCATTGGCATAGCCAATAGGTCTCGCTTTTGGGACCTTATAAGTATTTAGTTATGCAGCACAATATCCTTGGTGCAACAACATCAACTGTTGCATGGGTAAACACTTATAAGGTCCCAAAAGCGAGACCTATTGGCTATGCCAATGCTTGTTTTTTGAGGGGGCATAAACAATTGGAGGTTGAAGGTTGTGAACTAGTACCTGTATTATAACACTAGCAGCGGCCAGACGCTAGGGGAGACTCAACAGATGGCAGATTCCGAGAGCAGGCTGAGGTGGTGTTGAGTGATGTTGAGGTGGTAGTGGTGGTGGTGGTGGTGACTGGTGCTGAGACGATGCTGAGGTGATGCTGAATGATACTTAGGTCTTGCTGAGTGATGATGATGTGGTGGTGTAGTATTGCAAAGGCGATGCTGAGTGATACTGATGTGGTGTTGAGTGATGTTGTGGTGGTGCTGAGTGATGCTGTGGTGGTGCTGACTGATGCTGTGGTGGTGCTGAGTGATATTGTTGTGGCCCTGAGTGATGCTGTGGTGGTGCTGAGTGATGCTGTGGTGGTGCTGAGTGATGCTGTGTTGGTGTTGAGTGATGCTGTGTTGGCCGTGAGTGATGCTTTGGTGGTGCTGAGTGATGCTGTTGTGTTGCTGAGTGATGCTGTGGTGGCGCTGAGTGTTGCTGTGGTGACCCTGAGTGATGCTGTGGTGGCGCTGAGTGATGCTGTGGTGGCGTTGAGTGGTGCTGTGCTGGCCCTGAGTGGTGCTGTGCTGGCCCTGAGTGATGCTGTGGTGGCCCTGAGTGATGCTGTGCTGGCCCTGAGTGATGCTGTGGTGGTGCTGAGTGATACTGTGGTGGTGCTGAGTGATGCTGTGGTGGTGCTGAGTGATGCTGTGGTGGCCCTGAGTGATGCTGTGGTGGCCCTGAGTGATGCTGTGGTGGCCCTGAGTGATGCTGTGGTGGTGCTGAGTGATGCTGTGGTGGTGCTGAGTGATATTGTTGTGGCCCTGAGTGATGCTGTGGTGGTGCTGAGTGATGCTGTAGTGGTGTTGAGTGATGCTGTGTTGGCCCTGAGTGAAGCTGTGGTGTCGCTGAGTGATGCTGTGGTGTTGCTGAGTGATGCTGTGGTGGCGCTGAGTGATGCTGTGGTGGCGCTGAGTGATGCTGTGGTGGCGCTGAGTGATGCTGTGGTGGCGCTGAGTGATGCTGTGGTGGCGCTGAGTGATGCTGTGGTTGCGCTGAGTGATGCTGTGGTGGTGCAGAGTGATGCTGTGGTGATACTGAGTGATGCTGTGGTGATGCTGAGTGATGCTGTGGTGGCGCTGAGTGATGCTGCGGTGGCGCTGAGTGATGCCGCGGTGGCGCTGAGTGATGCCGTGGTGGCGCTGAGTGATGCTGTGGTGGCGCTGAGTGATGCTGTGGTGGCGCTGAGTGATGCTGTTGTGGCGCTGAGTGATGCTGTTGTGGCGCTGAGTGATGCTGTGGTGGGGCTGAGTGATGCTGTGGTAGCGCTGAGTGATGCTGTGGTGACGGTGAGTGATGCTGTGGTGACGGTGAGTGATGCTGTGGTGGCGCTGAGTGATGCTGTGGTGGTGCAGAGTGATGCTGTGGTGGTGCAGAGTGATGCTGTGGTGGTGCAGAGTGATGCTGTGGTAGTGCTGAGTGATGCTGCCGTGACACAGTGTCTTTGCTAGTTACAGTGGGTAGAAGAGGGGTAGAAGAGGGGTAGAGGGGTAGAAGAGGGGTAGAGGGGTAGAAGAGGGGTAGAGGGGTAGAGGGGTAGAAGAGGGGTAGAAGAGTAGAAGGGTAGCAAAGGGGTAGAAGAGGGGCAGAGGGGTAGAAGAGGGGTAGAGGTGTAGAAGAGTAGAGGGGTAGTAGAGGGGTAGAGGGGTAGAAGAGGGGTAGGGGTAGAAGAGGGGTAGAAGGGGGTAGAAGAGGGATAGAGGGGTAGAAGAGTAGAGGAGGGGTAGAAGGGTAGAAGAGGGGTAGAGGGGTAGAAGAGTAGAAGAGGGATAGAGGAGGGGTAGAAGGGTAGAAGAGGGGTAGAGGGGTAGAAGAGGGGTAGAGGGGTAGAAGAGGGGTAGAGGGGTAGAAGAGGGGTAGAGGGGTAGAAGAGGGGTAGAGGGGTAGAAGAGGTGTAGAGGGTTAGTAGAAGGGTAGAGGGGTGGTAGAGGGGTAGAAGAGGGGTAGAGGGGTAGTAGAGGGGTAGAAGAGGGGTAGAGGGTTAGAAGAGGGGTAGAAGGGTAGTAGAGGGGTAGAGGGGTAGTAGAGCGGTAGTAGAGGGGTAGAGGGGTAGTAGAGGGGTTGAGGGGTAGTAGAGGGGTAGAGGGTTAGAAGAGGGGTAGAGGGGTAGAAGAGGGGTAGAGGGGTATAAGAAGGGGTAGAAGAGGGGTAGAGGGGTAGTAGAGGGGTAGAGGGGTAGAAGAGGGGTAGAGGGGCAGTAGAGGGGTAGAGGTGTAGAGGGGTAGAAGAGGGGTAGAGGGGTAGTAGAGGGGTAGAGGGGTAGAAGAGGGGTAGAGGGGCAGTAGAGGGGTAGAGGGGTAGAAGAGGGGTAGAGGGGTAGTAGAGGGGTAGAGGGGTAGTAGAGCGGTAGTAGGGGGTAGAGGGGTAGTAGAGGGGTTGAGGGGTAGTAGAGGGCTAGAGGGTTAGAAGAGGGGTAGAGGGGTAGAAGAGGGGTAGAGGGGTAGAAGAGGGGTAGAAGAGGAGTGGAGGGGTAGTAGGGTAGAGGGGTAGTAGAGGGGTAGAAGAGGGGTAGAGGTGTAGATGGGTAGATGGGTAGAGGGGTAGAGGGGTAGAGGGGTAGTAGTGGGGTAGACGGGTAGAAGAGGGCGCTTTCGTGCGGGAATTGTTTTCAGGCAGCTTCGCAGCGCGGACTCCAACGCACAACAACGCAGCATAGCCTAAAGTTTTAATAAAAACCACGCGTGCCTTTGCAAAATGTCAACGCTTCACAAAATGTCCAAAAAATGCTAAACGTGTCTATTTCCCCTCCAATATTTAGATATTTCAATATTCCCGAGGCAAATGAAACTGACGAAGAGGGAGGGGGAGAAGGGAGGGGGTAGTGCGAGCAGAGGAGCATGATTCACAGCGATAGACGAGACAAATGAAGCTGACGAGGAGGGAGGGGGAGAAGGGAGGGGTAGTGCGAGCAGAGGAGCATGATTCACGCGCTGTAAGGCTTAATGAGCCATTACAGAAAGCCACATGGCGGCTGCGCGCGTGCACGCTCGCGTGAACGCAAGCTTGAGGCCAGCAAAAGCCTCTGGTAGCACTTTCAAAAAGCCACTCACTAAATTTCTCGCAGAGCAGCGCATGCGCTGGCTCAGCGAGACCTAATAAATAATAATAAAATATCCCTCGCTTCCCTGTGAGCAGATTCAGGATAGCGTTCAAGCAAACATAGCGTCGCGATCACAACACGCGTGACATTTAGTTTTGGAATAGTGGACGCTGTGCCTTTAAGAAATCCCTGGCTCCCTGTGAGCAGTGGCAGGATAGCGTTCAACAAACACAGCGTCGCTATGGCAACGTGGGTGGAGCTAGCGCGAGCTTCGTGCTAAAATATGCAGGCACAAGCGCATTTGGAGCAGGGTGTTCACAATACCTTATTTTGAAGTGGAACAAGTCAGCGGAAAAGGAATACAGTGGCAGAAAGGCGCTGGAAGAGACGAGACGCCCGAAGAACAGCTGACTGTGTAGATGAAGGGCATGGCAGAGTCGGCGGGAGGCTGGAAATCTCTCCTTGAGGAAAAAATTAAATCTCAGCAGTGGGTGCAGAAAAACGGAGTCCTGCTCATCGCCAAGTTGTGATGAATAACTCAGGACACAAGTGGAAGATAAAGGTGGTTTATTCCATACAGTGATGCACCCACAACCGGGACCGTCCAGCTGCCATGAGTCCAAAGCGCAACTAACAGAAGTTGCTAGGACACCCATAACAGCTGTTCAGCCACGCTCGTGGAACAGCAATCAAAAGGCAACAATGCTTGCGAGCTATATACACATAGGAAGAGTGTGATCTTGTGGCATCACGAGACCATCACTCAGAGCTGCATACTACAGAGTCACATGTAATCCATACTGGTAGGCAGTATAGTTTTAGTCATTGGTCTGGAAAATTGATTTCTACCCAAATGAACCCTTTTTGCAAGATTATTATAATGAAAGACTGGGCAAAAAGACATATAGCTCTAATATATACATTGCAGTTTGCATGCAGCTCTTGGATGACAGTTCATAGCTCACTGTTCTATATTAGGATTTTAACTTATAAACTGTAAGTAACAAAAGGATCTCTCTGACAAAAGAAGTAACACACTGGCCTATTTACATTGTATGCACTTTGTGATCTGCATGGTACATGTTCTTTGCAGCAGGCATATTAACCTTCTGAGCTACCTTATGATGAGTCACCTCTCCAGGAAGTACATTAATCACCAGAGTTATCTTGACATTTTTATTGATCCCTGAAAATTGCTGGAGGCAAGTAACGCGGCAGCAGGTGCTTTAAAAAAGATAATATACTTGCAAACATGACGCCCTCACCCCTAGTTAGTGCCCGTTGCGGTGACACCAATCACACCACCCTAGAGCCGGCCATGCAACTCACAGAAGGATCATGACCCCCAGGCCCCAAGCCAATGGAATAGCTGAGTGGTTTATGTCAACTATTAAGTAACCAGTAGTCTTAGAAAAAAAAAATCTTGCTATTATGTCATCAGGGTCATCTAGGGATTGTCAATTGTAAAAGAAGAGTGACAGTCTTATTGGTGGCCTGGTGCTGATTTTGAAATTGAATGGTTTGTAAGAAATTGTTCAGGTTGTGCAAATTCAGATAGGACATTAAATACTCTGCTTCCTATGTAAGTCCATTAGAGTGTCCAAAAATGTCTTGGGAAACAGTTGGCATAGATATTATGGACACATTTCAGCTGAGGATAGAAGAAATTAAACATAGTATTACCTTGGTAGACAATTTTTCGAAACAGAAGTTGTTGCAGAATTGGTTCTTTGGTAGTGACAACATTTTTGAATTAGATATTTGTTAGAGAAGGATTTCTCAAGAACATGAATAGTGACAACGGATCACACTTCAAATCAGCAGTGGTGGAAAATGTCTTAGCAAGGAATGGTATTATCCATGTTGCTACTTCAGTTTTTCGTGCAGCGGCAATGGAGCAGTGGATCACTCCAAAAAAGTGATCAAAGGCATAATTCAATTAGCCGTCATGATTAGAACATAGTGGTGGGGTGAGGTTAGAGGGAGAGCTGTTGCGCAGTGGCCAGAGCGGCTGACTCGGTTCTATCCCCTGCTCTGGCAGCAGCTCAGATCAGCATCATGTAACTCTGGGCAATAGCTCATTTAATCTCCCCGACGGCCTCTAGCATCTGATACACTTAGGGGTGATAAATTGCGCTTTATAAATCTGGAATTATTATAAAGGTTAAAAAAATGTTTTGGGCCTATGTTCCTACACCTACGGTTACGGCATTTGAACTCATGAGAGGCAGGAAAGCCTACATTAAAGACAATCTAGGTTGGATGAGTATACCTAAACATGCTGATTGATCTGCAGAATTTGTTATTCAAAATTTTCAGAAAGCACAGGATGCTCACAACAACATTATGATAACAATCACAACACATTCATTGTTGATCAAAGGAACAGGAATGGAGGAGAGTGAAAAAGTAGGCAAAGTACTCAAATCAATGTGTCACCACAAGTTGTTATTTGGTAGTATTGATTAGAACAGGGATCCCCAGCCTTTTCTTTAATAAAAGCTACTTATGTTCAATAAAAATCCTCCAGAGCTAGGTTATAACTTGATTGATGAGCTTGATGATTTGGTGGAATTAAGTCAAGGGGCCATTGGGAAAGAAAGGTAGTTTGGTAGCATGGATGAAGATGGGGTGCTACAATAGGTTGTGGACATGATTTTGAAGGGTGGCAGGAGAGAAAGTGCTGTGCCTGTAGGCGTAAGACCATATAGCCAAGTTTTGGATGAGTTGTCGATGTGTGGAGGTAAACTGGTGTCAAGACATGACAAGTTTATTCCCCCACAGAGTTGGAGATTTCAACTGTTTAAACACGAGGGCCACTTGGGACAGAGTTTAACGAAAAAAGACTACGGGAACATTTTTAGTGGCCGAGGATGGATCAGGCGATAGTGGAATGGGTGGTGAGGTGTGTGGAGTGTAAATAAGGAGAAAAAAAGTTAAAGGTTGGTGAACAATCAGTTATGGAAGAGATTGCAGATTCAGTTTTGCCACTGATTTTATTGGAGCGTTGGGTGGTGTAGCCACTGATTTAAGATTTGCTCTTGTGATGGCAGATGTGCACTCCAAATGGCTCATAGTGAAATTCATGCAAGAAGTCACGACAAGAAACACCATCAGAGTGTTGGAGGATATTTTTAGAGAGGAAGGAAATCCAGTACAATTAATCACCGATAATGGTACTCAATTTACGTCAGGAGAAATGACAAATTTTTAAAAGTTTTGTGGTATTTCTCACTCATGCACCTCATTTTACAACCCACAAGCCAATGGCATAATTGAGAGGGCCAACCACATTGTAAAGGGAGTGATTCAGATGGCGGTGGAAAAGAGGTGCAATGTCAAAAGAATGGTTGGTGATTTGGTGTGGGCATATTGCACCACTGAGAATGGAGTTACGAAAAGAATTACGTTCAGTGTGATGAGGAGACTGTTATCTGCATGGATGAAAGTGATTACAGGTCCCAAGGAGGCATGTGAAGAAGAGGTAGAGCATGAAGAGGAGAAGGATGAAAGCAGTGGCGACTGGCACGGATCGAGGTGGAGGGTGGAAGGGGGGAGTAAAAAAGAAAATTACCTCCTTGCCGCCGAGTCTCTTCATTCGTCCCTCCTCATCATCGCTCTGCTCCGGCGGGAAGCAGGAAGCATCTAGGCTCCCCTGAGCCAATCACAACGCTGCAGTGCAGCATTGTGATTGGTCTGAACACCGTGTTCGGCGCTCAGCCAGGGACTGTGAGCCCAGGCATGTTCTCCACCCAGGCTGTAATGCCTCCAGCATGGAGAACATGCAAGGTGCGCATGATGGTTTGGCTGGCCTGAGACGGCCGGCCAAACTGTCATGGGCACTAATAATAGAGCATACCACTTCCCGTGTGTGCCTGTTATCGCCCTGGCCTCGCCCCCAAGACTCCAAGACACAAAATAAAACGATAATAAACCACGTTTTATTATCGTTTTATTTTAAGATAAGAATGGGTGACTTAGTAAAGGTGAAAACTGGACGCAATGAAGGTGGTCTCACAAAGTTTTGAGGTCCATTTATAGTATGAAGGGTGCAAGGATTGTGTGTTACTTTGGAGTGATGGAACATGAGGAGGGTAGTGTTGTATAAGAAGAATTCAATGGCTGTTACTGTAGCTAAGGAAGGTGACTTCATGGAAGGGTCCAATGGTTGTAGTGGTTTCATGATGATGGATGATAATGATGTGTTGGGAAAAAAAGGACCGGAGGGTGTTGAGAGGGAAAGGTTTGATGAAGGAGGTAGGGTTGGCACACAGGAAGGTGGTGGTTGTAGGGTACCTAGACACAGAAATCCCCCAAGGTACCTTAAAGATTGTGTGTGTGGTAAAGGGTGACTGTCAGGATCCTAAGGAGAATTCCTGCCAATCATGGCACAATTGCCAGTATTGTCACTCGTAGTGGAACCAAAAGACAAAAGAGACTAATGAATAAGAAATGGAGACTGAGCTGGCAGCGTTGGAATTATAAGATGTCTGCCAGCCCAGTTCTCCTAACTGCGCACTAGTGTTTCCTCTTAGAATTCTAATTGGAATGTGAGGCGCGCGCTGCTAACAGAATGCGCACTTCACCTGAAGAATTTCACGAAGCAGGAACCTCCACAAGACCTCCGTCGGTTAATTAGTCAGGGTAGTTCATCGCTGGCGTCGCTTAGTTTCTCTTCGGCAACGCAGCGTTTCTGAAAAGTCTTCTGGGATTAGTGTCTTCGTTTTCCGATAATATCTCGAACTGCGCATGAAACTTTCCCCAGTCTAAGCAAGAGCGCCTTGGTCCGGTAGTGTTTCTGACAGGGGCGTACTCGTTCTAGTTAAGCCCTCGTCAGTGGTTTTCTACATTGTATCCAGAGTTAATCCACGAACCGAACTACAGTAAACCTTAGTAACAACAATAGAAGGTCACGTATCTTCCTGAATTAAAGAAAAAGAAATAGAAGAAAACAACAAGATAATTCAGCACTTACCCGATAGATCTTCGACAGCCTTCCTATCCCAAGTATTCTCTGAAATTGAGACAAAAGAAATAATTGAGTTATGTGTTTTTACAAACTAATGCAAGAATCTTAACTTACAATACGCTTAATATAAATGAAGAAAAGAATTGAGAATTGAATGTATTAAAACAGAAGAGCAGCTATAGTCAACAATTAATAGGGTATGTGGTAATGTAATTTGGAGTAAGAGCAAATATCTAGAAATAAAGAACAGTTAGAGAGGGTAGATTACATAACCTGTTATGCTTGATTTCTTTCAGTTCTATACTCTCCAAGAAGAAAAGGGCAATACATGTATATAGCCTATTGAAGAAAGGAAGATCCTAGATGAAGGAACCATTGATTGTTGGCTGTCTCTTCTTTTTCTCCCCATCCCCTTTCCCCCTTTTGGAACGTTTCTGTGCTTATTTCTTTCCTTGAGAGAGTGGAGGACGTTCCGAGGGGGGGCATTGGGAAAAGTCATCATCCTGCTCCTGTGCAACTCGATCTGCGGTGGGTAGGTGCTCATCGCTTCCTGACAGTGACGCCCTATAGTTATTAAGAAGAGGCGGAAGATGTGGGCGTACCTTTAGGAGCAATTTTTTATTACATTATCTTTTGTTGTTCTTTTCTGGTTGTTTAGTTTACCTCTGTTAAATGCCTTGATCTTGCTCTTTCAAGATATGAACGGAAGGAGATGGGTTATATCTTGATTGATGGGCTTGTGGCAGGTGTTCCTTTAAACATAGAATGTGTATGTGTTGTTCTAGTGTCTTGATGTTCTATGACACAGCTGGGTTCTCTCTTGAAGTCAGTTGTCTGCTTGCTGGAGAGGGAGCACCAACTGCAGTTATCTAGGTCTGGAATAAAGAAGATATAAAACCCATAAGGAGATCATCATTTATTGAATTACAAAAAGCCACTATTATTCTTATAGATGTAATAGTAACCCCAGAAGGCAAGGTTACATTAGTGGCCACCATATGCAATATTACCAGCAGTGATCACCTCAGTGCATCAGGCATGGTTGCCAGCAGTAATGTAATAATGTTTTGTCAATGTGAAATGCCTCCAAATGGGTAATACATAACAGCCATTGCTGCAATGCTGCTAGCACCAAGTTACTAACATTACTAATAAGTGCTCCCCAATACTGTTTGCTTTTTATTTCTCAAATATCAGCATTAAATATATATTGGAAATTAAACCATTTTTTCCCAAACATCAACTTATAAGTTCCAAAAATACACACATTTTCATCTCAAATACTCACTTTTCAGTTTTAGTATACGTATATGTAGTCCGGCGCTCGTTGCGCCCAAGACTTTCAACACGGCCGCAGATGTCAGTCGAGCCAGTGAATGCTCCTATGCTCCAGCTGCTCGGGAGTAGGTTGCGTGGTGTGGAGATCCTGTCGGCGTCATCAAGGAAGACCAGCTGGGAGGTGCACGGGAGGAAGACAACCGAGTCTGAGTGCGTGAAGGACCCGGGAGATGAGAAGACGAAGGAGGAGACCTACCAATGTGGAGACCAGGAAGATTGCTACAGCAGCAGTGAGCTCAAGTCAAGCCATCAAAGAGAGCAGGCAGACACTGTGGCTTCATACACTGCAACCCTGGAGGGCTGTCGCCTCAGGCAAGTACCAGTTTTTAGGGCAATCTCCATACGGAGTTGGTGGGCTGACCTCTGAGGTCCTAGGGGTGGTGAGTACTTGTAAAAAAGGGGAGAAAGCACTAGCACATAGGCAAGCACATGTGGTTGATTTATGACACTATTAGAGTCACAACCTGACTGGCGTTATTATTGATATCTACCCTGTGATTTGTCTCGAAGGCCCCTATATGCCTCATCTCTGCATCAGGAGAAGTCTGAGAGATTTGGATGGGAGAACAGACCGTCGCTGAGATAACCACCCCATAAAGAGAGAAGAAGAGAAAGAGAACAGGAACCCTGAGGGTCTTGGAGGCATATCAAGGCAGTGGTTGTCCAAACTACCTCTGTCAATTACAACAAAAATAAGCAAACCCTAATACCGACTGGATGTGTCTTTCAAGGGCGGGACTGGGACTACAATAGTTTTGTCAGAAGTGGGATCCAGTGTCAGACAAAATGACGCCATCCGTAACAATGGAAGCAATGGTTACACTGCTCGCGGAAGGGTAGCGCCATCTACAACTGGTACTTGAATAGCAGTCCCAAACTGCCCAGAAAGAATGGGAGGCCTTTCATTCCTCATTAAAAGAGAAGGCGATAATGTTAACCACCAACCAATAGGTTCAAGACACCGCCACTTTGCGTCTCACTGATGCTATCTCTAGTGCACAAGTGCATCCCAATGTACCCAGATCAATTTTGCAAACATTTCAGGAAGGGGATGACACAGATTGTTTTTTTTGTGAACTTCGAGAGAGTGGCCACAACAGGTACAAGAGGTGGGGACAATATATAGCACCCTTGCTTTCTGGGGAACTGCATGCCGCCTACCAAGCAGGAAACCCGGCCAGAGTAACTGCTTATGCTGACATTAAAAAGGCCCTTATGGAAAGACTGGGGTGTGATCTAGAATAGTATAGGGCCCGATTTTGAAAAGAGAGATGGTCTGCTAGAGACAATCCCTGAGCTTTATATTATTGTATAAAAGATCTGGGGAACCGATGGCGACAACCCAACTTGACTACTAAGGAAGAGATGACTAAGAGGGTGTATCTAGAACAGTGCCTCGAGGCTTTCCCCCAAAATACCTAGTCCTGGTTGAAGCAACACTCCAGTCTTATGGTCCAAACAGCTGAGGATCTAACCTATGCCTCTCACCGTTCCCCCGAATTTAGGGTTCATACTCCTTGAGCAACCATAGTTCCTCCTAAAACAACCATTTGGGATGGGCCTTCACTAGCAGAATATACGGCCCCTACACCACCTAGACCTCCAGGAAGAACACCTATGGGGGGAGGAGCCGGGCAGAATCAGATAGCCCAGTGTTTCCACTGTGCGGAATGAGGACGCATATTCCATCACTGTCCCCCTCAGGCAACCACTAGTGAGCCCATGGAAGTGGGTTATACCAGGGGTAGGATCCTGGTTACGGGTGGGGAACCCGAGGGATATGAGAAAAAGAGCCACCTAAATGGCAAATCCATGGTCGCCTTGCTAGACACGGGTGCCAGCATACAGTGGTCAGTACGAATCTAATACCCGTTACGCCTCATCTCTGCACCGGGAGAAGTCTGGGAGATTCGGATGGGAGAACAGAATCTCCCTGAGATAACCAATCCCTTAAAGAGAAAAGAAAAGAAAGGGAACAAGAACACTGAGGGCCTTGAAGGCATATCAAGGCAGTGGTTGTCCAAACTGCCTCTCGTACTTACAATAAAAACAAGCAAACCCTAATACCGACAGGACATGTCTTTCCAGGGAGGGACTGGGACTACAACAATATATTAATTTAACCAAGCAAAAGCTTCTAATTTAGTTCACTGGGCTGTCCACAGGATAGCTACTTACAGGGCGCTAGAGAGCTACCAGTAGCCCACAAGCTATTCGTTGGAGAAGCCAGGATTAGAACTAATGACAACCTATTCAGTTACAATCTACTAACACATATTATCAATATCGGCTAGTGATTCACATTTGGTTAGATCTATTTTGTTATTCTATGCAATAAATGTTATGGAGTGGGTCCTCATGGTCCTTTCTTCAGCCTGACCTTATTGAATATTGGCATGGTTCTCTTGTCTACGGACATCAAAGAACAAGGTTTTCATTAACTTTGTTAGGTGGATGGTACTCAACTCATTGTTCATATTATGGCACACTCACACTCTTTGGCTACCCAGTGTAGGTTCAGGCACAGCTTGGTCACAATTGTATGGTTAAAAGCCATTTAAAACTTAAGTACGCTTACAAATTCCCTCCTCTTTGAATGACCCTTTGTGGCATGATTTACTGGCACCTCTCCTACTCCTGTTCACCAAGGAAGGATTTAGAATTATCTTTAATAAATCTTTTCCTTGTCAACCTCGGATGGCCAAAGCCTCACCTGGGAACTTGCCCTAAATTATATGTTGAGAAAACACATAGAATGTCATTGCAAGTATTCCCATGAGTTGTGCTGTCATATTGGTAAGGAGGAGGGGAGAGCCTCTCACAGGAAGCACAAGTGCCCCATCCTGTAGTCATGCAGTACTATTTGTGAGAGTTTCACAGAATTTGCTGAAGTTTGTCACATGTTGGCACACAGCCCACTGGAATACATCTATGTTGGAAGGTGAAAATATTGGCCTTACTGAGATCTTGTCATACTCAGACTCCCACATTATGCTTCCTCTGGCCTCAATGTCTAATACAAACATGTGTGTCTGTTTTCTTTTTCATTCTCTTATGCAGGATGTTCAATTGTTCTGAGCGTTCACCTTCACATTTTGTCTTTACTTCTGCCACCATGTAGTCATCTTCTCTCACACTTCTGCCTTGGAATGGACATTAGAGAAGACAGAATCTCTGATATTCATTTTGCAGGCATGTCAAGTTGACATTGTTTCTCTCTTTGCTAGATGACGTATGGCAGGATATGTGCATTAATGGGGAAATACAGGTCCTCAGTGATAATTTAATTTCCTGCTCTTGGATTCATTGGGTTGCCTTAAGTCTTTGCCCTTCACACCTGAGGCCATTGGTAATATTTGCTCAATTGCCTTGAGATATTCCACCTCCTTGCTGACATCATCAATCAATTAATCAATCAGCATTTGTAAAGCGCAACTCTGTCACCCCAAGGGGTATCTGGACGCTGTGTCTCCATTGAAGAGCCAGGTCTTGTGTCTCTTTCTGAAGTCTGCCAGCGAGGGGGCCATACAGAGCTGGAGGGGGAGGTTGTTCCATGTATTGGCTGCGATGTAGGAGAAGGCGTGGCGGCAGCTGTGGGTGAGGCGGATGTGGGGGGGGGTGTGCGAGGGCAAGTGAAGAGGAGCATCGGTGTCTAGCGGGTTGGTAGAAGTTCAGTCGATGGTTGAAGTAGGCAGGTCCTAGTTCGTGGAGGGCTTCGTAGGCGTGCGTGAGGATCTTGAACTGCCATCTTTTCTGGATGGGAGCCAGTAGAGGTTTCTCAGGTGGGGGGCGATGTGGGTTTGTTTGGGGAGGTCTAGGATGAGTCTGGCTGCAGCGTTCTGTATGGTCTGGAGTCTTCTGAGGATCTGGATGGAGATGCCGGCGTAGAGGGGTAAACAGCCCTTATAACGAATCCGTCACCCCGCATGCAATTACAACGCGGTCGTTACAACGACCTCGTTGTAACAACGCATACCATTACCCCGCAAGTCCTATCAACGACTTGCGGAGGGGGGAGAAGGTGTTGGATTTAAAATCCAACACCTTCTCTACTGTCCGCACAGACTGGAGTTGGAATAGTAAATTATACTATTCCAACATCCAGCGCTCTCTCTGCAAGTCGTTGTTACGACTTGCGGGGTAATGGTATGCGTTGTTACAACGCAGTCGTTGTAACGACCACGTTGTAATTGCATGCGGAGTGAAGGCATGTATAATAAGGAGGCATATTCGCGTAGAGGGCATTTCCGTAGTCGAGGCAGCTGGTGATGAGGGCCTAAGTGACGGTCTTTCTGGTATTGGTTGGGATCCATCAGAAGATTCTGCAGAGCATGCACAGTGTGTGGAAGCAGGAGGAGACGACTGCTTTAACTTGTCGTTTCATGGTCAGTTGACCGTCGAGGATGATGCAGAGGTTGCGTGCGTGGTTAGTCAGTGTGAGTGTGTGTCGCGTTATGCCGGCCACTGTGATAAGTTGGCCTGGTATATGCTGTCCACTAATTAAAGTGGGCACCTGGCACCAGTCCAAACAACCCTTATGGTGATTTAAGAGGTCAAAGATAACCTTAGAAAGCTATCCAAGTGGTAGTCTTGAAGGAATGTTAAGCAGCTTGTTTTACCAGAATGCAACCTTATAGTATTGGTTAAATGAAAGGAGAACCACACAGTAGTTATAAAAATATGTATTTATTAATATAACACTCTCTAGTGCGACAAAGTATCTTCTACACAAAGATAATCACAAAGCACACAATACTGTATCACAGAAACAATAGTAAATAGCACTAATACACAGTGGGCTCCAGGGGGAGACCAAACCATATACTAAAATAGTGTTATAAGAACAAGGACTCGAGTCAAGACAGTGTCTAGAGGATGTAGAATCGCTGGGACCCCAAGGAACCACCCAAGGTGAGTAAGTAGGGACTCCACGGATGACAGGTGCAGTGTTCTCTGTACATTTCTATGGGAGAGTCGCGGTTGGAGTTTTGAAGTTTAAGGACCCTTCCCAGTGGACTTTGAAGAAACCCCGTGGAAGTTAGGAGGTTGGAGAGCCACCCCACCCATGGATACCGAAGTACCAGAGTTACCTATCTCAGGGAAGCCGGGTGCATAGGTCTGAAGTGGCGTCGGAAACCGCCGTCGAACCCAATGGAGGACTTCGAAGAAGAGCCGCTGCTGGAAGGAAGAAAAGTGTCCGATGGAATCCAAAGGTGGATTCTTATTGAAGAGTACTTGAAAGCAGAGGGGACAGAGTCTGGGTCACTCATGAGTGACCAGGGGCTCCATAGACGAATGCCCACCGATGTCGGGTGCTTCAGGTGCATTGAGGAGGTCCTTGACTCTGCAGCCACTGGGACCAGGAGACGTCGAGGACGACCAGGAGCCGGATACAAGCTGTCCCACAAAAGATGTCGAGTACTGAGGGGTCGGTGTCCGGCTGGAGCACCAACAAGCCTTGGCAACGGCAACCCACGCAGAAGGTCAAAGAAGGTTACGGATCGGACCAGCAAGGTCCAGGAGACTCGCCAAACCAGGGGAGTCAGGGCAGGCCTGGAGCAACCAGGGGAGCCCAAGGAAAGCAAAGTTGACCCTCATTGTCACATTTATGAAACTCACAGCATTGCCCCTGTTGCTTACCAGTAATCTTCATTATCCTTACTCCCAATTGTCCTCATCTCAATCCCTACTTATGAGGTGGATCCCACTTTTTGACAGGAAAAAAACTGAAATAGGAGCATAAAGGCTGTAAACCTGCCCACCCACTGGGTTCTGGGGAAGCATTGGATACCCATAATTCATCATGAACTACTAAGCCTCAAATAAAATAAGGCCAGCAGTCCAAAAGAGGGTGGGTGGATTGTACTGACTGTGACGATGATGATCCAGATTAAGGATAATGGAAATTACTGATAAGTAACTGGGACAATATCCCTATTGACCGTTGTCCTCACTCCAGTCATTACTTATGAAGGTTTCCAATGCTCTGCCGGCTGACCATAAAACATATGACAAGTATGCATCAAT
Source organism: Calotriton arnoldi (assembly GCA_963921515.1). NCBI lineage: Eukaryota > Metazoa > Chordata > Amphibia > Caudata > Salamandridae > Calotriton > Calotriton arnoldi. Next base: position 1,003,010 of record CAWUFW010005914.1, on the reverse strand, counting down.
ACTAACACATCCAAACACATTTAATAATGATAAAAACACTTATCAAATGATCATATCTAAGGAGGTGTGGCTTGCGAGTCGAAGATGGCAGACAGGTGAGCCTGTTGCTCCGTGTCAGCCCATCTATCTATCTATCTATCTATCTATCTATCATCGCTGTCTGGGACTGATACTGGCCAGCCCACTGAGGTCATCCCTGTGGCGAGGTCCCTTCCAGCTGCATTTTGAGACTGAGGACACTCGTGTTGCTGCGGCGGCGGTCACCTTAATAATTGCAATGGCCTGCCGGCTCTGGACCCCAAGATGCCAGATAGGGCCTGAATAGGCCGACCCCTGCAAACCAGCGGGCAGACGTTGGGAGAGTGGTGCGGCTGCTGTTTGCTCTGGGCCCCTCAGAGGGTGAGTCTCAGGATCGGAGCGGAGTGCAGTGGCCGCGTGCCGATGAGAGGAGTATACAGTCCCGGCTGCTCTACCCTGCATGCTCTGGAGTGTTGTGGCTCGGGCCTGTGTCGGGGCTCAGTGCCAGAGGCTGCGACTGGGGAGCAATCGAAGACCGGCTGTCTGCCCTCTCAACTGGTAGTGGGGCATCAAGGAGACCTAGCTGGGGACTACCAGCCCACTCTGGGCAAACGTTCAGCTACCGGGCCACCTGTCTCAGTGGCAACCGATGGACGTCCCGACCCGAGATAGGGCCTGGAGCCTGCCTGCCTACACCGATCTGCGTGCAATACATTGCGGAGGTGGTGCAGCATTGGCGAGCACCGACCCCTGCCCTGGGCGGCAGTGTGAGGCTCGGTAGACAGGCGTTTGTAGCGGCACTGTGCAGATGGGCGACTTTCTGGCTGTTATTTTCTGCACTGTGCGGTGCGCCGTGGGGTCTACATTGAGGCCCGGGGAGAGGCGACGAATTGGCTGATTGACTCCCCCTCCCCATCGGCTGTTGGTGGTGTCTGGATAGCCTTACTGGGGACTGGCTGTGGGTCGCTGGTGGTTTGCAATTCCTGAAGGCCGAATTGCACAGGAGTATGGGAGGGATCACCATTGCCTGTCCCCCTGAGGGGAGAGCACCGCTCACGGTGAAGCCACTAGACTTTTTGTGCCCCACCTGATTGCGGGGCTTGGGGAGGCTCACAAACGACACTGGAGGAGCTGGGGGCCCCAATACTGCACTGCCTCTGTGCAAGGGAATAGGTGGCGCTGATATCCCCCTAACATTCCACTGGACAAGATGTTGAGGTGAGGGGTGCTTGTAGGGGATACTGCGCTGATTCAGCTGTTACGGCCATGAACTTGAGAGGGGATCGTCTGCCTCTGTGTGGATGCTCCGCTTCTGCTTATAGCACTGGGATTGGTCTCCACTGCTCTGCATAGAGGGAAGCTATGTGTGCCTGATCGTCTGGGGGCCTCCCATGCAGAGGCTTCTGTCTTGCATGCTGGCGTGCTCCGGCACATGAACCTCTCCTGGAGGTACTGTTGACCCTGACTTGCTGAAGGGGTATTTAGGAGAGAGGTGGTGGTGAGGACCTGTGCCATTGACAGACTTTGTGGAGTGACTGTGTATTGCCTGGTCCTGCCTTCTTCAGCAGGGGCCCGCGCTCCGCGTTGATTCTCCTCTCTGGTGACAGGCCGTTTCACATATTTCCTAGCCTGACTCAGTCACGCTTGGAGTTGGAGGACCTGGGTGCTGCTGTTGCGGAACCTGCTTATACTGCTCCCGCCCCGCCCCGTTGAGGCTAGGCTGCTCTACTATAGGGGCAGAGACATCATACTTCAGAGGGCACGTACAGAGGGGCCTTTTACGGTGGGTAATGGGAAAGTGTTGGTGTTCCCAGACTTTACGGCTGCTATCCAGGCCCAGTGGTTTCCTTCTTAGAAGTCAAGAAGGCTCTCTGAGATGAGAGCTTGCACTACTCCCTGATGTTTTCCACCAAACTCAGGATCATATTGGATGATACAACCCACTTCTGTGATGAACCGGGTGCAGTATGAGACTGGTTGGAGACTTATAGAGCCGGGTCAACACTTCCAAAGGCCCATCCCAAAACGGGAGCACCTAGGTGCAGGCCCAGGAAACGTCACAGGGGGCCTCAGGTGCCAGGTCTCTGAAGAAACCATCCCGCTCTCAAACTGAACAGGAACGGGCGACTGCGCTCCAGTCTGTGGCCAAGATAGCTCTGACACAGAAAACTGATGCGGAGAATGGTACCCCTTCAGAATACAGGTCGGTGGTCTCAGAATCAGAGATTTCCCTGCTAGATGGGGAAGGCCTGCCTAATGTGACCCCGCAGGCTGTGGAGGATCTGATATGATGAGATGTCACTAGAACTATGTTACACTGGTGGCAGTAGTTTGGAGGTGGAGCCCCTGCGCTGGAGTTGGGGGGGTTGGAAGTTATTTCTGTTTCTGCCTAAAAATGGCTACATATCTATGATTCTGTTGTTTCTTTTGGGGCTCCAGCTAGGGGTCCTCTGGAGGTTGGGTATAGACTGGATCATGTACCTGGACAATCACAAAGAACAGGGCTGGTGCAGACCTGGCATTGCCTGTACCACTTAGCCCACCCCGCCTAGATTAGCCTTTGCCAGGAGTCTGGAGGAGGCGTTCTATTAACAATGTTTTCACTTTTTCTAGTTTGGGTGTCTGGTTGCTGCTGAGCTGCACTTGGGTCGGGGATTCAGAGTTGGGGTTATTTTTGGTTATCTCAGGGGTTGCACTACATGCTGGTTTGGGAGGGTTGGACATGGGGGATTGGTGGGGGTGGGTGCGTAATTGAATAAATAAAACTATTTACTTTGCGCTCGCTACATCGCCAATTCGGCAATGCAGCAAGTGCAAGGTAAATAGTTTTATTTATTCAATTACTCACCTTACTCCTGTCCGTCGTATGTCGGACTCCACTACCCCCCACCCCACTCCGCCCCACCGCCCGCAGCACTCCCTCGGCGAGCCGCCACTGAAGGAGATGTGTTATAACTGTGTGGCATTTGCCTGGGAGGAATGTGGAATCCAGTGTTGGGTTCTAGATTCCTTGTGCCATTCCTGTGAAGTCAGTTGAGACTGGGCTGGCAGAAGAACAACTACCGGATGTCGCAGGGTAGACCTTTTTTGTGAATAAATACGTTCTTCAACATACCTGCTGTGCTGCCTCTTCTTACCGTCTCATCACAAGAGAATACTCCTACTACTCGCACCTTCACACTAGATTAGATATGTTTATTTGCTTCAACAGACTTAGCCAATATATGATTCATACCGAGTATTTGGGGCGTACCCTCTCTGACCACAGCCAGTTGCTGCTGGGGTTTGAGCAGGTTAAGGAACGCCCGGAGATCCCTACGTGGCGCCTAAGCCCAATGTCCCTGGAGAATGCTTGTTTCGGGGAGTCTTTAGGTGAGACTATTACTGAGTATTTTGCTCATAATCAGGGTTCTGCGTCCTCTGGCCTGGTCGAATGGGAGGCATTTAAGGTGGTGGTGCATGTGCACTGTTTGGGACAGTCAGTTGGAGTGCGGAGGGAGCTGGAAGTGGAACTTCGGGCCTGGATGGTAGACTGCATGAGATGGACAATGCTCTGGGGACTGATGAGGCTGCACTAACACAACTTCGATAGGCTTAGAAACAATATAATGCTACCCTAGCATGCCTGCGCTGTCACGATTATAATGTTATATTTCTAGGGCGCATGTTAGGAGGGTAGGCTGGGTAGGCTCTTTTCCTGGCCTATCAGACCTGAATCCCATGGGGCTCCCATTACTCAGATCCTAACGAGGGAGGGTACGCCACTTATTCCCCTGGAGTAATCCATTTACAGACGTACGAAAGCTCTCCCGCCTGGGATCCAGGCTGCCTTCCTGGGACGTCTGCCATTACGAGAGCTTAACCGCGGAGCTAGGGAGTCCCTGGGAGGTCCGATGTCGTTCCAGGAGAACCAGCTCGCTATCAAAACAATGACCTCGGGCAAAACACTGGGCCCTAATGGCCTGCCCGCTGAGTTTTACACTGCTTTTGCGGGGACCTGCGCCCTAAGGCTGGAGACTCTATATGCTGAGTCGCTGCGGCTGGGGGGGTGCTGCCTGCATCCACCAGGGACGCAGTTGTGATTCCGCTTCCAAAGTCTAAGGCGCAGGGAGCCCATACCTCTCAGTTCCGTCCTTTATCCATACTGAATATCGATTTTAAAATCCTTAGTAAGGTCCTGGCCCTTTGCTTTCTCCCCCATATGCCTGCACTGATACATAGAGATCAAAATGGTTTTACCCCAGCATGGAGTACTTTCCTAAATCTTTGACAACTGTATCACGTTCTTTATCAGCCTGATGTGCAGCTTCAGCCGAAGGCTACACTCATGCCAGTGAACCTTGAAAGGCCTTCGACTCAGTGCAAAGGGACTTTTTGTTTGCGGTTATGCGCTGGATGGGTCTAGGAAAATGTTGGATTAACTGGGTTAGACTGTTGTACTCTACTCCTTCTGCACGGGCCAGGACAGGCACTTCCATTTCCCTGCAGTACGATGTCTTTAGGGGCAATACACTCCTTCTATTTGCCATGGCTATTGAGCCATTGGCAGAGCTCTTCCGTCAGGAGGGAGTAGGCACCGGTGTGATGCTAGATGGTTGGGAACATATTATTTCCCTTTATGTGGATGACCTTCTACTTTACTTGGATGATGGCCCTGTGGGCGCTGCAACCACGATGCATCCGTTGGGTAAATTTGCAACGCTTTCTATTCCACATGACGCCGGGCACCCAGCGGCCGCTGGATATTCGGCAGGATTTGACCTGGTCTCCTACGTCCTTTTGATATTTGGGCATTCGGGTGTTCCACTCGCTGGAGTACCTGCGGGAGGGTAACCTGGGGTCTTAGAACTTGTGTCCTCTTTTGGGGCTCTCTTAACTTGCCTATTATGGCTAGGATTTCGGCGTCCACGATGGTTTTGCTACCAAGATTGATTATTTTTTTATTAATCTCTCGGTCGGGGTACCAGATTCTTGGTTTCAGCAGTTGGACACACTACTTAGGGAATGGATATGGGACGGGCCGTCATAGGGAGTTCATGGAGGTCATCCGGTACCCCCCAAACGAGGGAGGTCTGGGTGCCCCAGACTTTGAGCTGTATTTTTGGGCGGCACCGCTCCAGTGAGTCACTCAGTGGCGGCTTGATGGGGCTCACCAGGAGGAGCTGGGTTCAGTGGACACTACCGTTGGTGGGTCTCCCACACGGGGACCCGCTTTCCTTTTTTACTGATGTACAATTGTCGACCTGGATGGAAGCTGGATTGGTGACGGTCGAGGAATATATATATATATATTGAAAAAGGCTGCTGTGTCAGCCGAAACGCGTCTCTTCAGTCGTGGGGTCGAGGGAGGCCCGATGAAATAAAGAAGCATTTAACTTGCAGCCCTCGTGTGCGTGCCTTCTTCCGGTGTGGAGTAGGAGTTGGTCCAGTAGAAGGCTAGTGGTAGCCGAAACGCGTAGACCGTCCATTTTGCTATTCTTGCACAGGGTGTGTATGTAAAAAGAAATAAACAAACTTATCTTATCCTGCAGTCGTGCCGTGACTCTTGCCTGGGGATATATCTTTTCGGTGAGAGAACTGTGAAATATAGAAATCGACCGGCAAAAAACGGCGGACAGAGGCCAGAAGGCAAAGGAGAAAAGCAGCCAGACAACGCCGGCAACAGGCGGCCTGCCCGCGGACGTGGGCGGGGGGGCTGGAAGAACAAATAGTGGGTACATTGCAGACCCCAATAACATCTCCAATGGCAAAGACAATCATTAATCTGGCACAAGTGGATTTAAAGTTGGCAGAGGAGCAATTGCTTTCATTGGGGCTTTCGTACTGCCCAGAGTCTAATTTTGACTATCCACAGACTCGGGCAGATATTTATAAATTTATACGTAAATTAAAATTAAAGAAGTTCCATCAATTACAGACTCAATCTAAAAAAGTGGGTAATGGGGTATCCATCAGCAATGAATCCGATGCCTTGAATCTAGTAGTGGCCGATCTGGGTACACTGAAAGACTTGCATGATTTGGCAGAAGGAACTGAGGCCTCAATTGATATTTCTAATCAAAGATCAAATGAAATGTGCAGCGAACATTGGGAACCGCCAGGGCTTGAAGTTTGCTCTAAACCTGATACTCCATTTAAACTAAAATCAAAGTTCACCCCCATTATGCCAAGGGACTCTTTGGACGTTTTTAATGATCAAGTGGTGGCGCAAGTGAAAAAGCTAAACATCAATATCAATAAAAATAAGAAAAAGATGTCCAATCATGAAAGAAAATATGGCCAACTAATGGCAAAATTGAAAAATGAGAAAAATGTGGTAATCAGGAATTCAGACAAAGGAGGGAACATTGTGCTTTGGCTTTTAAGGGAATATTTGGAGGAGGCATATTCCCAACTTAACAATAATGAATGTTATCGCAAAAGTTCCCTCCCAAAGTTTAAAGCTATTCAGAATCTCTTTTTTACTAAATTACTGGCATGGAAAAGTATGGGTCTGTTGAGCCTTGAGGAATATAAATACTTAAAGAAGGAGCACCCGACTATACCATCAATGTATTTTATTCCTAAAGTACATAAAAACATTGACAGGCCGCCAGGAAGACCGATTATAGCGGCATGTAATGGACTTCTAGAGAATATGTCACGCTATATTGATTTCTTTTTACAAGAACATGTCCATAATCTTAACTCGTATGTACAGGATACTGGTGATTTTATTAGAAAAATTATCAATCAATCAATCAATCAATCAATCACGGCATTTATAGAGCGCGCTACTCACCCGGGAGGGTCTCAAGGCGCTGGGGGAGGGGGTAAGTTACTGCTCGAACAGCCAGGTCTTGAGCTGCTTCCTGAAGGCGAGATGGTCCTGGGTTCGCCGAAGGTGAGTGGGGAGGGAGTTCCAGGTCTTGGCCGCCAGGTAGGAGAAGGATCTTCCTCCGGCGGTGGTTCTGCGGATGCGTGGTACGGTGGCGAGGGCGTGGCTGGTTGATCGTAGCTGGCGTGTGGGCGTGTAGAAGGACATGCGGTCGTTGAGGTACTTTGGGCCCAGGTCGTGGAGGTCCTTGTGTGCGTGGGTGAGGAGTCTGAACGTGATTCTCTTGCTGACGGGGAGCCAGTGCAGGTCTTTCAGGTGTACGGTGATGTGGCTGTGTCGGGGGATGTCCAGGATGAGTCGTGCGGAGGCGTTCTGGATGCGCTGGAGTCTCTTTTGAAGTTTGGCTGTGGTTCCGGCGTAGAGGGTGTTCCCATAGTCCAGTCGGCTGGTGACGAGTGCCTGGGTGACGGTCTTCCTGGTTTCAGTGGGGATCCATCTGAAGATCTTGCGGAGCATGCGCAGGGTGTTGAAGCATGAAGATGAGACGGCGTTGACTTGTTTGGTCATCGATAGGGAGGAGTCCAGGATGAAGCCCAGGTTGCGTGCGTGGTCCGTTGGCTTGGGTGCGGTGCCCAGGGCCGGGGGCCACCAGGAGTCGTCCCAGGCGGAGGGTGATGAGCCCAGGATGAGGACTTCCGTCTTGTCTGAGTTCAGTTTAAGGCGGCTGTTCCTCATCCAGTCGGCGACGTCTCTCATCCCGTCGTGCAGGTTGGCTCTGGCGGTGGTGGGGTCGTTGGTGAGGGAGAGGATCAGCTGGGTGTCGTCGGCGTAGGAGATGATGTTGAGGTTGTGTCGGCGTGCGATGGCTGCGAGGGGGCTCATGTAGACGTTGAAGAGGGTCGGGCTGAATTATGGATATTCAGTGGCAAAAAGGGTGGTATTTAATGGCACTTGATGTATCCTCACTCTATACCTGTATAAGAAACCATGATGGGTTAAAAGCAGTGGGGCATTTTTTGGCAAACAGGCCAATCAAATATTTACAGCACAACAAAATGCTAATGGACATGTTGACGTTTTGCCTTGAGAATAACTTGTTTATGTTCAAAAGCCAAATGTACCAACAGATACAGGGTGTAGCGATGGGGGCCAGCTTCTCCCCCAGTTATGCTTGTCTGTTTATGGGTTGGTGGGAGGAGATGGTCCTCAAAAGACAATTTGAACATATTTACAAGAATAATGTTGTGTCATGGCTTAGATTTATTGATGATTTGTTCATTATATGGCACGGAACAGAAAATGAAGCCCGAGAATTTGTTGAATCTATGAATAATAATGACCTTAATTTACATTTTACATCCAACATTAGTGATAAGAGTGTTACATTTTTGGATGTACAAATTAATGTAGTCAAAGACAATCTTACTACATCACTGTACCGCAAAGACACGGCAGGTAACACTATGCTACACGCGTCGAGTGCGCATCCTCCGCATCTGATACAAAGCATCCCATATGGGGAGATGCTTCGTATCCGTAGAATATGTAGTGAGGAAAAGGATTTGAAAGTAAAACAGTTGGAAAGTAAGAAGCGTTTTTTAGACAGAGGTTATAATACATCAACTATTGAAACTGCTATAATTAAATCAAGGAAACGTGCCAGAGAAGATCTTTTGCAGAACAATAAAAAGTCCCAGATAACATGTAGTGAAATAGTGGAGGCATCTAAGGAGCCCACTAGGCTCATCTTGACATATTCTAAACAGGAGCAACAGTTGAGAGCCATCATAAGACGCAATTGGCCAATAGTTCGTGATGATCCAATAATTGGGGATTTACTCCCTAAACATCCAGCCATAACCTATAGGAAAACTGCATCAATGGCCAATGCATTAGTCAAGAGAAGCCCTGAAGAGCAAGAACAGGGAGGATGGCTGGTAGCGAGAAAAGGCTTCTTTAAATGCTCCAGCTGCAAAGCATGCCAATATGGCTCCAACAGGACCACATATTATACTGCCTTTAACGACAGGGTACAAGATATAAAACAGCATCTAACATGTCGGACAGATTATGCAATCTATGTTTTGCAATGTAGTTGCAATCTAGTATACATAGGTAGCACCAAATTATCTGTTCACAAGCGAATACTACAACATATACGGGCAATTAACAACAATGACCCTAGTTACCCGGTAGCAAGGCATTTTAAGACGCATCATGATAGCAGTTTGCAACATCTAAAATATTTTGTTATTGATGCTGTCCCGCTTCAAAAAAGAGGTGGGGATCTGGAATTAAAATTGAGGCGCCTGGAGACCAGATATATTCTGGAGCTTGACACAAAATATCCTGGGGGTCTGAACACAAGTGAGGACTTATATACCTATTTGGATTAATGTGTCAAAAAGTTAATATGGTTTTAACAACTGTGCACATATAAATATAAATACAAATATAACTAAATAATGTAATCCAACTAAGATCCAAGCTGCAAATATGAATTTGAATTTGAATTACTTCTTTTATACTATTAGTGTTTTTAGATAATTTATTTTCTGGAAAACCTAATATGTATTGTACATCACCTCAATGAAACACGTTTTAGAAAGGGTTTTTATTGTAATTTTAGTAATTGAATTGTATTTATTGATATTTATATGTATTTAATATTTATATACGTATTTATATTGGTTTTAATGCAATAGTGGGAATCAATTGCTTATGAAATGAAACCGACGGTTAGGAAATTAATTGAAATTAGTCGGTAAAAAATTCTCTCCCTTTGCCCCTATGTCTGCGCATGTCATCATCACAATCCCTTTGTTTTGTATTATCAAGACATCATCGAATAAGACATTAGTCATAAATTGATGTTTTAGACAATATAATAATGATATGATTTTAAAAGCTTTTTTTGCACTAGCACTTTATATCTTAGCACTTTTTAGGGGTTATTAAAGCAGCACTTTATGTAGTATCAAAAATAAGTCACTTTTTTAGAGTGTTTCAATCTATGGATGAGACATGGGGTGTATACATAGATCAATGCAGTTTGTTGCATTTAAGCAATGAATTTTCAGGGATCATTAGATCGTGGAAATAAACAGCAAATATAACCTATTCTGACGATATTGTACAAAATTATGTATAAAAGTATAGGGGTGATAACAAGGAATTTTTTGGGGAAAAAAAACCTTTTAATTCTTTTTATACATTTTATACTATTTATACTGTGTATTTATGCCAATAGTGTGTTTTTTGTACTATTTAAATGTCGAACAGAAATTTCTTCTATGTCTATACATTCATGATTGGGCACTGTCACTTTAAAAGGGTCGATTGCAGTGGGTAACGCTGTCATGTGATCAAGGCAGGTGAACTGCCGAAACGCGTCATGGCGGAGCTATTTTCCTAATAAAATATAACAGCACTTACTTTGGGTCCACTCTCGTTTGTCTCCTGCGGATGGGACTGTGTTGAAGAGCGAGGCGTCTTCAGATATATATATATATATGTAACTATCTTGCCCTTGTGCTACAGACTTACTTTTGTGCTTTTGATTTACTGCATTGTGAGTGATTTCGACCTGTTTCTTACTTGCGCTATTATTGTGCTGGCATTACATTATAAATATACATCCCCTATCTCCTTCTAGAGACTGCTTCGACTGGCAGACGAACATTCCTCTTCGTCGACTCAGTTTCAAATATTTAAGTATCTGGGTCACTTTGCACCCGGAGCTTTCATGGGCTCTTAATTTCCAACGAGTTATTCAGAAGGCAAAATCTGATTTGATCAGGTGGCAAAGTCATGGGGTGCGTCGACCTAATATAAAATGATGATTCTTCCAAGGTTTCTATACCCAAATTTTACAAATTCACTTATGTAGGGCATGGTTTAAACCTTTAGACGGGATGGCCAGGACATTCCTGTGGCACGGGTCTCGACCCTGTCTCACTCTTGCACACTGTCTACGAGGTCCCTAAAATGGAGGTCTTGGGATGACTTACTTATATCTTTATTACTGGGCCTCCCATCTCCCACGACTGGCTCAACAGGGGATGGTCTGACCCGGCCAATCGGCTGGAGCTAACCCTGCTGGGCTTACCGCGTTTACAGGACCTGCTGGACGGCTCGCCGCTTTCCTCCACCATGCCACAGGTGACCAGGGTGGTGTTTCTAACATGGAGGGCGGCACATGGGCACATGTGGTGCAATGGCAAACTCACCCAAGAGACTCCCCTCTGGCATGGTACTTGGTTGCGGGAGGTGGCAAAGCTACGGGGTTTTAGAACCTGGGATCTTATTGGTATTTCTCAGCTGGGGAACGTGTGGTCTGGGACACATATGTGCTCTTTTCAGGAGCTTTAGACTGTATATGCCCTGGCTAATACCTAATTCTATAAATATCTCCAACTCCGACATGCCCTTCATGTTCATACCGCAGGCTCTGAATCCCTGCCGGAATTTAACCCCCTTGAAGCCAAGCTCCTTATGGGTAATCTGGGTCGGGCGTAATTTCACAGATCTATCGCACACTGTTAGTTAACTCCCCTGGTCCGCTGCAACGCCTTAGACTCTGGTAGGAGGGATGGCTGGGACCTATCGGAGACGAGGACTGGTGTGATGCCCTGATGGCCCCCAGAGAACTTACTATTTCCACCCCCTTACGGCTAGTGCAAACATATCACCTCTATCAAGCCTGCCTCTCCCTGACCCGATTGTATCGGGCAGGCCTCCACTCATCCCCATCCTGCCCTCGCTGTGAGATGGATTCCGCAGATTTCTACCATATGGTGTGGTCTTGCCTGGTAATTGACACCTACTGGAGGAGGGTGACCCTGGACCTGTCAGAGGTCTTAGGGTAGGAGGTCCCTCTCTCTCCATTGATGATTTTGTTGGGTGTGCTTGAGGGCTCTGGTGGCACGATAGCAGAGTGATCCTTTCTGGGCACAGCTCTCCTGGTTGCCAAACGCAATGTGGCTGCCAGATGGAAGTCTCCCGCTCCCCCCACTTTGAAGGGATGGTGGCATGGAGTTGATTGGTGCGCTCAACAAGAGTTTGTGGTCTATAAAGCAAGGGGGTGCCCTCACAAACATGGGCGAGTATGGGGGAAATGGCTATGTCCATCTATTTAATTCTAAGGGCATGAGGTATTCTACCATGAAATTAGCATTGAACATGTTGCATGACTTGAGAACAGCTGACATGTATAATTGTCAATTCATTTCCTACACCGTACTGATGTGTGCCAACTTACTTGATCATTGTCATTTCAATGGCGTAAAACTAATAAAAATTTGTTTATCAAAAAAAAAATACATGCATCTATTCTGCTAATGTATAATCGTCATTGCTGAGATATGTGTTTGTGCTAGTATTTAATTAAAGCTAAATTGTATTTGCTACCAGTGTGTTGCTCCTTCCTGAGTTTCCTTATTGATTTGTACTTGATTGACATTGCTCGGGTTGGTTGCCAGCAGCCCGTTCAATACAGCAGTACACAAGAAATTAAAGCAAAAGGAGGGAAAGTGTAGTGAAATGGTAGAGGCCAATGAATAGATAGGCATCCACTCCCAAGCTCCCGGAGCTGGAAACTGAGCACAGACGTTTGAAAGATATTTTTCCTGGTATGCTTACAAATCTCTGGAAGGATCTCTGATTCTTCAACATATTTCTCAGAAGATTACGGGGGGCAGCCACAGATCTTGAGAAGCCACAAACTTCTGGCTTAGAGTAACTGCTTGCGCATAGTTCATCCATGTGATGTGACTGACTGAAAGTTAAAGAAGATACTGTTGAATGAAAGAATGAATGAGAGATGCTTATATACAGCATGGTTACTCCAAGAGTGTCTCGGCGCTTAGGCAATCAGAGACAGAAATAGAAACAAGGTACATCGGGAGTCCTACAATCCCTAAAATTTGAATAAATGGGTTTTCAATTCCTTTTTGATTCTTTTTTTTTTTTTTTTATAAATCTTTTTATTAAACAGTCTCGACATAAGGTACAAATATCAAAATCACGTGGGGTTACAGTTAAATCAAATTACATACAATACAACAACACAATTCATTGGAATTCACGGGGATGGGGAATCATCATCATCGGCTTCACGGGGAGGTGTACATGCATTTCCTCGATATTCATTCCAGGGGGCCCAAACCTTGGACCATTTGCGGGGACAACCCTGGGCCACATAGACTGTTTTCTCTCTCAGCATACACCAGTCTAGATCTTGCTCCCAGGCTACGACCATGGGCGGGTGCGGGGCTCCCCAGAGCTGTGCGATATTTCTCTTGGCGATCATGCAGCCAAGTGTGACCCATTTCATAATATAGGTGTTGAGGTCGGTGGGTTCCCATACATTAAGGAGGCACCTAGGTGCCTCCGTTGTGAATTCTACCCCCAACACTTCACTCATGACCTCATGGATTTTACGCCAGTATTCCTGGATTAGCTCACAATGCCATAGTATGTGCATGAATGTGCCCAGTTGTGCGCATCCCCTCCTACACGAGCCGTCTGTCAGCCCACCCATGTGTACCAGCTGGGGACCAGTTACGTAGACTCTATGGAGGATCTTTAATTGCACCAGTCTGAGTCTTGCTGGGATAGCGACCATCTTAGGAGAGGAGACCGCTTCCTGCCAGGTTTCATCATCTAATTCTATTCCGTCCTCAGTCCATTTGTCTCGCAATTTTAATAGGGGGTTGTCGGTATTGTTGATAAGTTTTCGATATGTTAGGGAGATGGCCCTGTCGGGCAGGTGCCCATCCAGTAGTCTGTCCTCTAATGGGGAGGCGTCCGGTGGAATCGAATCCTTGGGAATAGCTGTTTGCAGCGAGTGCCTGACCTGTAGGTATCGATAATATTCGGAATCCGCCAGGGCGTATTGAGTTTGTAGGGTGTCAAAGGGCTTCACACCCCCAGCGCACCAAAGGTCTTTGACCTGGGAAATCCCTATTAAGTCCCATTTAGCAAATCCCTTTGAATTCCCCATATATCCTAGTTTTTGGGCGCGGCCAACGTCAATTTATTTTGCCATCCGACTGCTTTAGTAGCAGCGTGCCAGATTTTGACTGTGTGGGCAGTGGGCCCCGTGAGCGGGTATTTCCCTGGTGTTGAATATAAAGCTCTCGAAAAGGTCCCTCTGGGTAAAAGCCAACGATCCATCTGGAACTCCGGGTTATCAGGATGACCATACGTGCAATGGTTGATAGCTGTTAGATGTGCAGCTCAGTAATATTTCTTAATATCCGGCAACCCGATTCCCCCATCATACCAGCTAAGTGTCAGCTTTTTCATAGCGATATGCGGTCTCCCTCCCCATAGGAGGTCTCTCAGGAGCCACTCAAGATCTTTGAAGTACGAGTTTGGGACAAGGTCAGTTGAGTTCTGCAGTGCATATAGGAAACGGGGTTAAGACGTCATTTTAAATAATGCAGCCTTGCCCAACATCGAGAGCGGTAGGGACTTCCAGTGTGTTATGTCGCTTTTGAGCCTTTGCAGTGGGGGGAGCAGATTGCGGGCGTATCGAACTGTTGGGTCTAAGGATATATATATGCCCAAGTACTTGAATCCGTCCGAGACCACTGGGATCGGGCAGTTTCGGGGCAAAGGGGGAGAGGTTCCCCATAGGACATAGAGGAGTGATTTTTGCCAATTGACTCGAAACCCCGAGTATCTTCCAAAAATCTCTAGTATGTCAAAGGCTACTATTAGGGACCTCTTGGGGGACGTAAGATATAGAAGGATATCATCAGCGTACAGGGATACCCGATCCTCCCACTCCGCCGACCAGTGCAATCCGCGGATCCTTACATCTTTACGGAGCCACGCTGCGAGTGGTTCAAGGGCTAAAGCGAACAGTAAGGGAGAAAGGGGGCACCCCTGACGGGTCCCCCGGCTAAGTGCAAAGGGTTCAGACTTCCTGTTGTTTACAACTACCTGGGCCAACGGCTCGCTGTACAACAGCCGTATCCAGCGGCAGAAATTTGGCCCAAACCCCAGTTTCACAAGCACTGCAAAAAGATATGGCCATTCCAATGTATCGAAAGCCATGGTGGCATCCAATGAGACCACAACTGCGTCTTCTCGTATCGTCGGTACCCTGCCCAGGATCCCGTGTAGTCTGCGCAGGTTGAGAGCCGTGTTTCTTTTAGGCATGAACCCTGACTGATCTGGATGGACTAGGTCGCCTATCACCTTGGTCAGCCTTGTGGCGAGAACTTTAGCTAGAATTTTGGGTTCTGCATTCAGCAGTGATATAGGCCGATAGGAGGTACACTCCGTTTTGGGCCTCCCTTCTTTATGGATCACGACAATAGTGGCAATTCTCTGGTCAATTGGCAATTTCCCCTGGGTAAGGCTATCCTCAAACATGGACTTCAGATAGGGAGCCAGTTTATCTGGTCGAAGCTTGTAGAGCTCAATTGGGATGCCGTTGGGGCCCAAAGCCCTCCCCGAGTGCAGCGTTCTTATGGCCGTCGCTATTTCATCAGCAGTTAGTTCGCTGTCCACGAATGTGGAGTCCGATTCCGACAATGTCGGAAGAGATATGTCTTTAATAAGATTAGTAAAGTCCGCTTCCGGGTACGGCGCCACCGAGCTATATACGGTTTGGAAGTGAGCTGCAAAGTGATTGGCTATATCTTGGGGATCTGTCACTGAAGAACCATCGGTGCCCCTGACCTCTGGTACAAGCCTGCTGGCCTGCTCTCTCTTATCTAACCATGCGAGCAGTTTGCCGGCCTTGCCGCCCCAGTCATATATCCGCCCCAGCCTTTCCCGTCCCTGTAGTTTGGCACGGTCAGTGACCAAAGCCCGGTATTCTTCCTGCTGCAGGCGCAGGGAGTGGAGGGCTTCAGGTGTGGCATCCGAGGTGACATCCTGTTCTAGGCGGTATATTTCCTGCTCTATATCAGAAATTTCTTTCACCCTGTCTTTTCTGGAGCCCACCACCAAGGAGAGGGCCTGTCCACGAACCACCGTTTTGAAAGCTTCCCATAGTATTTGGGGTGAGTCAACTGTGTGTTCGTTCTCCAGAAAGTATTCGTCAAAAGTTTTAATTAGGCCTTTCCGTATTTTGGGGTTCTTGAGGTGCCAGGGGTTTATTCGGGCAACCCTTCCCATCTGCGTATAATCTAACACTATATGGACCCATAGTGGGGAATGGTCGGAAATACCTCTTGCCAGGTGGCGGATTTCATGAACGGTCGTAATTTGCGAAGCCGGGACAAGTATATAATCCAGTCGGGATAAGCTGTTGTGCGCCCCAGAATGGAAGGTGTGTTGTATCTTGTCGGGGTTATGTGTCCTCCAGCCATCCATCAGTCCCATCGCCTCCAGGAAACTGGAGAACGCATGGGCAGCTTGTGGGATGTCACGGGGGGGTGTCTATCTAAAGTGCCCGAGACGATTGAGTTAAAATCGCCTCCGAGCACCAGGTGTCTGTCAGGCAACGTCAAGAGTATAGCACTCAGGTCAGTGAATGTAGTGCCCTGCATCCCGGGGGGGGCGTATATTGACATAAAGGTGATAGACCTGCCCTCCCAGGTGCCTGTGATTCCAACATATCTGCCTCGGTCGTCCACGTATGTAGTGGTAAGCGAGAAAGGAAATGACTTTTTTTGCATAATGCCATCTCCCCTGGAACTTGTGGTAAAGCCCGCATGCGCCACCATCGAATACCCCCACCTGTGCATTGCCTTGCATGTGTTACCAACGAGGTGTGTTTCCTGGAGGAAAACAATATCCGGCGCTTGTCTCCTTATGTACTGCAGTTTAAAGGAACAATGGTTCTAGAGTGGCCTAAAAGGTCCAAGGGGAAGTAACCCTGTAAAGGGCACTGAGATAAGTAAAGGGATAGAAACTTAATTCATAAAAGAGAGCAGTAGGAAATATAACGAGGACATATAGGTCAATGTATGACAAATATTTATTACACAATGAAGGTATTCAGGTGCTCACACAGTAAGTGACAATAAGCGTGACGTGAGAGTGAGGTGAACTTAAAATAATGACATCGCATTGACAACAGAAATAGAAGCTCCTTTAAAGATTTTTACAGAGTATAGGAGTTCATGTTGTAGAGTCGACGACGTTCGAACTCAACTATTCGAGTTCATCTTCAGGACAAAAAATGTGAGCAACTTGAATTGAGCTGAAGAAGGAAATACATCCTTGGTAGGCGTCTGCGTAGCGCTGTGCTTCAGGTGACCGGATAGCCTGCGATTCACGCGTTATGGTAGGGCCCGGTAGGGAAAAACAAACTTAGTTTGCTGGAAGCAAATGCTTAAAATCCTTCGCCGTTAAATGGCAATAGCTGTGCCGGGGAATTAATTAAATTGGCCGGTCACAGTTCAGTAAATGGAGGCCTGGGAGATGAAAGGAGCGTGTCCTGCTCAAAGGAAAATCCGCGATTTTCCTTTGAGCAGGACACGCTCCTTTCATCTCCCAGGCCTCCATTTACTGAACTGTGACCGGCCAATTTAATTAATTCCCCGGCACAGCACATTGCCATTTAACGGCGAAGGATTTTAAGCATTTGCTTCCAGCAAACTAAGTTTGTTTTTTCCCTACCGGGCCCCACCATAACGCGCATTAACTCGCAGGCTATCCCGGTCACCTTAAGAAGCACAGCGCTACGCAGACGCCTTTACCAAGGATATTATTTCCTTCTTCAGCTCAATTCAAGTTGCTCACATTTTTTTGTCCTGAAGATGAACTCGAATAATTGAGTTCGAAACGTCGTCGACTCCCTACAACATGAACTCCTTATACTCTGTAAAAATCTTTAAAGGAGCTTCTATTTCTGTTGTCAATGCGATGTCATTATTTTAAGTTCACCCTCACTTCTCACGTCACGCTTATTGTCACTTACTGTGTGAGCACCTGAATACCTTCATTGTGTAATAAATATTTGTCATACATTGACCTATATGTCCCTCGTTATATTTCCTACTGCTCTCTTTTATGAATTAAGTTTCTATCCCTTTACTTATCTCAGTGCCCTTTACAGGGTTACTTCCCCTTGGACCTTTTAGGCCACTCTAGAACCATTGTTCCTTTAAACTACATATTACCCCAGGTTCA
This sequence comes from Calotriton arnoldi, assembly GCA_963921515.1. Classification (NCBI taxonomy): domain Eukaryota; kingdom Metazoa; phylum Chordata; class Amphibia; order Caudata; family Salamandridae; genus Calotriton; species Calotriton arnoldi. The sequence continues at coordinate 985,078 of CAWUFW010005914.1, read as the reverse complement.
TATATTGGGGCACCCTTTGTCTTCCTAAATACTTCCTTATGTACTGCAACACAACCCCTCTCTTTATCTTGTCCCCCAATCCGTTAACATTCCAACTTAGGATTTTGACTGCCCTGTTGTACTGTACTCCCATTCTAAGCCAGGCATATCCCCACGAGTGGGGTCACATGTATACATCGTACTGTCGAGATAACACAAAAAAAGAACATTCAAAATAAACAACAGTCCCTCCCAACATCCCCCCACCCTGCTCCCCTGCACTCCGGGCTTAGAACTGCCCATGTTATTTAAATGCAGAGTGCCTGTCGCCCAACTATTCTACTGATAGAAATTAACACACGGGGGAAGGCACCTGCATTCCGTCGGCCCCCCCGCCTACCATCGCAGAGTATTGATGCAGGACCTGTCCAATATCCATTTCACCTACTGTGAGAGTTCCCAAGGCCTCGGTGCAAGGATCATACCATCATGGACCGAGTGCTGGCGGCTCAAGGTACAGCAGCGGCGGAAGCAAAGCGCGCTTGACACAGCGAGGGCCCTACCATGAGAGATCGCAGTGGAATTCAGCGATTGGTGGAGTCCTGTTCCGGCGGGAGCCTAAGGCTGTCCAGCCAGTCGGATGCCACCTCTGGAAGGTCAAAGAAGCGGGTTTTCCCGTCTAGTTCAATTCGCAAGCGTGCTGGGAAGAGCATGGCGTACTTGAAACCTTTTTCCCTCAGCCTACGCTTGACATCGAGGAAGGAGCGTCGCTTCATCTGCACCGCTCGGGTGAAGTCGGGGAAGAAGGTGATTTCCGAGTTGTCCAGATGGATTGGAGGAGCAACCCTTGCCACCTGGAGGATTGTGTCTCTGTCTCTATAATTGAGCAGCCGGGCCAGTATTGGACGCGGGGGGGCCCCAGGCTTTGGGCGGCCCCCAGGCACTCTGTGAGCTCGCTCAATTACGAACAGTTTGGAAAGGCCCTTTGGTTGCAGCTTTGTCGAGATCAGTTCCTCAATGAACAGGTCGGCGGCTGGACCTTCCGATTTCTCTGGCACGCCAAGAACGCGGATGTTGTTGCGTCTCAGGCGCCCCTCATAATCATCCAGCTTGTCTTCCGTGTATTTGCGAAATGATTGGAGCTCCCCATGTCTCTTTGGAGTTGTGAAGTGTCCTCTACAAGACTGGCGGTGGTAATCTCCAATTGTTTGACCTTCTCTCTATACTTTGTGAGGTCCGCTCTGATCAGCGTCACCTCCGAGGAGAGAGTGTCGATGGACGTGCGTACGCCCATGATAGCTGCCATTATGTCCTTCATTGTGGGCTCGGTAGGGTCTTGTTCCGCTCCACTCTGCGCTTTGTTGCTGGTCACCTTCTTCTCAGTAAGGTCCGCCTTCGGGCAGGTAAAGCGGTCAAGCCTGCCTTGTTGAGACGCCCGGGTACCCTTGGCACTGGACATGGTAATGTCCACTTTGTTCCTTGGGATGAATACTCAGCTGAAATGTCAGGTGGTGTTGTCCTTGGCCAGGTCTCTTTGAGGTTGTCCGCAGAGTGCCGGGCCAGTTGTGGGCAACGCTGATTTAGGTCCGTCGTCTCCGGATGTTTGATGGGACCCCGGAGTCGGATACAAGCAGTGAAGTTGGGCACCTAGGGCGTCGTCGGCTGTAAAGGCACTATTTGTGGTGACCTCTGCGGGTAGCGGCAGCCGCGGTGAGCGACGCCGTCGTGGGCTGATAATTTGTCACTCGGACCAGCCGCCACTCAAATCAGGACGCCGCCAGCCCCAAATCGTCCTCCAGGTAGCAGGGAGTCTCCACGACGATGTCGACTCAGAGTCAACTGGTGTGCCAAGGAAAGGTGGGGGCGCAGGATGGATCCCTTCATGCGGCCCCAAGCCGCCAGCCACTATGACACAGGTATAGTAGGGAGATCGCTCCACACTCACGTCTCCCCGCTCCCATCAACCAAGGCAAAAATACGCAGTAGAAGGCCTCCTTAGTCCCGGGGGCCGCTTCGGTCAGCAAGGCCCGATCCGGTAGTGCCAAATTCACTATCGGCCACTCTCTCAACGGGCCCGCCCAGTCTCTGTTCCAATACAGCTCTCATTGAGCTTTGTCCAGCGGAGTCTCGTAGGCCCCTTGCAGCCACTACAACAGTGGGTGCAGCCGCGTGATGGCAGTGTGTACTGCACCCCAAGATCACTTTCGCCCTCCAGCCCCGGCTCCCATTCCACGGTGAGGGGACGTTGGGGGCAGTCTCTCCCAGGCGCCGCTCCCCCCGCTCCAGTGTCCGTGGGGGCAGTTCGGGCTGTTACTGCGCTGTCGGCGTTGCAGGGCCCCAAACGACACACTCCGCCCCAGTCACCTTCGGTTGCTCCGTTGCTGGGTCGCGGGGTCCCTCTCCCCACCTCCAGCGGCCGACAGGGGATTTCCGCACGGCTGCGTGCTCTGCGGTGCCGTCACGGCCCAGCCCGCCCGGGGGGGGTGCAATCCCCGGTCCAGTGCCCCAGGCGACAGCGTCACGGCCTCAGGGCGGGGGCCCCTCGGGCGGCCCCGAAGCCGCTTATCTGATTTACTTTGGCCCCCCGAGGATGGGGGAGGGGGTCATGCCCACGCTCTCGTCTCCTCCGTCGGCCACCTCCAGCACTCGAGGCCCCGGTTTTTCCAGCCGCAGGCCCAGAGTTGCCGATCGGTGCAACTACGGCCCACCACCTCCAATTTTGCCCGGGGAAACTTTGATGGGCACCGCTTGCGCTCCTGTTACAGGTTCTGCACCTCTCAGGCGGATAAATGTGGCGGATCTATGAGGTAGGAAGGAAGGGCTTCGGAGCTGCCCTAGGTTGCGGCCATGTTGGTTTGCCGCGGGACCACGCCCCTCTCCTTTTTGATTCTTGGTTCCTCCGTGATGGATCTCAGATGCCGAGGCATCTGATTCCACATGCAGGCCACCCTGACTGTAAAACAGAAGCCCCCTCTTTGCTGCTTTTAAAACTGGGGTCCGAAAGTAGACCAGCGTTACTGGAGTGCAGGGACCTCCCTGATCTGTATTCCTTGATCCTCTCATTCAAGTACATGGACCCATTGTTGTGGAGGGCTTGATGTGTCAGCGTCAAAACCTTGTACATAATGCGTTGCCGAACCAGGAACCAATGCAGCTTTTCCCATAGCCGAGATAGCAATGCGTGCTTAGGTCATTTATAGAGCAGGCGGACTGCCATGTCCTGAACTACTTGTAAATGCTGAACCAGATGTTCAGGATGACCCAAGTACAAAACATTGACATAGTCCAGCCTTGAGGGAATCAGTCCCCTGACCACTGTGACTTGTGCGTCGTGAGGCAGGAGGTTGAGAAATTTCCTCAGCATGCGGCAAATCCAAAAGCATGATTTAACTACTGCTGACACCCGGGCACTGATGTATAGATGAGAGTCAAACATAACACCAGATTTCTGGCTTCCGCTGTTGGAGGGGGCGGGGGAACGCTATTGGGCCATGCTCCTGCCCACCCTGTGAGGAGATTCAGCCCAAACAGTAAGATCTTGGTTTTTCTGGGTTGCACTGCAGTTTGTTGGCTCTGAGCCAACCGAGCAACGCCTTCATGCAAAGTGCAAATACTTTTTAGCCCTTGCAGGGTCCCCATCATAAGTGAGCAGGCACCTATATTACCTTGATATCAAAGGATTCGATCAAGTATGACATAGGGGTCATGTAAACGTTACAGAGAGTAGGACTCAGGGAGGAGCCCTGTGGCACCCCCCTCTTCAACAATTTAGCTCCAGAGGCATAAGGCTTCATCCAGACTATCTGATCTCTTCTCTCAAGAAAAGAACCCAGCCAGCCTAAGGCTGAACCCGACACCCTCAGATGTTCTAGCATGTGCAGCAAGATGTTATGATCCATCATATCAAATGCTGCTGACAGGTCCAACAGCACTAGAGCAGCATTAAGTCCAGAACCCAAGCTGGTCTTAATAGATTCTGAGACCTCCAATAATGTCTCCTCGATTGGTACGCATGTAATAATTTGTTTTTAGCCAGAAAGGTGGTAAGCTGTTGGTTCACCACCTTTCCAAGATTTTTGTGGCTGCTGGGAGCACACAGACTGGTCTAAAGTTTGCCAGTGTTTCAGGGTCAGCATTAGCCACCCGTTGTTAATATATACGGAGGATATTTATTGAGAGAAAATTCTTTGGTCAATGAATCTGATCTCAACCACCACCTTAGCTGAAGGGAGAGTTGATTGCACAACAGGCTCAGTAAACATCAGGCTGTAATATAAATCATGATTCAATATTACAATTGCTGCATGGAAGTCATTTTCTTATAGCCAACCTTGTACAATCCCATTTCCAGATACAAACGGGTAACATTCTTCTCCAGAGATCTCTGCCTATCCCTCCAGGAGACGCATGATTATTACTCAATTTGCTGCCCAGGCCCTCTAGTAGCCTACACAGGAAGGATTAGCGACACATTGCTCGAGGTCTGAGTCTATCAAGGGTCTCATGAGTGCTACTTCTTTGTCTCAGTCATAAGACAAGAAAAAATAGGAAAGATTATGGGTAAGCTATGCTGTTTAGCACCCAGAGGATGTGTGGGGTAACAGCCCATTTACTCCAACTTCCTGATTTTAATTTTTTTTGTCATGGAGTGGAATCCACCTCCCAAGTAATGACTGGAATGAGAACAGTGGGCCGGCGGAAGACAGCGGCACAATTAAATGCAGACTTTGACCTACTTCAGAAGCTTGCGTAGCATACTTCCAAAAATCAAAGCCATGGTCCTCTCCCCGATCTTCCAAAAAATCACCAATATTACATTATACACGAACTTGGGGCTCCCACAGAGGCTTGGGGTCCAGCCTCTATCAGGCTATTGCTGAATTATATTCTATACTTGCTGCAGAATGCACACAGTCCTTCTGGTCACGTGCTATATCACATGATTGCAATGAGGCGACCTCTATACCTTATGTAATATACATGACACTTCAGCATGAGAGAAGCTAGACTCAAAATTTACTTATTTTAAAATTTGACATAAATTGGTATTGGATGTGGCTCAGACTTCCAGGTGCTGGAGATGCAGGGATACGCACTGCAATGTAGGAAGTGTCCTCTGCCCATCCTGGCACCTGCTGGTCTGGCACATGGGGCACAGTGAATTGATCTAGCAACCACCAGCTATCGCTGATAGCCTAGCCCACATTGCCTCACCATGTAAATGACGTCCCAGAATGAATCCGCTCTGTAGACCATGGCTGGTGACTACCTTGTCATGAGCCCAAGTATGTGTTCTCCCGGATTGATGGTCACCGGCAGTGGCCAATCACGCATAGAATAGCCCACTTAGAAAGGTAATTTACAGAGACCCAGACCAAATGGATAAATTCAAGGCAACATTTTGGCTCCTGAAGACAGTAAGTGTCGCTCAGCATCAAACTTTTAGCTCCTAGACTTCACCTCCCACACCCAATTTCCCTGTCCCCGTCGTTCCCCTTAAGGGGCATGGCTTTCTTTGATGCAGTAGGTGCAGTAGCACCTGGCACTAAAGGCCTGGTGGGCCCACTGAACCCTGATTATTGCTGGATTTCACAGTTCAAACAAGGGACACGAGGTCCATTCCTTCCTTTCATATGGGCTCATGACACACTGACTACCCCGCTGGTTCCGTTGAGGGAAGGACGGGAGTCAAACAAAGACATAAGATTTGGAAGAGCCCCCTCTGCACCCTGAGAAGCAAACCTAGAAGTAACTTTTCCTGCCACCCCTTAGGGAGACACACCAGTGATGGTCCAGGCCATACAGTCCTATAGAGCACAGCATGCAGAAGATCAACAGACTATATGGTCGAAATGGGGCTGAATATGAATCCTGTTTTTGTTTATGCCTATATCTACAATGCTACAATTTATGTAACATGTTTACTATTCCTTTCCATAAAAATACAAATAAACTATATGTAAAAAAAATGAATGAAAGACTGGAGTTTCAGGATTTAACAGCTGTGGGGTTCACTTGCTGTATGTCTATACCTTAGGCATGCCAGAGGAATGCTGACAAGTTTAGCAGTCGGCGTTGCCACATGGCTACTCATTTCAGCTCACACGCTGCCAGTAAAGTGCAAAGGTCACGCTAAAAGGCGAGGCAGGCCAAGATTTCAAAGGATGGAAAATGCCAACGACAATCGGGGACACCTATAAGTCAGTTAAATATGGGCTGTTCAGCAGCTGCTGACCAGCTGTGGATTGTGATGAAAGCAAGAACTCTCTCTGCCAGAAGAGTGTGTTTCTGCTGAGTAATGCTTGCACGCTGCCCTTGTTACACTATGTTCTTCTCAAGTATTTCACGCAGGCAAGCTGGTACTTAAAGACAGGGTTTCAAAGTTCAAGCCGCAACTAATGATCATTGCAATACCTACTAAAAAGCAAATTAACATTGTCAGAAACCTTATATTAGCAGTTACTAATTTCATTTTATTTGCAACAACTGTGAATGATAATTTGTTTCTTATATAGCGCTTCAAACCACTCGGCTTTTACCATCGTTGAGTTAGTTGAATGTCCTTCACTAGTGAAATGCATCCATCTGAAGGTCCCTGGTTCGAATCCCGGCAAAACAGATTTAGCATGTCATCCTGCCAAGGTCATTGCAGAGTATCATAAATTGCGTCATAGTAGCATCTGTTATTTACATACCTTAGAAATGGCAGGAGCGCAATCTAAAGTGCCATATGAAAATTAATTCTTGTGCGGTTATGGCGTTATGTTACCAACCTGAACGGTTACGCAGTAAGAGAGCTCATCCCCGAGCCTTGAGCCCCAAGGCCTAGAACAGAGATTAGCAATATCACGCATGGCGGCCTCCCCACCCCGGTGTAGCGGAAGTGTTGTAACGTCATGGAAGGCAACCGTAAGCTACGGGGAGTGGCCCCACCGGGGCATCAGCAGCCAAAGAAGAATACGGCGCTGGGCCAGGCCGGACAGGCACATACCTTCACTCATGCACACAAAAGAAAGTAAGCATGCCACAACACGTTGTGGGTGAGGGCAGTTTTTACAAAGTTAAGGTGCTCCTGATACTTTGTTGTATGAATTGCAACTTGACCAGTGCTTAATTTGTAAAATATTAAGTGCAGGTGCTGAAGTTTTTTGTCGGAGGCCACACCCACTCTCCCGGCTCCGCCCACTTCATCCACTGGCCCTACCCACTTCCTGTATTGGCTCCATCCACAAGCCCCAACACATCACAGCCAGCTTGTCACTTCTTGAGTTCAGCAAGAAGCTGAGGACCTGGGTCTTCATATAAGCACCTTCCGGTCATACCCTGCTCTGGTACTACACTTCAGAGGAACTTTTCTGCCAGTCATGGGGGCACCACACTTGCAGACTAGGCTGAATTGTGTTAATATGCCCATTGATATTGTGTGTTTGCATGCATTTGTGCTTCCACTATTCAAAAGTTCAACCTATTGGTTTTATTAGTGCTTATTTTGTTTTGCTTGATACTAACAGAAGTCTAATTTCAAAGAGCAGTGAAATGCTGTACAGAGAATACCTATTGTAGTTTTAGCTTCTCAAACACAAGGAATAAATACAAATGTATGTGGGGCAGTAGAACTTGTAGGAAAGGAATCAGGCTGTAATCGGAGTAGTATTGCAATCATGGAGAATAAAGCGATTTGCTTATAATTGCAGAATGTGTTGTGAATGAGACAGGATTAGAACCAGATCGGTGGTGGTGCGCGGCAGCAGAGAGTAAGAGGGAGAAGGGAGGGGGTTTAATGGGGTAAGTAAAGAAAATGATTTAAAGCAGCTTAATCTGAATCATTGGAATCAAAAGGGAGGTTGTTGTTTGCAGGACTTTAACTGAGACAGCTACTTGCACTCGCTTTAAGATTGGCAGCTTAGGCCTAGCTCGCCATGCCAAAAGCCAGCCCAGATCAGAACCCAGGTCTCCATTCCAACCCTTTGCTCAGGCGAGATGGGGGAAGACCAGTTAAGGTAAAATGTCCCAGCGTTATCTCATTACCGTGAAAGTGCCTATGATGGAAACTACTACAAAATGAAAGAACAGCTGCACCTTATACTTTAACACTTAGTCAGTGTCTTTCCGCTGAAAGTAACCAGGGCACACCGAGTAAGATCCGCACATGGAGGCTGGGGCCAGGAAACCTCCATAAAACAAACGCACACGCAAAGGAAGTCTCCAGCGAGAACGGTGTTAAAACTGAAATGAAAAACACATTTGATTCATTGGCCACCTCGAGCCCGCAGGCCTCTCATAATTAGTTTGCGGTGCACACCCTCACCTGCAGGGCAGGTCCAAGAGGTACCCCCAATTTCCATAAAAGCCTTGCAGTAAGATTTACGAGCTACTGCGAAACTGTGCATTTACCTTTATTGCTTTTCAAATGCCCCTGAATTTATATACACTTTTAAAATTATTCAAACTGCTGCCCAACTCTTTTCCTTACTTTGTTACCTTGCTTGGAGCTGTGAGGACGACTGCACAATTACCGACATTTAAGAATCCTATTTATTGTCCAAAACCTCGCACACCTGTACAAAACTTGGTATATTTGCTTTTAAACTATCACTCCGCAGCAAAGAAATATAATTCTTACTCCTCTCATTGCTGTGCAGCTCAACTCACTGGCGACTGATTCATAATTTTGTCTGCACAGCACACATACAAAGCAGGTGTAAATGACTAACTTCAGGCAATGCTGGTCTGAAACTGCGATGTGGCCGAGAGACAGCACAGTGGACACCTACGCATAAATGGTAAACAATGCAGGGGCTTTAATGCTTACCAAATGATATATGTATTAACATTAGTAAGTGGGAGACATTAAAACTCCAAGGTATGCTCTGTAGCCATATGACGCAAGTTAATGAGAAAATGACACCTTGTTGCTCATTAATTTCCTACATTCACTAATGGCGCACTACATTTAAGCATAACAGAGCGCCACCTTTGAAACAAATCTCACCGTTTGCCGAGAACTCACAGTGGAAGAAGGCGGCAAAAATCACACCTGCCTCAATCACTTTGTGCCTCTTCCCCCTCTCCCACCATTCAAAACATACCAATGAAACGGAGCAATGGTTTCTTCTCTCCGTCTTTAGTAAGCTCGTCCCGAAAAAGCAGTGTCCGAGCAGTAAAACTTCTCTTCTCCCTCGGTTCAACTGCAAGCTAACTCGACTTCCGCTTCCGAGGCAGAGTCAATATAGTGCAATGTTAGAAACAGAAAATGGACCATAAAACAATGTAACGCGGCGGCCAACAAGCATTGGAAGTCACAACCAGTGTCTCGGAGACATAGACCCGGCCCTGAGAAATAAGTGCCGGTGCTTAGCACCGGAAAGCACCGGCACAAATTAAGCACTGAACTTGACAAAAATTGCGACTTTAAGTTACCTTACTTTCTTTTGTGTGTATGTATTGACTTTGAGGAGGGTAAAGTAAGGCGTATTCCTTCTCCCCCTTACCTTGTGTATAGTACATACCTTCACTCGCCTGGGCAGCATTGCTGTAGGGTTGCCACCTTTGCCCCCCCCAAAATACTTTTCCCATGAGGAACAGGGTCAAGACTGATTTGCATATGGCTGGGTCTGAACTGTGGTGGCAAGGTGAGCTAAAGAATGATGATGGATTCAACCCAGATCTGTGACTGGGGGTGAGTGTCTGAAACGTTTCAGCGCTTCGCTCCGCTCCGTCCATCAATCTCCTTGTGTTTGCTTTGTTCAACCTAAATTGACAGTGTATGCCCAGACATGGGTCCCTTGCTCACTTTGCCACTGGATTCAAGCTAGCCTGTCTGATGAGGGGTGTTACCCCAAAATCGGTCCTAGGATGCTTGTTTCCGGTCCAGGGAAGACCTGGCTTGGCACTTCAGGCTGGATTGTTCCCATGAGGAACATGGTCAAGACTGATTTGCATATGGCTGGGTCTTAACTGGGGTGGTGAAGTGAGCTAAAGATGGATTCAACCCAGATTTGTGACTGGGGTGGGGGGGAATGTCTGAAAAGTTTCAGTGCTCCGTCCGAGGGTGGGTGGGTCTCCTTGTATATTATTACTTAATATCATTCTTAAGTAAAACTTTACAAGAAATCAGTCTGTATCATCTAATAAGGGGAAAACATTTGGGCTTTAGGTTATGTTTTAAATTTTTGTCCCAGCAGGGACCTTAAGATACCATCATGCCAGTATAAAACCAGCCAGGAGCCAACCCTAAGAAAGGCGCCCACCTAGCCCTGGGAGTGTGCATTGCATCTGGCAATATTTTCCAGGGTGGCAATGCAGTCCTGCTCCTAATACTCATAAGCAGACTGAGTGGAGGAGCCCAAAGGTAAGTACTGCGAAGACAGGCCTACTTGTCAAGGTCCTATAGAGTCCGAGTCACTATGTGCAACCCAGAAGTGGGTGTTTGAGGTGGAGGTGATCTTAGCAATAGATATCTGGTGCTGAGAGCGGGAAAAGCTCTGGAAGAGATGCTGGAGACTGATGTGCTTCGGACCGTGGGCAGTTCACGCACATTAAAGATGAGACCTATTGGACAGGTTCAGGTTGGCTCAGGTGTAGCCCAAAATAAAGGTGGGCGTTCCTAATTGTCTCTCAGCACGCAACTCCACCATATCTCCCCACCCCGGTTGGCTTATGTGCCATCCAAGACCGGGCAGCAAAAGCAGCCCAGTACTTCTCCTTGCATGCCTGCCAGGTAAGCTGCCACACATCTTTTTCTCTAAGAGGGGAAATGGTGGGCAAGTGGGGATTTCCCAGAGTTATGGCACTCTCAAATGAGGACTTGATTGCCGGTCAGTCTGGGAGCCTTTTAATTACAACTATGGGGAGAATTAAAGGCCAACCTGCCAGAGGCCTCCAGGAGCTGAAGGAGATGTTGGGGACAAATATCTAACCCCTTTTGCTGACTGTTGGCTCGGAGAGAGAGAGGGGAAGATAGAGCTGGAGTCTTGTACTTAGCGTGATGCCGTCCTGAGGGACCGCCAAGGCCAAAAGCATACTGCCATTTTCTAATACAAAAACCTGGTAAACTGGTCTCAAAGAGAAAATCTGAGAGTAAAAGGCTTGAGGAGAGAGCAGAGGGCCCAGGCATATAAGCCTTCATAGTGAATCTTTTCACTTCTGTGGTAGGAGAGCACCCACCAGGAGACTTGGTGGCCAAATTTCAGAGCTTCAAAAAGAAAAGGAGGGTTCTCTGTGCTGTGAAGACAAAGAGCAACATTACTTTTCAGTGCTTCAAATGTGCAATGTTTTAGGATATTGCCCCTGGAAGGCAACAGAGAAGACAGTGATTCCTACCAATCACTGAGAAACTGAGGAAATACAATCTTAAATACATATGGAATCGTTTTGGATTAATGTTCGATTTCGTTCTCTGACCATGCCCAGGAGAGCCTATCCCTTGTCCTAACTAAGAGGGAGATACGGAAGGGAAACAGGATATTGCTGATGGATATTTTACCATCAAGTCAGAACTTGACATCCACATTTTGGAATATTTTGCCATTAATGACTACACTGAGGTGGGGATCGAACACATGGGGGATGCTTTGAAAGCAGTCACAGGAGGAAAGTGCATTGTGTTTCTTCCAAGCCATAAACAGAAATTATTTTTGGTCACTGAGTCACGATTATTCCAGGGTAGGGTAACAAAGTATGTGTGCCACCCCATGTGTTTTTGGGCATTAATAACCTGTTACTAATAGCTACAACAATTGTGTTTTATAGGACAAGTGTTATCTGGTTTAGCCCACATCTTTGTTTCTGATCGACAAATATTCATGAATCATTCTGAAGACTATTGGCTAATCCTGGAAGGTTTTACACAGACTGGAAAAGGAACAGGTAAGCTGTAGTTAAGACCAAACAAGGTAGTTTTCCCATGCGATACAAAATGTTTGCTAACTTCCAGAGCAGAAAACACCGAACATATTTTCACCAAGCTTGGGCCAAAAAGTAGCGATTCCGACTTGAAATTCACCTAGCGGTTTTTGAGACACTCCCCAAAATTGAAAAAAAAAGATGAAAAATATATTTGATCCTTGGATCCTCATGTTTATGTAAACCTAAAAATGAAACTTAATAATTTGAGTCTCACTGATTAGGATGATGATTTTGATTTCTCTTCCATTGTTGAATTTCAAACTTTAATCTGTGTCTACATTTTCCAGCACTTGGGGAAAAAATTAAGATCATGTAAGGAGGGGGAGTATGGGGCCACACTCCAACTAATGAAAGACGATACTAATGGTAACATTTCTGCAGTACACATCCACATAAAGGTCTCCAGGTGCTCTAGCATCTAGTGTTTGCAACTGCACTAAAGATCGAGGAGAATAGAAATAGGTTAAGACTTACTTAAAGCACAAAAACAACAATATTGCCATAGATGCTCAGGTAGAGAGTTCCAACTGTGAATTGCAGGTTTCTAAAAGACTGTGTTTCAGCACAAGGCAATAGGATATGAAATGTGAATATAAGATCTCAACACTCTATTTCTAAGTGGATACTGATTTTGTCAAGTAGGATGGAGCTATACACAGGCACTTGAAGATAAGCAGATCTAATCTTCAAGCCAATATTGGGCAATGAGACATGTTCTATCTTGTTAGAGCTTCCCAACGGACAGCAGACAATACCAATATTTACAGGGCGTTGGACCAGCCACTTTCTTGTCATTGGTTGGATTTCTTGTAAGTCTTGTTGACTTTCTTCCTAATCAACAACTTTCCTTCCTCTTCTTTTGTTTGCCCTTCCCCTGGAGCATAGCTTCTTTACAATAGTGTTGGTTGGATGACTTGTATCCTTCTACTGTTCACATTTCTCTTTTTCTTTCAGCATTCGTTTTTGCACACAACCTGTATTTTATGTAGCGATACTGTTTTAAATTGCTTTTAGGACTTTTTAAAACGTGTTCTTAACGTGCTGTGTGGGGAATTGAATTTGTGAATCTCTGGGGGCTTGCGGGATTCGATCCCGTTTTTTTCTTGACCCGACACTCCCTGGCCGCCATTTTCGCTAGGGGTGCGGTCTAGTGGTTAAACTGGGGGAGATAAAAAGGGACGCTGCACGAGCGCGCCGCTGGCGCGCCTAAGGCAAGCCCGCCTGCGTCCGTCAGCGTCCCGGAGGCCCGGCGCCGGAAATGCTGCTGGTTTCCCATCAGGTAATGCTTGTTTACATAATCATCGATTAAACTACAGTAGAGAAAGCCTATTAACGATTGGTAAGTGTGCGAGCTGCCGCTCCCACTTTACTCTTTCAGTACACTCAGACCGACTCTCCTGTAATGATTGTAACTGGAGCGCCCATCCACAACCCGACGCGGGATGCATTTTAAGAGGGAGAGACTCCGCCGTGCGCACTCTGCCCTCTCAGAATGCTGTGACAGGTGACAACCTGAAGGCAGTCCTTTTGAATACAAGATCCATAAAAAAACACGAGCTCCAGCTCTTTGACCTCCTCATTGAGACTAAGCCAGATATTATGTTTGTCACCGAGACATGGCTTAATGAGGGCTCCAACCCGACCATCGCTACTGCCAACCCCCCGGGGTATATGATAATTAGGAAGGATAGACCTGGAGGTAGGGGCGGGGGTGTGGCGATTATACATAAGAACTCCCTCTCCTGCTTACCATTACCCATTGCAGAGTTAGAGGGGGCTGAGGGCCTCGGTTTCCATCTGACGGTTTCTGCTCACCAGTCTATTGCTGGTGCGGTAATATACCGACCACCAGGGCCGGCAGGGCGGTTCCTGGAGTCCCTTGGCCATGCTATCTCCCCTATTGCGTCCAAGTATAGTCAGTGTTTGGTTCTTGGGGATTTTAACATACATTTAGACCAATCGGCCGACCCAGAGTCCATGAAGTTGTGTGAATCCCTTAGTATCTTCAACCTGACTCCCTACGTCTCGCTCCCCACTCATGAAAAGGGCCATATCTTGGACCAGATCTTCTCAACAACTAGGATCGAAACAGCTGTTCCCCTTCCTATTATCTGGTCCAACCATTTTCTGCTCACCTTTAGGATAGACAAGGTACCGGGAAGGTCTCAGTCCTATTGCAAGCAGCGAGCCAGAAGCTTTAGACCTTTCGAGTGGCTAACACCGGAGGCTTTAGCTGCTATACTTAGTCAACACCCCATACCCGCCAAAGGCATCTTAGAGTATGATGTGCTCTCACTGGAAGGCTGGCTCCAGGAGTGGACTATGCAACTAGCCCCGCCCAAAACCCGAGTAGCTAAACACGGTAGAGCCTCGGCCCCATGGTTTACTGAGGCACTAAGAAAAAGAAAAAGCGCGTGTAAATGTCTAGAACGACTATGGAGGAAAAACTTTGATCCTCTGAACAAAATCACCTATAGATTGGCACTGAAAGCCCACTATGCCAAAGTCCGTGAGGGAAAAAAATTCTTTTTGGCCTCAAAAATTGAACAAGCTAGGAACAGCAGTAGGGAATTGTTCAAGATTGTAAAGGACTATTCTTCCCCCAATGCAATAAAAAGCCCCTTCACCCCTACCTATGAATGGACGAATCATATTGCGCAATACTTTTATAATAAAATAAAATCTATCCAGGATTCGTTTGGGGATCTGCCCCTAGATAGCAAGGGCAATACTGGCCTGTATGTCCAATTTTGGATGAAACCCTTCTGGAGTTCCCCCTATTCCTATGACCACATCACTCAAAATTATGAAGACTTTGAAATCCGGGTCTCCCTCGGACCCTTGTCCTGCTAAAACTCTGGCGTCCATCGCCGAGGTATTGAATCCAGCCGTCAACCGGGTCTTGAACTTGTCCCTGTCTGAGGGATTGATGCCGGACAGTGGAAACACGGAAAAATCCTCCTGCTCCTAAAAAAAACCCTCAGCTGATCCTTCGGTAGCCAGCAATTACAGACCGATATCGTTGTTGCCTTACTTCTCCAAGGCTTTGGAGAAGTATGTGAATGTTGCCATCACTGACTTTGTTGAGCCAACCCATGTTTTACATCCGAGCCAGTCAGGGTTCAGAGCCAACTTTAGTACGGAGACGGCCTTACTGGAAGTCTCAGAGACGATTAAGACTACTCTTGATAGAGGAGGAAAGGCAGTGCTGATACTGTTGGACCTTTCGGCGGCTTTCGATACCGTGCCCCACGATCTACTTCTGCGCAGACTTCTGGACTGCGGCATTGGGGGCACGGTTCTTAGGTGGTTCTCCTCCTTCTTTGAAAGCCGCCAGCAAACAGTTTGGTCCCCCCCCCTTTTCGGCCCGCATTCCTCCGCTGAATGTAGGAGTGCCACAGGGCTCTGTTCTAAGCCCAACCCTGTTCAACATATATATGGCCCCCCTTGCACCCCTCGCAGAACAACATGGGGCAAAAGTTATATCTTACGCCAACGACACTCAGTTGTTGTTTACCTGCAAGAAGGATGAGGCGCCAAGAGGAAACGAAATTAACACGTGCTTGACTAAGGTGTTTGCCTGGTTCAGGCAAAATCAACTGCTATGTAACTCAGATAAGTCTGAAATCATTTTCTTTGGACAGACTCCAAGCGACAAATGGCGCCAATGGTGGCCCCAGAATTTGTCCCCCCCAGCAAGCCCAGTCACCACCGTAAAAAACCTCGGGGTGAAACTGGACACGGATATGTCCATGAAGTCCCAGGTCCAATCTGTGGCCGGCACTTGTTTTGAGCTATTAAAAATGATGAGGAACTTCCTCCCCTTGCTTCCTATCTCACATAGGAAGACAGTGGTCCAAGCCCTGATTACATCAAGGCTGGACTATGTCAACGTGCTGTACTTGGGCCTCCCTGACTACTTACTAGGCCGCCTACAGGTGGTTCAAAACACGGCGGCAAGGGCCGTACTTATGGTCGGACACAGGACACACATGACCCGTTACTTGAAGTCCCTGCACTGGCTCTCAGTGAAAAAAAGGGTAAATTTTAAAGCCTGGGTGTTGGCCTTCAAGGCCTTTCACAACATTGGGGCCCCTTACATCAGGAATAAAATTCAGCCCTATACACCATCCAGAACCCTGCGGTCTTCGACCCAGCACCTGACGATCGTGCCAAAGTTCTTTCGGTCACGTAAGGGGGGACGCTCCTTTCAGGTGGCAGCCGCGAAGCTATGGAACAGCCTGCCACCTTCCCTGAGACAGGTACATGATCTCCTTAGTTTTAGACGAATCTTAAAAACCTGGCTCTTCCAACAGTAGAGGAGGCGCTTGCTGTTATGTTTTCACTGGTCTGTCAAGGGGTCAAGACAGCGCTGGGACACTCCCTGGAGTAGCCGCGCGCTCTACAAATACCCCATAACATAACATTCCACAGGAATGCATGCATTCCTACTCCTTCATGTGATGTTTCCGCCCTCAAACTGTCACGTGGTTCAGGAGGCCATTGTCGTTTTCCCAAAGTCAGCAGGAGCCCGAGCCAGACTGTCCTCTGCTTTGCGCACGTTACTATACAAACATATTTTGCTTTGTGCCACACTGAAATTTTCACACAGAAACCTGCTCTTGTTTTTACGTTCTGTTCTTTCTTGGGATTTAGTCTGAACACTGCAAACAAGGTCAAACAACAGTGCCCCTTGTTATTCTGTTCTGGTCAGGCCCTAGCACCTAGACAAAACACGCAGATGCAGCTGTTTGGAAACATGTACTTTGGTCATATGGGTACACACGGGTGGGCAACACACAGTTGGAGAGGGATCTTTCCAGAGAAGGGAGCGTGTCAGCACCTGTGATTTAGATCTTCCATCTATAGACTTAGGTACAGAGTCTGCTGCTAAACGCCCAGAGATCTTCTAATATATAATCAGGGGAGGGGGGTTAGATCTCACTGTATTATATAATGACAGAACTTTTTATGATTTACAGACTACCTGCTATGCTGATCGTAATTGTGTTAAACATTTTTCTACTTGTTGTGGCACGTATAATGCATACTCAATCAATCAATCAATCAATCAATCAATCATGTCACTTATAAAGCGCACTACATACCCGCAAGGGTCTCAAGGCGCTGGGGGAAGAGGTGGGTGGTGCTGCTACTGATCGAAGAGCCAGGTCTTGAGGAGTCTTCTGAAGGCCAGTAGGTCTTGGGTCTGTCGGAGGTTGGTGGGGAGGGTGTTCCAGGTCTTGGCGGCGAGGTGGGAGAAGGATCTGCCGCCGGCGGTCGTTTTCCGGATGCGGGGGACTGTGGCGAGGGCGAGGCTGGTCGAGCGGAGCTGGCGGGTGGGGGTGTAGAAGCTGAGTCGTCTGTTGAGGTAGGCTGGTCCGGAGTTGTGGAGTGCTTTGTGTGCGTGGGTGAGGAGCTTGAAGGTTATCCTCTTGTTGATAGGGAGCCAGTGCAGGTCTCTCAGGTGGGGTGTGATGTGGCTGCGTCGGGGGATGTCGAGGATAAGACGTGCAGAGGCGTTCTGGATGCGTTGCAGCCGTCTCAGGAGCTTAGCCGTCGTTCCTGCGTAGAGGGCGTTTCCGTAGTCCAGCCTGCTGGTGACGAGGGCCTGGGTGACTGTTTTTCTTGTTTCGGTGGGGATCCACTTGAAGATCCTGCGGAGCATTCGGAGGATGTTGAAGCAGGATGAGGAAACGGCGTTGACCTGCTTAGTCATGGAGAGGGTGGGGTCGAGGATGACCCCTAGGTTGCGTACGTGGTCGGTGGGTGGCGGGGCTGTTCCCAGTGATGTTGGCCACCAGGAGTCGTCCCAGGCTGAAGGGTTGGAACCAAGGATGAGGACCTCCGTCTTGTCCGAGTTCAGCTTCAGGCGGCTGGTCCTCATCCATTCGGCGACGGCCTTCATTCCTTCGTGGAGGTGGGCTTTGGCGGTGTGAGGGTCTTTGGTGAGGGAGAGGATCAGCTGGGTGTCGTCGGCGTAGGAGATGATGTTGAGGTTGTGCTGTCGGGCGACGTGGGTGAGGGGTGCCATGTAGATGTTGAACAGCGTTGGGCTGAGGGAGGAGCCTTGGGGTATGCCGCAGATGATCTTGGTGGCCTTGGATCGGAAGGGGGCGAGGCGGACGCTTTGTGTTCTGCCGGAAAGGAAGGATGTGGTCCAGTCCAGGGCCTTCTCTTGGATCCCGGCGTCGTGAAGGCGTGTTCGTAGTGTGTGGTGGCAGACCGTGTCGAAGGCGGCTGATAGGTCCAGGAGGATGAGGGCTGCTGTTTCTCCGTTGTCTAGCAGGGTCCTGATGTCATCGGTGGCGGCGATGAGGGCGGTTTCGGTGCTGTGGTTGCTGCGGAAGCCGGACTGGGAAGGGTCCAGGATGTTGTTCTCCTCGAGGTAGCGGGTCAGTTGTTTGTTGACGATTTTCTCGGTGACCTTCGCGGGGAACGGGAGCAGAGAGATGGGTCGGAAGTTCTTGAGGTCCTTGAGGTCTGCCTTGGGTTTCTTGAGTAAGGCGGTGATCTCGGCGTGCTTCCAGCTTTCCGGGAAGGTTGCTGTCTCGAAGGAGATGTTGATTATTTTCCGGAGATGGGGCGCGATGGCTGTACTGGCTTTGTTGAAGATGTGGTGAGGGCACGGGTCTAGCGGTGAACCGGAGTGGATGGTGTTCATGATCTCGCTGGTGTCCTCGTCGTTGATGTTGGTCCAGGAGAGCAGGCGGTTGGTGGTTGTGGGGGCAGTGGTCTCGGTGGTTGCCGGGGCGGTCGTGGTGTTGAAGCTGTCGTGGATGTCGGCGATTTTGCGGTGGAAGAAGGTGGCCAGTGAGTCGCACAGGTCTCGCGACGGCTGGATGTCGTTGGTGTTGGAGCTGGGGTTGGAGAGTTCTAGAGTACTAGAGTACTAGAGCACTAGAGCACATTAGTTAAAATAAACATTTTGAACTTTTCTCGTGTTTCTGTCTAATCTTATTGTGGACTGGTACGTGAGTGAGAGCGAAAGGGCGTGTCCTGTAACCGCGATTCCTGAGAGGGTCAGGAGTGTTGTGTTCTGGGGTGTCTAACCACTTGTTCCTCTGCGAGTGAGTAGGAGGGCAAGCGAGACACAATAGCTAGGCGTTCCCCGGGCTCATGGATACTCAGGTGGTAGAATGACTCAGTCCCTGCATACTAAGGTTCCATGATCCCAAGCATAGTTCTGTGACTCCGCAGAATCCCTGCAACAAAACAACTGCCCTGCCCCCTCACCTCAAACACTACATATTGCTCCCTCCTACTCCTGCCTAGCTTGTCTGCTTTTTGCCCCATCTCATTTTACCTTTTTTTTGGTTTATATATTTTTTATTGTTCTAATTTCGCCGCCCAAAGCTCATCGGTTTCTTCTCCTGCATTGACATCTGCCTCTACATGCTGCTCTCCCATTAGTTTCCTGCCCCGTCTGTCATGGTTTTCTTTGAAAAAATAAAACAAAAGTTTTTGAAATACATTTTTGGGTGTACCCAAAAGCTGCAATTCGCAAAGCACACATTCACACACATTGAAGTTATTTTTTTATTTACCGCTTGAAGATTGACGTCCACCATCTTGGATTGGAAAATAAAAATAAAATACAAAATGGCAGGTGTGTGATGCTGTACATGTGGTGATGTATATGTGCATATACAACACACTGGGATGCCATGACGCTTGTGCAGGCACACGTTATAGCATTTCTTTTCTTGCCAATGCTGCATTTATTTCTCTTTCTGATGATGCTGAAGAGCACCAGCAAAATGACTTGGCAAAGCTAATAGGTCTGCATTGACAGACAAAAAGCGAGACCCACTCACTTTGCCAGTACTTGTGAAACCTAGCTATATATCACACCACTACATTTGTTGTAAGGATCATGTCTTCCAGTGCAGAGACCACTTTTTCATTTCAGTTTGAAGACACGTTTTATTGAACATGTAACAAGTGATTAATATCTATTTCATCAAATGCATGTTTTTGGCATGTGCCTATATTCTGTAAATGTATAATGAATATGTCTGATAAGCAAGAACAATCAAAAACACATTCAGTGATAATTTAGTGACTAGTTGGCATGTAAATTATTCCAGGAATGTAATAAATCTTATGACTGTTTCTCTCCATTATTTTATCTATTTTAATCACTTGCTTTTATCCTTCTGTCTTTTAGTTTTAGGTTCTTAAACACACACAGGATAGGTTCCATTTTAGCTATAGTCTTCATTTTAGTTAGCCTGTCCAACTTGTTTACCTTTGACCCAGATACTGCATGTGATTTTAACGTAAAGTTCTAAGATGTGACTCCTTTTTAAGTAGGCCCAGAGTCCATCCTAGGAAATGGAAGTTGCCATCTTCTCAATTTTAGGTAATGGGAATCGCTGTTTTCCTCAGATTCTGCAGAATCATTAACATGTCTGCATTTGAAGCAGATGTCGTCAGTGCCTATCTTTCCAAGAACTGTGAAAGTGTCAAGTCATTCGGATATAGACATCAACAAAACCCCCAGTGCGACATCAGGCTGGGACAGGTGCCTTTCTCAAAGTCAAATAATAACCATAATCCAAATAATAGAGTGTATATTGATGTATTTTTACCTTATTGGTACATCCACTGATGTATATGATTATGTCAAAATATTCCTAAGGTGACATTGCAAATTCCATTGTAGATAGGATACAATATATAAGGACTACCACTTAGTTAGGAGAGAAACTTCACTCAGTTCACAGATGCAGATCGAAGATCCAGATGTCATGGTTCCGCCCCAGGGGGAACAGCGGGATGTGTGAGGTTGGTTCCGGTACGTATGCAGCACGACACTGCTAGACAGGTCAGCGGTCTAGCGCTCAGACCAAGAAGTGCACCTGATCAACATGAAGCGCTTCCGGGTGAGACCGCATATAGCCGTGGCACCCATTTCAGTCAGTGCTTCCAGTACTGTACCTTGTCCGAGGCCTGCCGCTAGTTCCTTGCAACTCTGACAGTCTCCGCCGGCTCCTTCCGGATCCCTCGCCTTCAGAGACGCGCTGAAGCGTCAACCAACCATCAGACCCTTAGGAGCACCCCGGGCTGCCCATCGATCGTTTCCGGCGCAGGAGCGCTTGTTTGTTTTCTTTACCCGCGACACGCACTGGGAAGCGTGGTCGCGGCTGGTTCATGTTCAGTTACGGTGCAGGAGCGCTTGCTTAAATCCTTTACCCGCGACACGCACAGGGAAGCGTGGTCGCGGCTGGTTCTTGCTCATTCTCGTCGCAGGAGCGCTTGTTTGTTTTCTTTCCCGTGACACTCACAAGGAAGAGTGGTCACGGTTTTCTTTGTACCCGTATCACCGCGCAGGAGCGCTCTTACCTTTTCTCCGTTACAGTCCAGCTGCCACGCAGGTGTGCGTGACGTTCCTTTCACCTTCCTGGCACTGAAGTCGGGAGCACATACACCAACCTCTTCTGGGGCTTACCTGCTTCCTGTCATACTGTGTCAGAGGGACCCCATTTGGAGCACAAGTCCTCATCCTTCAGGTGACTATACAACCTTGAACCAACTTCACATGTTGTATGGCTGTTGTGTGTGTATGATATGGTTAGAAAGGAGGGCAGACGCACTAACCGGTTAATTATTCCTTGTCTAGTTGGCGATACCCAGGAGAGCATCCTCAGTCTAGTGAGACACCTCACCCGGTCATCCCAGACGACGTCACTTCCAAACACCATTAGGCACCTTCCCCTGGTCCTATCCTTGCCTAGGTCTGTATATTTACCTTTGATCAGGTGAGGAGGGGGACGGTGGAGGTTGCTCACGTCGTCCCTGCGAGATAACTCCACGAGTATATAGGTAAGACTTGTGGGGCCCTGACAGAACTGGAAGACCACGTTAAATATCTCGCCTGGACGCCATGAGCAACCCCGACATTACCCTGCAGGATATAGCAGCTATGCTGGCCCATATACAGGCAGACAACCTGAGTCTGCGCCAAGACATCACAACGCTACAGGGTCAGATTGCAGTGGGATCCTCGGGGGCTTGGGGCCCAGACCCAGCTGTCAGAGCCAGACAGGGGTGTGTGTTACGTCCTCCTGTGTTCAATCCTGGTGGGTCAGTACCCATTCAGCACGATCGTAGCCCGCCCATACAGGTCATAGCTCCTCACCCTATCCAGCTAGCACCCCCTGAGCGATTTTATGGTGATAGCACCAAGTTCAGCATTTTTCTGAATCAATGCCAAATGCACTTCATGGCACGTGCTTCCGCCTTCCCAGACGACGCCTCCAAAGTTGCGTTTATCTTGTCCTATCTTGGAGGAGACGCTGCCCAGTGGTCCATAACGTTGGTCGAAAACGACGACCCCTTGCTATACAGCCTTCCCGTCTTTAAGGAAACCCTACGGCGAATGTTCGCCCGCCACACGTTTGTGCAAGCCGCAGACAACGAGCTTCTTAATTTGAAACAAGGCTCTTCCGATCTGCTGCATTACGTTACCACGTTTAACAGGCTGGTTATCGAAGCCAGATGGCCGGAGTCTAAACAGGTGTCCGTTTTCTACAGGGGATTGCGGGATGAGATCAAGTACCTTCTCTCTCAACAACCCGAACCCCCGGAGGATATCAGGTCCTTCATCGACCTAGTAATTAGGTTGAACTTCAGACTGCAGGAACGAAAAAACGAGAAAACCAAGGGCTCCGAGTCCCGATTCATGACGTTCCAGGAAAAAAGCAGGAGTGAACCAGGGAAGGCCCATGATGCACCCGAACCAATGCAGATTGGCGGAGTCCGTGGACCCCTAACCCGGGAAGAGAAAGAAAAACGACGAAAACAGAACTTATGCCTGTACTGCGGCAAAAGCGGACATTTCGTAAGGGAGTGCCCTGTTAAATCTGCCAAAACAAAGACCAATAAACCCTACGCCCTTTCTGTGACCCGCAGGGACGAAGCGGGAAACGGCGAAACCCAGTAGGCAAAGGGGTTGGTCTACTGGGTTCTCCCTCCATGCGGACCCCCATCACCGAATCCCTGGCCAACATTCGACACATGGGAATGACGGTAACATTGCAATCACTGACAGGCCAGACATGGACAGTCACAGCCCTCATCGACTCTGGCGCCACCGGAAATTTCATCGACACTCGCTACATGGAAGGACTGGGTATACCGACTGTGACTAAGAAAAAACCAGAAAGTGTGAAGGCTGTGGACGGCACCGACCTCACCTCTGGACTTATACGGTATCAGACAGAAGCCATGAGAATGACATGCACAAATGGGCACACAGAGACCATTGCCTTTGCTGTAATCGACGCACCTCAGTTCAAGCTTATTCTGGGGCTTCCTTGGTTGGTGATACATAATCCCCACATCGACTGGAAGACCCGGATCATGACCCTGAACTCTTCTCATTGCGCCATCGCCTGCTATCCGCAGGAGAACGTATCCGGTGATCTTGCAATACAAGCCCGTTCAGTGCCCTTAACGGGGATGGGAACGGTCACCCAAGAAGACGTACCCGAGGCATATGCAGACCTGGCTTCTGTATTTGACAAGAAGGGGGCCAATACCTTGCCACCACACCGCTCCTTCAATTGCAGGATTGACCTCATACCTGGTTCGACACTTCCATGTAGCCGCATCTACTCACTCACAGAAAAAGAAAACCACCATTTACGCGCCTATCTGGATGAGTTCCTGCGAAACGGGTTTATACGCCACTCCAAATCGCCCGTCTCTTCCTCTCTCTTTTTCGTGGCTAAGAAGGAGGGGGATCTAAGAACATGTATTGACTACAGAGCCATAAATACCATAACCATCAAAAACCGGTATCCTCTACCACTCATTTCCAACCTCTTGGATCAAGTGAAGGATGCTACTATCTACACCAAACTTGATCTACGAGGAGCCTACCATCTCGTCAGGGTCCGAGAGGGCGACGAATGGAAGACCGCTTTCCGGACGAAATACGGCCTCTTCGAATATCGAGTCATGCCCTTCGGACTGTGCAACGCTCCCGCGGCCTTCCAATTCTTCATAGATGAAGTGTTAAGGGAGTACCTTGACCGTTTCTGTGTTGTCTACATTGATGACATTCTGATCTTCTCCAACAGTCTTCCTGAACACATCAACCACGTTCGTGCTGTCCTGCAACAACTACAGCTGCACGGACTCTACGTGAAACTAGAGAAGAGCATGTTCCACACCACCATGGTCAAGTTTCTGGGACACATCCTAACCCCTGACGGAGTCAGAATGGACACCAGAAAAGTCGAAGCAGTACTACAATGGCCATCGCCCTGTTCCGTCAAACAGGTCCAGAGATTCCTGGGGTTCGCCAATTATTATAGGCGCTTCATCACTGGGTTCTCTAGCATCATCACACCCATCACCCGCTTGCTGCGTAAAGGGGTGAAGTTCTCTTGGGATCCTGAAGCCGAGGAGGCGTTTCTGGACCTGAAGAAAAGGTTTTCCAGCGCTCCCGTCCTACGGCATCCTGACCCGGAACAACCCTTCATAGTGGAAGCAGATGCATCACAGAACGCCTTGGGAGGGGTATTGTCACAACGCAACGCCGAAACAGGTCTATTGCATCCTGTGGCCTTTTACTCCCGAAAGCTACTGCCAGCAGAACGCAACTATACCGTGTCAGACCGTGAACTACTTGCCATCAAGGCTGCCTTTGAGGAATGGCGCCATTACCTCAAGGACGCACGACACCCAGTTACCATTTACACGGACCACAGGAATCTGCAGTTCCTTCGTTCAGCCAGAGCCCTCACTTCCAGACAATTGAGGTGGACCCTGTTTTTTAACGAATACGAATTCCTGATCACCTATCGCCCCGGGAAGGAAAACGCCAAAGCAGATGCCCTGTCCAGATTGGACGAAACCGACGATAACGTACTGAAGACCGAACCCGTATACATCCTCCCTGAACATTGCTTTCAAGGGGTGGTCCTATCCTCTTCCTTCTTCACCCAGCTGCACGAAGACCTGAAGCAAAAAGAAACAGAGGAGTGGATTGGGGACCTGGCTGGGATCACTACACGGGATGGTTTTTTGTTCAAAGGGGACCAGTACTACCTTCCGTTGGAAGACCATCAGCAACAGGCCCTGTATATGTGCCATGACCACCAGTTGTCTCTCCATCCGGGATTCCATAAAACCATGGACCTCTTACACAGACACTTTTGGTGGCCTTCCATGGACATCGCTGTTCGTTCCCACATAGCCCGTTGTGCCGTCTGTGCTCAAGGGAAAATCCATTCCAGTCCCCTGGTAGGGCTCTTGAACCCCATTCCTGTACCTCCTTACCCCTGGCATACGGTGTCCATGGACTTTGTGGTAGAACTACCCAAGACTAAAACCGGCTTTACCACCGTCCTCACTATTGTAGATCATCTAACGAAAATGGCACACTTCGTTCCTTTGAAGAAGCTGCCGTCGGCACTCGACTTAGCCTTGATCTTCGCACGCAACGTGATCCGGTTGCATGGTGTACCCTCAGTGCTGATCACGGACAGGGGCTCCCAATTCATATCCAGGTTTTGGGGTGAGGTGTGCAAAAACATGGGCATGGAAACCCGTCTTTCCACGGCGTACCACCCACAGACAGACGGACAGGCAGAACGAACAAACCAGACCATGGAGCAATACCTTCGATGCTTGCTGTTGTCCGTAGAACAAGAATAGTCAGAGGCGCTCTGGATAGTAGAATACGCATACAACAACAGCAAACATGCGTCCATAGGAATGTCACCTTTCTTCTGTCTACAAGGGCGACACCCACGATCAGAACCATGGGAAAAAACATTGTCCTGCCACCTTCCTACCATACAAGAGCACCACGCCCTTCTACACGACTTATGGCAGGAGGCCTGGTTCGAGCTCGCCAAGGCCAAAGAATACCACAAACATTACGCCGATGCCCACAGACAAGCAGAACCAGAGTACAGGGTAGGGGACGAGGTATGGGTATCGATAAAAAACCTCAACGTACACGGACCCAAAAAGCTGCTGCCAAGATACGTCGGTCCTTTTCCCATCGAGAAAATCATCAATCGGGTGGCGATGAGGCTTACTCTACCCCAGCAGATGAAAGTACACCCAGTATTCCATGTTTCCCTCCTACATCCCGTCCATCCTGAGACCCGTATTGCTAGCCCTCCGCCCCCCCTCCTCAGGGACGATCACGAGGAGTATGAGGTGAGGGCCATCCTTGATTCCCGTAGGAGCAGGGGGCGGCTCTTTTACCTAGTGGACTGGAAAGGGTATGGGCCGGAAGAGCGTTCCTGGGAGCCCTTATCCCATGTACGCCATGCACCCCTGTTAGTCCGCGCCTTCCATGCTCGGTGCCCGTGCAAACCTCGCCCTGCTACCCCCGTGTAGGGGGGTATGGGGGTTTATCTTGGGAGGGGGTACTGTCATGGTTCCGCCCCAGGGGGAACAGCGGGATGTGTGAGGTTGGTTCCGGTACGTATGCAGCACGACACTGCTAGACAGGTCAGCGGTCTAGCGCTCAGACCAAGAAGTGCACCTGATCAACATGAAGCGCTTCCGGGTGTGACCGCATATAGCCGCGGCACCCATTTCAGTCAGTGCTTCCAGTACTGTACCTTGTCCGAGGCCTGCCGCTAGTTCCTTGCAACTCTGACAGTGTCCGCCGGCTCCTTCCGGATCCCTCGCCTTCAGAGACGCGCTGAAGCGTCAACCAACCATCAGACTCTTAGGAGCACCCCGGGCTGCCCATCGATCGTTTCCGGCGCAGGAGCGCTTGTTTGTTTTCTTTACCCGCGACACGCACTGGGAAGCGTGGTCGCGGCTGGTTCATGTTCAGTTACGGCGCAGGAGCGCTTGCTTAAATCCTTTACCCGCGACACGCACAGGGAAGCGTGGTCGCGGCTGGTTCTTGCTCATTCTCGGCGCAGGATCGCTTGTTTGTTTTCTTTCCCGTGACACTCACAAGGAAGAGTGGTCACGGTTTTCTTTGTACCCGTATCACCGCGCAGGAGCGCTCTTACCTTTTCTCCGTTACAGTCCAGCTGCCACGCAGGTGTGCATGACGTTCCTTTCACCTTCCTGGCACTGAAGTCGGGAGCACATACACCAACCTCTTCTGGGGCTTACCTGCTTCCTGTCATACTGTGTCAGAGAGACCCCATTTGGAGCACAAGTCCTCATCCTTCAGGTGACTATACAACCTTGAACCAACTTCACATGTTGTATGGCTGTTGTGTGTGTATGATCAGGTTAGAAAGGAGGGCAGACGCACTAACCGGTTAATTATTCCTTGTCTAGTTGGCGATACCCAGGAGAGCATCCTCAGTCTAGTGAGACACCTCACCCGGTCATCCCAGACGACGTCACTTCCAAACACCATTAGGCACCTTCCCCTGGTCCTATCCTTGCCTAGGTCTGTATATTTACCTTTGATCAGGTGAGGAGGGGGACGGTGGAGGTTGCTCACGTCGTCCCTGCGAGATAACTCCACGAGTATATAGGTAAGACTTGTGGGGCCCTGACACCAGATGAGCACAGCACCAGATTTCATCTTGACATAGAAAAACCCCCCTGAGGCTTTGCGAAGCTTTCCATTCTGCCATCACAAACTGGTGCCAGGATTGTATTCTCGCACTGACACAATCTCCTAGCTCTAGGCTTTGTGCTCGAAATAAGCTGACTAGTTATTCCAAACAGACAACAAACCCGGGTATGCACACGTTTCTGAAATTCAGGCTTATTATTTATTCATCTGCTAGAATTAGCATAGCGCCTAGAGATAGCACAGTGATGGTGTAAGGGCTATGAACTCTGATGTCATGATTTTCCCTGTTTTCACTGTTATTAAAAAGTTTAGCTGCTTTTTATTATCTTCTGTGATGTTACCAATATTACATGCACTAGATCTCGGCATTTTAAAATAACTATTTAAAAATAAATATGTTGAAATACATATTCTGTTTCTAGTGATCTTGAGTGTGTAAATCATTAATGAAAGATCATTTGGATTACCACTGCACCCTGTTAGTAACCCAAAAACATTGACACCACATTATTTATCATAACCCCCCCCCCAAACCAGGATATTGCAATTTTGCGGTTAGTGAAAATAAACCACGAAAATTGCACTTTTATAAAAATCCTGCAATTTTTACAAAAGTGCCTGCAAAAATAGTCATTAAAAAAAATTGAGGCTGATCCTTTTATTGGCTCTGCGCTGCACTGAGCCAATGAAAGGAAGGTGAACAAGAGGCTACGAGGCAGGTAGAGGTCTTAAATTACTCTGTCGCCTACGCATTAACCTGTTAATTACTTGAAAATGGACAGGACCCTCATCTTGCCTATCTACCTGTCTTGCGAGGCTTCCTCCCTCCTCCCTGTCCTTATTTTGTGGCACCCAGCAACTCTTATTTCTTTTTGCAAGTTTTTGATAGCATATTGTATTGTAGCACTTTACATGAGCCCCAGTTGAATTACACAAGGTCACATATTGTTTTTGTAAGCACAGTGATTTACCCAGAATCACAGGCTGCTGAGCTAGGGCTCAAGTCTGATTCCCAAGTCGCCAGCTCTGGCCATAACACCACATCCTCTTCTCTACACCCTCACCCCCTCCTCTCTCCTGTGGCCTAAATAACTCCAGGACACTCCTCCTGTCCCCCTGCCTCTCCATTAACCGCCTGCTGTCCTGCACAACTTTGGAATAGTGGATGTCGGATGCCAGAGAGAGTTGTTTTTTTAAATTTATAAATGCACTCTCTGGCGTAAGACACCTAGCTGTTCTGAGGCACAGTGCTGCCAGGTCACAGACTGAGTAGTCAGTGTCCAGTAGTGTCAGACGAGCGGTATTTTTGTGATAGATATAAGTTGTGCCTGCCGCAAAAATACCTCAATTTTTGGGTTTTGGGATTGCAAATGTTGCTTTTTTTTTTTTGCACAAAATTTGCCAGCCCAGGCCGCAGAATTCTGGTGGTGTCTGATTTGTATATTGGGTGGGGTTCTGCAGGGCTACAATAACCAGTTTTTCACATTCAACACTGGTGGATTGAACTAAGTTCACTCTTGGCACCCGTGGGTGTGAAGAATTAACCTTGTAGAGTTGAGTAAAAGGCTCACTTTAACGCAACATCGGCGCTTCAACATTCAGATTTTTTTGACTGTTAGCAGTTTCTTATTGCATACTCAAAAGGCCAATTTTACGCCTAAAAATTAATGTCCAGAGCATTTGGCATAATTTGGTGCATTACCTCCTACTGTTAAATAGGGAGCACCATTTAACATAGGTTTGTTAAGAGCTTGACTGATAAAAGGTTATGGTTTGGTGGTCAATTGCCCAACACATCACAGAATGTTAGTAAGGGTTTGCCAAAGAGTGACCGAGTCCCCTGTCAAGTGTTGGCTGGGTTTAGATCATGTGTTGACATACACATTTTTTACACTTCCACAAGTAACACACTCACTGATCTAGGTAATATTAGTCTATAGGTGGCTTATAGGAATAGTTTCTAACGGACCTGCACAACATGTGCACACATGCAATACATACAATACATGTAATCAGTCCATAAATAGCACTTGAGGCTAGCGCGGCAGAAGTGACAACAGTTCACTAGAATCTTGAAAGAACATCTAATTAAAGCATATAAATAATGATGTGGGCATACCACACAAAAGCAACATTCTAGCCACATTTATCGGATGTTTATGACATTTTTTTATGTCATTTTTTGCAGAAGTTTACTGGCCTCCAGTCTTTATAAAGAGATGCACCTCAATGTGAGGCAGTGATAATATTGCCAGGATTTCCTCCTTAGTATCTGAAGAATTCAGGAAAAACTATTCAAGCAAGTGGGCTTTTAAAATGTGCTCCAGCCCTGTACAGACTAAGAGTGGGATAAAATTCAGTTCCACATGTCCTTCCCTTAAGGAGTGAGCCCCAAGTGCAGGGTTATTATCCTCTGAAGACAGAAGCTAAACCTGACATAAAAGCTATTTTAAACGAGCTACAATATAAAGGTATTATAGTGCCTTGAAGTTCAATAATGAATACTCCTCTTTTTATGGTTTTAATAAACCTGACAGACACTATGAAATAGTATTGGACTATATAAATTTAGGCCTGCCTATACATACGCATGCCTATACACAACACAGGCTTAGAATTCAACCTAATCAAAATATACCTTTCAGATGACCCTAGACACTTCAAATGGGTTTTTCAGCTAAAACATAGAACTAAAAAAAGTATCTAACCACTTTTCTTGTTAAAATAGGTTTCAGTATTTTTAGATGCCTATATAAAATCCTTAATAGGCTATTAATAGTCCTGATTTTGTTTCTTCTCATGTCTTCTTAAATACATTGGACAAAAACGCATACAGTTACCTCACATGGCCTGGAAATGGACATGTTCGAGACAAAACAAACCAAGCAATGATTTTTCTCTCAGTACTTTTAGGCTAGGCTAATATACATGAAAGTCGTACAGAAATGTAATTCCTGTACTAATCACACCTTCACAGCAGAAGGCAAGCTTCACTCCCCCATAAAGAATTCTGCGGTGCAGAAAGTTTCTTCTTTTAAACGCTGTTCAATACAAAGTTTGTATCTCATCTCATTTAGTGCAAGCAGCAGTTTTCTTTTTTGCAATGCCTTCGCAATGCTAATATTAATAAATCATTACACATTATAAGCAACTCCTAAATGTTTTAGCCCACACAAGTACAACAGAGCTGTTCCCTGTGAATGGCACTACAGTCGGTGTTGCAGTGCAGGAAACCTTTCGCACTAGCAGCTTCAAAGTGCTAGACACACACAATTTTTTTGGGGTGTCTCCCCAGCGCACAATCCCTGTTATTTTCATATTGTAAAGCTGATACTTCAGTTCCCACACTAGAATAGTGTAGGATTCAGATTTAATGCCCTTTATAGCTTATAATGTACATTGTATACATTAGCGCCTAAACAGATTTAGAAGTGAAGTCAATAGAGGAATACAAATTCTGGGGATGGTGGCTGTCTTTTTGAGACAAGCTTCCATTGGTCTGTCAAGAACCATGGACCATAAAAGGCATCTCTTAGTCATTGGATTCCATTGACAAAAAGCTTGTGCTACGTCTGCTCCAGCAACATTGGAAAGTGATGTGCTTTCGCTGCTCCGTTCAAATCGAAAGTTGTGTTATCTAATCCAGCAGCTGCAGTTCTCTTCTGCTCCGCTGTGTTGTTTTCACAAGCCATCGCAGGCCTTGTTTAGTCACTAACGACTAAACAATATTCAACCTTCAAATTCAGTGAAGGACTCATGTCCACATCATCAGCTGAAAGAAACAAAGGTGACCGAATTGCATCCCTATGCACACAAGTAACTGAAACTGTTGTTTTTTTTGTTTTTTTAACAGAAAGTCCTTAATGGGACTGTTTACACTTTTCTGACTTCTTTGTGGTTTTCTTTCTCTTTTTGCACCCAGCGGCAATAATCAGAAAATTAATAAATGTGTCTAGTTCCCTTTTATCTTTCACTGTGCTTAAAACCCTTGTTTATATTCCTCGCATATGATGTTGCACATTATAATGAATGTTTTTTTAATGTATCTTTCTTATCAAGTGGGGGGCATGTTGTAAGGATCATGTTTTCCAGCGCCTAGACCCCTTTTTCATTTCAGTTTAAAGACGTGTGTTATTGAACATGTAACAAGTGATGAATTGCCATTTCATCAAATGCATGTTTCTGGCATGTGCTTTTATTCTGTAAATGTATAATGAAGATCAATCAAAAAACACATCCACTGTTAATTTAGTGACTATTTACCTTAGAAATTATTCTAGGAATTTCATAAACCTTATGACTGTTTCCCTCTATTATTGTTTAATTTTAATCACTCGCTTTTAGGCTTCTTTCTTTTAGTTTTAGACTCTGAAACACACACAGGACAGGTTCCATTTTAGCTATAGTTGCCATTTTAGTTAGTTAGCCTGTCCAGCTTGTTTACCTTAGGCCCAGATACTGCACGTCATTATGATGTAAAGCCCTAAGGTCTGACTTCGTTTTTAGGTCGAGCCTGGCAGCGCGCATGCGCTGTCTGAAATACCTGTAGTATTTACTAAAATGAGTGAAGTCCAACCTGCTGCTTCTCATAGGATGATTCCACTGTTGCTCTTCTTCACTGTCTTCTAATTGGCTCCCGATCCGATACATCACTTCCTTTTTCTAGCTGTGCAGCACCGCTCAACTACACATTAATTCCCACTGATTAATCGCCATCCGCTTCGATTCGGGTACCTTTTCTTCACCCCCTCCTCCCTTTCACCCTGCCCTCTCTGCTTGCTGCAACTGCAGAGATTTGCTATGTCAGTACAGCCGGGTGCTTTCCGGCCGCTGCGCTTAATGTTTATTTAATCGGTAAAGTGTGCTCCGTGTTAATTAAAGTAAGGCACAAGCCTTCCTCCAACCTCAAAACCGCATTTTTTAAAATGGTTTCCTGATTGTCGCCAGCAGCTATTTCACTTTTATTTTTTTGGTTTGCATCGGCTCACAGCTGATGGCTTCCTTGGTTCACTCTGGCCAGATACCACATTTACTCCAGCCTGGACGAAGGAGCCCTCTGCCGCATGCAAACACGCTGTGCAGGGCGCTCCATCTGCCATATACAAACACGCTGTGCAGGGCGCCTCACCGGCCGCCGCGTTTCATTTTCAACAATGTTTTTCTGGTGGAAATTCTGATCGAGCACTTCCCACTCAGCGCGCCTCATGGCCGCCGTGCTCAATTCTAAACTAGCACTTCCCTTTAAACAATGCTTTTTCTGGTGGAAATTCTAAACGAATATGGATTATATTTTAATAAAGGATTACCATGTCTTCTTTCGGGATTCGACCTTTTCCAACATGGCTGCCTCATCCTCGGCTCAATTAAACCATGCCCATGACCTATCCTCCGTGACTGCTTCCGGTGTCACACATCTGGGTCTTGTCTGCAGTGTCCTGTCCTGCATTGAGCAGCATGCGAAGGCCAGAAGCCCTGGTTTCTCTTTGTGGCGGCTGAAGGTGCCAGAAAGGTAAGACAGCAGGGGTTCACCGGTGCGGCGTCCAGGCTTGGTACTCAGCTGCACCCCCACTATGCTCCTAGCTTCCATTCTAGCTGTTCCGTAGTGCAGCCTATTCTTTCTCACCAGCCCTACTGCCTTCCTCCACTCTACCTCCTCGCCTGTAGTTCTCAGTCCAGTGCTCCCACAGCCCTCGGCCACTCCCATCCCTTCCAGTCCCACTGCATGCAGTAAAACCTTTATCTGCCGTTTTAAAAATAAAAAAACTCTTTTAACATTTACCGATTGGTTTTGGAGGGGGAACAGCAAAGCTCTTATTGAAACACCAAACTATGTGTATGAAATACATCATGCATGAGATTTTCACGTTTCCGTTCTTTGAAATGGCAGTAAAATATGATGACATGGATGCTTCAAACGTGGAACAAACTTTCGTCGCCTCACTCTTTCATAAAGGGGTCACCTGAGATCAAAACCAAGCGCCTATGGCGGCCTAGCTCTGGCAGACATTCCCAGCGCCTAACCGAAGACCAAGATGTTAGGCCTTGCCCGTGTTCTCGGGGCGCCCCACCTCAAAGCATCCCCTGTGAAGACGTCCCTTATGATTCAGGTGCATCCATGTGGGTTTCATGGTTGTAGAGGGTGATTAATTCTTTCTGCTGTAAAACGCAGTTTAAGCGTTTTTTTCCTTAGTTATTTTCGATATTTGTAAGGCCTCATTTTACATGTTTGAGTATTTTTTTTTACCTCTTATAGCTCGCACCAATCGGGATTGTCTAATTTGGGTCTGTGTACTTTAACTCCATACGTCCGCCAGGCCCTGTCCTCAGATGCCTTCCCTGAAAACACAGCGATGGCGGGAAGCCATATGTAATTAAGGGTGTGGCTTAAAAGCACCTAAGCTAAATACCTGTGCTTTGCATAGTGTGCCGTCCAACTGGTATTTTGCTGTTTCTGTCATTGCATCCACATATATAATACAGCAAGTAACATTATACCTACAACAAGCCAGGACTATTGGCTTTGTCAATGGCTGCTAGCTGCATATGACAAATAAGCAACAACTATGGCTTTGTTGTTTATAATGGTGAAAATGCTTCAGTTCGGAAACGATGAGACTGAAAGAACTACGACGAGTCTCTTTGTAGTTGCATCAAATGCAGTAAAGGGTGGTGCTGTTGCAGAGTGAAGTTTTATTTTCACCCTGAGGGCGAGGGCAGAAATGGAGAGCCCGATAGGGACCCATCTCAGCACCTGCTTTTTAGAACTGCCGGTGCTCAGCAACGGAAGGACCCGGCCCACTTGAAGCCCTGGCCACCCTCTAACAAGCATTGGCATAGCCAATAGGTCTCGCCTTTGGGGCCTTATAAGTATTTAGTTATGCAGCACAATATCCTTCCTGCAACAACATCAACTGTTGCATGGCTAAACACTTATAAGGTCCCAAAGGCGAGACCTATTGGCTATGTCAATGCTTGTTCTTTCTTGTTGTAGTGGGAGTTACAGTACACCGTGGGGGTCAGTGGGGCACACAACTCCTGTTTGCTGCGAAGCATAAACGGAAACATGTGACGCAGGCGAAATAGTCAAAACCAGATGTCTCACAGTGAAGCGACAGAGGCCAAGATGGCGCAGGGTATAGTGCTTGCAATTTTGAGGCTAAGAATCGACTACCACACTGACACCCCAGTTCGTTCAAAAGCAAACTGTAATAATAATATTCTTGCCTATTAACCAGTGCTTTATGTTTTTATGAGAGCTCCAACATTGCCGACGTTTAAATTAATAACGTTTAAATTAATAACTGCTGTCGTTGTGGTTATACCATCGCAGAATTAATTTCAGCAATCTTATTCATGCCTGCGCTTGTGGCTTCTGTATCAGGGTTTGTAAGAAGAGCTCCAAAAGGTACAAAAGGTTTCTCTCTAACAGGTTAAAAAATTGAGGAAAGAAGCTCATAAAACAGTCCAGGGAGTCGGACATGCATCCTATGAATGAAAAACAGGCGCAGTGCCGGTCACCCACGCTCATACACAAAATCATTTCAAGTTGCACGTGCACATCGCATATTTTATATTTTGTTCCCGGAGAAACCTTCGTTTAAATCGCAGCACCACTCCACGCCCAATAGGCGATGCTGGATCTGTTGCCATGACCCAGTGCACCAGTGACCTTTG
The DNA here is from genome assembly GCA_963921515.1 of Calotriton arnoldi. Taxonomy (NCBI): domain Eukaryota; kingdom Metazoa; phylum Chordata; class Amphibia; order Caudata; family Salamandridae; genus Calotriton; species Calotriton arnoldi. Next base: position 949,995 of record CAWUFW010005914.1, on the reverse strand, counting down.
CTGTTTGCAGATCCTATTTAATGTGCTCTGATTTACCAGATTGACTGGACAATAGTTTTGGCGCGATTGCATGGCTGTCTTTCATTCGTGTGTGTATGCTAGAATAAGTCCTTTGTGTTCTCATTAACACGTCCGTGTTTAGTTTGCAGCATGACTATTTGTGATAAATATTATTAAAGTAACGTCGCAGTAAACACGCGTGGTAAAATGCACGCAGATATGTCTTTTGATGCCATTATGTATTTGAATATCATTAAAATTGCATTACACTGGAAAGGAAGCCCTCATTATAAGACATAGGCAGGCACTCACAATATGGCACTTAGAGAGCAATTAAATGACTGCTATCTAGAAATGCACACACAGTTGTTCTCAATCAGGTATGTGGTAACACATTTCGAAAAAATAGAAAATATATGTGAATAACGGATTTTTGTGCACATGCAGCCAGTCCGTGAAGTTTAGTTATTTATACATGAGCGGTTAACATTTCTGTTTTAAGGGTGCGGATTGAAGTCCTTTTGGAGTTTGGTACGTGTTGGTGACGTTTCACAACTTGGCTTCAAGTAAATATTTCCAGTTCCTGCTCTTGTGCTTCTCTCTAAACTCTGAAACGGGGAAAGCTTGTGAGTAAAGGTAATTTATAAACAGCCTGAATGGTTGGGGTCACGTGGCATTCCCTCAACTTAAACAAGCACGCGAGCACCACAACATCTGTTTTGAATTATCGTGCCCACGTCTGGGCACGATAATTCAAAACAGATGGTGCCTGTGCGGGTAACCGCAGGGAAAAGGCCATGACGCACGAGCGTCTGGTCAGCTTTTAAAAGCCCCTAACTTAAAGTCTCGCAGAGCAACGCTTGCGCGCTACTCGAGGCTCGACCTAAAAAAGTAAAAAGGCTTCCATTGACTTACACATGATCACCCACTCTGGAACCCCTCCTCTCCCTCAGGTTTGTTTTTGATCTCCGTTGATTTCAATGGGGCTCACCACCTAAAACCTTGATCTCACCCACCTGTGAGACTGAAACAGTTGAGAGCTATGACAATCAAATCTCTCCCCTCACCTCCTCTCCGCTCTTCCCTGTCCATCCTCTTCCCTTCGCCTCACCTACCAGCTTCCCACCTTTCCTCATTGGTTGAGCCATCTTTCATCTTCCCTTTGTCATATCGGTCTCTTGTTCTTTTCTCCCTCCCCACTTCCGTCTTATTGCAATTTTTTATTTTCTTTTTTCTATACTCTTTTACAATCTTTTTCATTGTGCCTCCATTTTCTTGAATTTTTCCATCTCCAAGCCTCTTCTTGAACACTAGCTCACTGGTAAGTCGAGCCAGCCAGGGATGTAAAGCTGTTCCCTAGCAGCCTCTGAGGTGCAGGGTGTAGGGGGGGCACAACACTCCAGGGGCCCCTCAAACCTTATGGTCAGCCAACTTGCAGCTGAGTGCATGGCCGCTCTCTGAGCAGTGCAGGGCCAAGAGGTGAGGAGCACCACTGGAGCTGGAGAAAAAGACATACATTCCATGGCAACACTCAAAAGTGCTTAGCAATTCCTAATTACAATTCCAAACTGTAAAGCACGTTCTGCCACCCTTTGAAAATCACAAGGGGAAATAGGACGCAAAGTTGCCACCTCTCATTGCATTTTGCACAGGAATGGACTAATGCTTTATGACTGCTTTTGTACTTACAAACCAAGAGATGGGGTTAGTGCGTGTCAGGGGCTAATCATTTGCATAGCCCAAACTGTTCAAATTAGACTGCTTACATTCTGCATGTGCAGGCTACATACACTAGGAAATGCAGTGATCGGGGCATATACTTCCATATGTAAGGATCACACAGTGTGTGCCTTATATGGTCCTGCAACCATATAAGGCAGATGCGATACAAGCGCCAACTGGGCACACTCCAATAATGAATCCTGCGATGGACGTGTGCTGTCACAAGCAGGCCTCAACCCCAGCATTGGCAATAGCTCACAAGGAGCCTTCTGCAGGCATGACGTGCTTTCCTACAACGTTCGGCGCGCCATGCGCGCTTTCACTTTCCAAGCAGCCTGGGACAGTGGCGGCCGTTTCTTTGAAATAAAATAGGTCTCACATTTACTAGCATTTTGAGCTATTGGCTTTATAAATGACAATGCCTTTTGTTTATGTGTTAATGATCAAAACAGTTAAACAAAAGGCATTGTCATTTACAACATCAATAGCTTAAACTCTCACAAATGCGAGACCTATTGCATTGCACATGCTTGTTTTAGGTAGGCCCCGAATCTATCTTAAGTACTGGAAGTCACCATCTTCTCAGTTTTAGGTAATGGGAGTTGCCATTTTCCCTTAATTTCTGCAAAATCATCATGTTTGCCTTTGACGCTGATGTCATCTGTGCCCATCTTTCCAAGAACTGTGAAAGTGTCAAGTCATTCAGATATCGACATAAACAAAACCACCAGGGCGATATCAGACAGACAGGCAGTGGTGGCTGGCGACTTTTCAAAGTGGTGGGGCGTAAATGTTAGAGGCAAGTTTGACTTAGTGAGCGAGTATAGTCAGTATGGCTGATGGACATAAGGGAGATTTGGGGGGTTCTCCCCCACAGAAGCTTTGAAAAGAATAGGAGGAAATAACGCACTTCAAAACCAGAATAGCCACCTTTGCATCTTCACACTGGACTACACAGGACCACTATCCCAGCACTCACACACAGCGATTATATTATCGTCTCGATCTGGTTTTCACAGTCAGGATCACAAAATTAAAGAGCAGTTTAATAACTCTGTAGTACCTGGGCATTCCAAGATTTAGTGTGCTGTACTCATGCTCTCCATGGCCTGCTGAACATTTGGTACCGACAAACATTCCTAGTCAGGTTTTGCCCCACATTGGGCAGTAGAGCACTTTGCACTGTTTAACTCATCTGATCTCCAAGCGCAGTATGCTCAACATCAAGAATGTTTGTGTAATAAAACAGAGCTAATTAAGCATTTCAAAGTGAAACATTATTTTAACACTAATTAGATATGATCAGGGCTTTAACTGGCACATAAAAGTGGGGGGGGGGTTTCTAAAAGTGGCATGAGCAGGAATCTTTAAAAAGGGGCATGGTTTATGTAATTAAAGGAATGGTCTAAATCACAAATCCTGTGTCTCACAAATTCAGAGAGCTTTACTCCACAAATAACTGAAATTAGCATACAACAAGGTATTTTTTATCAGAAGCAGTAAAACGTTTCACAAGGTGCACTCAAAATCCTGTGGGGCTGTGACAGTCATTTATATTTATTGTAAGCCGCAAAAAACATTAGAAATCTATGTCCGAACTTCTGAAATCCAACAAGATATTTCTTTTTTTTATAACCAATTTTATTGATTTTCTTGACATAAAGTAAAACACGGTACAGCTCACTTCTCTTTCAAGGCAATACAATGACATTGCCATCTTACTTAGTTGCTTACAGTACATAGTGTAATGCATTCACTGTAGACTCTCCCACACTACGGTTTGCTCTTTTTACTACAACTGATCCATCCATTTCCCCCACACCCGACCGGGTTTAGCGGGGCACCCTCTGGCCTCATATACTGGTTTTTCCTGTGCGGCACACCAGTCCACGCCCTTGCACCATTTGTTTATGCTGGGGGGGGGAGGGACTGAATCCTTCCAAGCGGCAGCAATGTCTCGTTTGGCCACCATTATGGCTGTACCCAGGAAGAGCCTGTCCGTACAGGATCTGTCTAGTCCGTCCAACAACATATTAATTATGTCTTTTATGCTGGGGCTTCTCACAACATCATACTGCGCCTTTGCTAGGCAATTCTTTGCCTATAGCTTTCCTTCAGCAGTTTTAAGTGGAGGACAACTAGGCCCTAACAGTTTCACCCATAACTGCGCCCATAAGCCGCTGCTAATAACCTGTGATGGAGCAGAGAAAATAAAAATTTTTAACCCCTAACAAATTTTCTAAATAATTAATAAAATGTTCGTTTAAATGTATTAATCAACACTGTACATGTGGGAAGGGTAACATGCAAATGTGTGTGCTAAATAATCTATTAATGGATGTCCGTGTGGCTAATTATAACGTAAAGGTAAAATGCGTACTAATTTAAAATAAATGCATGTTTTTGTGCTTCATAGAAATAAAACGTGTCGTTGCAAAAACAATAGTGATGGTAAGTAAGGAACAGCTTAAATGTTGCTTTCTGCTAGGTAATAACTAATTGGGGTACGTAGATGACGGGAGGGAAACGAAAAGGCTATTTTTCTCTATTTTAATTATGTTTTATTTACTTCAAATTAGTGCTTCTAAAGTATAACCGAGTGGCGATATAAAATGGCTACCAGTGGGTGATGTGCGCAGGCGCAAGGGAGACATGTGACACGGGACGAAGTCGGAGAAAAACTAACCTCGTGATGTTGCTGAGAGGCTAGGATGCGAGAAATGGTCAAGGCTGATGTGACCTAATTGAACTGATAGTGTGCCGTGGTGATCAGCAGAAGACCCGTGGGAAACCAGTTTAAGAGAAAGGACAATGACTGCGGAGTTCTCGAATGTATCGAAAGAAGTTACAAATGTACTGATCGAAGCGGATGGAAACATGTCTTGAACGTGTGGGAAAGGAAATGATCCAAGGACCATTGGATCCAAGAGAACTTGATTAAAAGAATGAATAAGATGACATGCATGGACCAATGAAAGAAAAGCGTGTTATTAATGTTGCAACAATTAGTTAGCAAAGTTAGAATTAGGGTATAAGAGGGCCTACTCTTAGTGGGAGGGGGTCAGTCGCAGTCACAGTCAGGAGCGGAGTTGGAGAGTCGTGTTGGGTTGGTGGCTTCCAGTGCTGGGTGGTCCTGATCGATCCCTTACTGAGCGGGAGATGCTGAAAGACTGTTAGATGAGACGGGTTGCAGGTAGCTGATGCTGACGAGCTGAAGTTGCTGTTGCTGTCTTAATTTTCCAGTTGAGTATGAGAATCAGGTTATTTCTAATTCTTAAACTTAGGTTAGAAATCATTAGGCTAAATTAGGAAGGTAGGCAGGTAATTAGGGTTTTGCTTCATGACAAAAATTTCCTTTCTGCAATAAATTGATTATGCTTAATAAATATTTGAATTAATAATGAATGAATAATTGAATAAAAGTTTAAAATTCTTTCTCATGCTTTTAAAATTATATAAAATTTAAGATTCTTTAAACCAAATGACTCAGTGGTTATTTTCCTAAATGATTGTGACATCAGTAATTGGTTATTGTGATTTAGCTGGTCTTAATCACTATGAACTAATTTTTTACATGAATGATTCATCGACAAAACAATGAGCAGGAATATCTTAAGAAATAACTAAAAGAAAGCGATAAGTTAAGGTAATAAGATATCCCGGCTCCTTCCAGCGGTACATAAATGGTGTTTTCCATTTAGTTCTCATGCTTCTCCTAGGAGTACAGAATTTCATAAAGGTGTAAAGGAAATCCAGGTGTGTGCGTGTGTGTTAGGCGATGTTTATGGGCCCCATCGTCATGTGGATGTGAGAAAATATAGTTTGCCCCTGGATGACCTATAAGTGACCTAGGAGGAGAATAGTTTTTATTGTACGCGCTGCATCAGATTTCTTGGTAGCAGAGTTATGGTTTTCTATAGATTAGTTTAGTGATTATTGTTTATTGATTATTGATTATTTTATGACTAACATTATATGTTGAGTCGCGTTATGTTATATGTGAGTTTTCACGCTTCTGGGATGTAGGAAGTGGAACACGTGTGGCAAGAGAAGTCACATGGAATTTGGTACATGGTCTGAATTCATTTTGGTAATAACACAGGTTGTGTTATGTTAGGGATTTTCTGTACGAAAAGTGTGTAATTGAGATAGCAAATCACGTTTACTTGTGAAACTTTGGCCTTAATTCTCAGGAGCCTAGTCTCCACATGTGTCTTATCCCCAGAGAAACGAGTAAATTGTTTGCTTGAAAGAAGGGTAAGGTAGAGGGAAGTGCTACTTTATCGGCGAGAGTAAAAAAATTCTGTGGTAGGGTAGAGGTAAGCGCTGCCTACTGGAAATACAGGGTTCTTGTGTAAAAGGACAAAGCTGTCACTTTTGTTTAGCGAATCAGACTATGGAATTGTTTTAATTGTTGTAACTAACTAAGAAAACAGTGAAAAGAAAATTGCCGATAAATTTTGTAAAGGAGGGGTAAAAGAGCAGAAGTGACGTAGAACAGTGCCGCGCTAGGATTGGATAGTGCGCCAGTCACGTGAACACAGAGTCAGGAGTGACGTAGAAAAGTGCCGCGCTAGGATTGGTTGGTTCGCGGACGGAGGGAATTGTTCTGATTGGTACGTTAGTGTGAGTCGCGCTGTAATTGGTCGAAGTTCCGTACACAGAACAGCGTTAGCGTAAAGAGAAAACAAATAGAAAACATGCCGTATTACGAGTATGAAAGGGAGAGAACGTCATGGACAACAAAATTAAAGAATTTCTTTAAGAAAGACAAAAAGGTTGTGACTAGAGAGGGACAAGTAATTCCTCCGCCGAAATCAGCAGCTTCACATATGATGCTGAAATATGGATATCATACGTGCATATGGTTGGAAAATTGGGCAAAATATACGAAGAATGATGGTGCTTTAGCTTTCCCTGAGAATGGTTCATTTAGTGTAGCGGTTTTGCGAAATTTGCGAGAAAAGATGACAAATCTAGAACCTAGACCTAGACCGACACAGTTTGAAGCGTTGACGGAATGGGAGGATGAGATGTATGAGCGAGAGAGATTCAGAGGTTTTAGGGATCATGAGTTTATGCCTGGAAGGTTGTGGGGAATAAATCATGAAGACAGAATAAAACGATGGAGATGTGCTAACATGACAGGAGGTTTGTTTCCAGCTTTTACAGTTGAGGAAGGGACTAAGAAAAAACGGACTGAGAAAAAGAAACATATAGAGAGGGAAAAATATATGCATGAGAGCGAAACGGATGATGAATTGCTGGAAGATATTTTAAATAGAAATCCACCTCCGTATCAGCAGAGTTCTACAGTGGTGACACCAAATGCGCCGCTAATAGAGACTATGCGAAATAAAAGTCCGGAGAAAGAGAATTGAAATAAATAGGTCACAAGAACAAATGAGAACTTCACGAAATGAAGGAATAGAAAGTGACAATGCCAGCGAATTAGCAAGGACAACCAAAGAACTAACTGAAAAGATTAGAGAGTTAACGAAAAATATGGAAGCAGTTACTGTGCCTGTAACAATAGGTCCAGTAATACCAGTTTTTGAGAATCAGAAAATTGATGAAAGATCTTTAGTGATTCCCATGAGTTCACAATTTCAGAGAGAAAAAGAAAGAATGGAACAAAGTGCAAGTACAAGTAATTTGGCTAGTACTTACAGACCAAGTCCACCTACAAATTTGACGGTGAATGAGTGCAATGGTAGGAAAATGCATATGGTAACAGAATCTGCAACAGAAACTCCTGAAAAGAGTGGTAATTGGATAGAACTAAATAATACACCCATAGGTCCGACTCCTGATGAGTTAAATGAGTGGATGAAGGCATTTAAAATAAAAGAACCAGAAGAAAAACCATTAGATGTAATTAGATTAAAAATCGACATGGAAGAATTAATTCTAGGAACGATTGGTACCGAAAAGATAAAAAATTACCAGGATGATGAAATAATGTTTCTGTGCAAAAGTATTACATGGAGGGCAAAGAATTTACATGACAAACTAGAAGAAGTAGCCAGTGAGATTGGAATAGACTTTGCGAAAGTGAAAACGTTGCAGAAACCATATAGAGTAGACTTTTGTGAAAAGGATATTGAAAATTTGAACACGGCAGGAAGGCTGACACAGATAAAAGAGTTAATTGTGTTGTTGAGAAAATGGGGTGATGTGGACAGATGGAAGGTTAGATGGACAAAGAAGAATGAGAAAACTACAGACAAAGGTTCATTGGCTTTTATGATAACTGAAAAAGAATCTGTTGCTAAAGAATACCCCATGAGAGAAACTCCAGGTGGTAGTTACGTGCATGTTCCCTGGACTAGGCAGGACATACTGTCATTTACCAATGACTTTCCAAAGCTAAGAGAGAAGCCAGTTGAGTGGTACCGACAAGTAGAGAGGTTTGTAAAAGTCTCAAAAGTGTTGTGGATAGATTTAGATGGATTATTTGACATAGTGGTACCAACAGATTTGTGGTCAGAATGTAAGATTACAGTTGACTGGCCAACTACAGAATATCCAAGAGATCCTAAGACAGGAGCTCCAGGTCCTGATGTGATGAAGAAGTACGATAAGGTGATTACCTTTTTGAAGAATAAGATTCCTCCTAAAGAGACAGATTGGGTAAAAATCGATAGAACTACACAGGAAAGTAAGGAGTCTGTACATGCATATTATGAGCGATTGTTATTGGTTTTCAAGCAGTATAGTGGTTATGAGGAGTTGAGTGAAAAAGACATGAGTCATTTTGTATACCGATTTGTGTTTGGCCTGAAACAAGAAATAAGTGATATGATTAAGCAACACATGATAAACTGGCAGAATGGAAGTGTAGATGAGGTGCTGAGGTATGCTAAGTATTGTAGTGATGAAATAGAGAGTAAACAGCGTAAGTTGAAAGAGAAGGCAATGTGGGCACAGGTGAAGGTGGCAGAAAAACAAGAAGCTCAATTGGACAATAATAATGGAAATGAAACAGGACAGAATAAAATGCGACCTAACATAGGTAAAGGAAAGGGTCAAGTGAGTCTAGAAGAGGCAAAGAAGAAATGGCCATGTCATAATTGCGGAAAATTAGGGCATTGGAGAAACGAGTGTAAGTTCCCACCTAAACCTAATCCGGAAAATCAATCATTAACTCCACAGGTGCAGAATGAGGTAGTTGTTCAACAAAGTCAGGTGCCGCAACCACCACTTCCCAACACTGTTAACCAGCAAAGATACAGTACAGAAACAGGATTCTACGGAGGAGAGCAGGTAACACAGTTGCCGCGAGCAGCTAACATTTCTCAGTATTGGTTGCGTCAGAGTGAGGATGACCCGGATGAAAGATTCTGACGGTGCCCAGGAGAGGGGAAAGAGTGCGTACTTGGCGCAACTCTAGAGGTAGATCAGTCTGGTCCCTTTGTGGATGGAGAAGTGAATGGTGCAAATGTAACATTCCTTGTCGATACTGGAGCTACCCGTTCTACTGTTAGATCAGTGGAAATTCCAAACCTTCCTCTCTCAGGTGAATACATCCAAGTAGTAGGAGTAGCCAATCAGCAGATTAAAACCCCACTTACTGAATTGGTGGAAGTAAAAATTGGTTCTTTTAGCAAAATGCATAAATTTGTAGTGTGCGATTGTAGTCCTGTAAATCTTTTGGGTCGTGACCTCTTGTGCAAGATGAATTGCACAATTTATTGTACGCCAGATGGAATTGGATTTCAGACTTCAGATGAAGATGTCTTGTATAAAGTAACTTTGATGAATCAGGAACCTGAAATGAATGGTTTGTTTCCTGCATTTGATGCAGAAAAACTTCCAGAAGAACTAAAAAGTGCAGTGAAAGAAAGTGTGTGGGATTTTACAGGAGAAGACATTGGATTAATGAAAGAAGTTGATCCCGTAAAAGTAACAGTAAAAGAAGGGACAACTTACCCGAATACGCCACAGTACAAATTAACTCCAGAAATAATTGAAGGAATAACTCCTGTGATAAATAAAATGATTGAACAGGGAATTCTAAAAGAAATAATGAGCAGTCCATGTAATTCACCTATTATGGGACTGAAAAAGCCAAATGGAACATATAGAATAGTACAGGATTTGAGAAAGATCAACAAAATAGTTGTGCCCTGTTGTCCAATAGTGCCAAACCCTGCAGTAATTCTATATCAAATTCCACATGAAGCTGAGTGGTACACTGTGATAGATTTGTGTCACGCATTTTTCTCTATTCCTTTGCATCCAGATAGCCAGCCATTATTTGCGTTCCGGTTCGGAGAGCGTATTTTGGCATGGTGCCGAATTCCTCAGGGGTATACAGAAAGCCCCTCAATCTTTAATCAGATTCTAAAGAAATCTCTGGAAGATTTGAAAATGCCAGAAAAGTCAGTGATGGTGCAGTATATCGATGACCTGTTGGTGGCATCGAAAACAAAAGAAGCATGTGTAAGTGATACAATTGCTTTACTGAACCATCTAGAGAAAAGAGGACATAAAGTGTCTCCTTCAAAATTGCAGTTTTGTCAGAAAGAAGTCCAGTATTTAGGGCATAAAATTGAGAAAGGAGTGCGAAAGATAGCGACAGAAAGAGTAAGAATGATTCAAGGAATGAGAGCACCAATGACGCAAAGAGAGGTAAGAATGTTTCTGGGAATGGTTGGATATTGCCGACAATGGATAAGTGGTTTCTCTTTGATTGCAAAACCATTACAAAAGTTGACCAAGAAAGATGTAAAAGACCCTTTTGAGTTAAACAAAGAAGAAATGAAATCTTTCAAAGAGTTGAAAAAGAAATTGTGTGAGGCACCTGCATTAGGCATGCCTGATTATGAGAAGGATTTTGAGTTGTACTGCAGTGAAAGAGATGGATGTGCGTTTTCAGTACTGGTACAAAAACATGGAACAATGAAAAGACCAATTGCTTATTTTTCAGCTGTTTTAGATCCTATAGCAAAAGCATTGCCTGGATGTCTGAAAGCAGTTGCTGCTACTTGTGTAAGTCTGGAACAAAGTGAAGGTATAGTGATGGGGTATCCACTGAGAGTATATGTTCCCCATTCAGTAGAAATTCTTTTGACAAGAACAAAAACACAGTACATGACACATAGTCGGCTGACTAAGTACGAAAAAGTCATCTTGAGTGCTGAAAATGTGACCATAGATAGATGCATGAATGTGAATCCTTCAACATCATTGCCAGATGAGGAGAGTATAATTGAACAAGACGAAGTAGATCATGATTGTCTGAACGTGCTGGAATATTGCACGAAACCAAGAGCTGACATAAAAGATGAACCGTTAAAGGAATCTGATTATGTCATGTTTGTGGATGGCTCATGCTTGAGAACAAAAGAAGGAGTTTTAAGCGCAGCTTACGCAGTGTGCACAGTGGCAACTGTGATGGAAGCGTCTTGTCTGAAAGGAATAAGGTCTGCACAAGTTGCGGAACTGATTGCTTTGATTCAAGCATGTAAATTAGGAAGGAATGTACGAGTCACGATTGTGACCGATAGCCAATATGGTTTCGGCATCGTACATGACTTTGGTCAGATTTGGTCACAAAGAGGTTTCTTGACGTCTGCAGGAACACCTATCAGAAATGGAGATTTTGTTAAAAAGCTGCTTGAGGCGATACAGTTGCCTAAACAAATCGCTGTAGTGAAGTGCAAGGCGCATAAGAAAAACGAAGATTACATAGCCGTCGGCAATAATTATGCCGATGAGATAGCCAAATATTGTGCAGAGAACATGGTGTCCATGAACAAAAATAGAGAAAGGGAGCATATCTCTTCTCCTTTGCTTTTTACTAATACTGTCGAGACATGGGATGAAGTAAGACAGTTACAAGAAACTGCAAGTGATGAGGAAAAAGATTACTGGATAAAAGCAGGATGTAGAAGACAGGAAAATAATGGTGTGTGGGTATACAGAGATGAAAGACCAGTTATGCCTGATAGCATGATTGCAGACATGGCACGGATGTACCATGGACAAGCTCATATTGGGAGAGATGCAATGATCAGACTTTTTAGACAAACCTGGTATAACCCAAAATTCAGAGCCATTGCTGAAAGTCTTTGTCAAAGATGTCTTATTTGTCAGCAGTTTAACCCAGGAAGAAAAACAGTAGTGAGTCTAGGAACAATAGGACGAGAAGGAGGTCCATTCACTAGAATGCAGTTGGACTTTATAGAGATGCCCCCTAGTAACAGACTAAAATATGTTCTAGTGGTCGTCTGTTTGTTCTCTCGTTGGGTGGAGGCATACCCCACTAGAAGGAATGATGGAACAACAGTGGCAAAACTTATGCTGCGAGAGTTCATTCCAAGGTATGGTTTTCCAGTCACGGTTGAGACAGATAGAGGAACACATTTTCAAAATGAGTTGATCCAATTGATTTGCGAAGCATTGAGTATTAAACAAAAACTACATTGTGCTTACAGACCAGAGGCTTCTGGGGTAGTGGAGCAGATTAATGGAACAATTAAAAACAGATTAGGAAAAATGTGTCAAGCTACAGGACTCAAATGGCCAGATGCACTGCCTCTTGTTCTGATGACCATCAGAAGCATCCCTGAAAAGAAAACTGGACTTAGTCCTCATGAGATGATCATGGGACGAGCAATGAGACAAGCACACGTACCTGTCAACAAGTTATTAACTATAACTGATGATCTAGTACTGGATTATTGCAAGGGACTGGCTGATGTGGTGCGTTCTGTGTTTCATCAGGTTGGACCGGATGCGACCACTCTTGAAAGAAAACCAGCCCACGACTTGAATCCAGGAGACTGGGTCCGTATAAAAATCCACAGGAGAAGAAACTGTCTAGTTCCTCGCTGGGACGAACCACGACAGGTAATCCTAGTAACAACGACTGCAGTCAAGTGTGCAGGAGTGAAGAACTGGGTCCATGCCAGCCACACAATCAGAGTTCAAGAACCTACTGATCGACATGTGAGTCGACGTCTGGAAGTGTGGGATAAAAGTTTAACAGCTGGGACAACAAGGATAAGAGAAAGGGTGCCAGAACTTGAAGATCGACCTGAAAGTCGACATCTGGAAACCCCAACGGCAAACACCTCTAGAGAAGAAGAGGAAGAAGAAGAAGAAGAAAAGAAATTCAGAAGTTCCAGAATCTGAAGATCGACCTGTAAGTCGACATCTGGAAACATCTGACACAAGTTCAGGATCTGATGATTCAGTTGCAAACTGTGAAGAATTCCGAAGGAGAACTTGGGGTTATAAACCAATTAGAGAAGAAACTGAGCAAGAAATTGAGCTAGATGAACAACCAAGTACAAGTTATGGTGGAAATCCTTCAGAAATAATATTAATAGATGAAGTAGGGAAAGAAGTACACAAAAAGTTAGAAAATCGAGAAGAACCCCGAGGAGCAATAGGGACAGATAGAGAAACAGAAGAACAGGGAAATTTAGAAGCAGAAAGGGAGGAAAACACCAAATCGGAAGAACACCGAGGAGGGACAGTAATAAGGGAAAACAAGAAGGAGAAGACAGATCCACCAGTAGGAGATGACGAGATCATAAGTTTCAAAATAAGAGACAATAGTGAAACAGTTGAAACAGAAACTGAAGAAAGTGGAGAAGAGGAGAAGGCAAAAACTGAATCAAGAAAAAGAAATTGGAAATCAGAAAGAGAAGAAAAAGAAGGTGAAGCCAAAAGGCCAAGAAAAGGAGATAATTGGCCCAACAGCTATATAAGAAAATTGAGATATAGAATAATAAGAGCAGGAGACGAAAGTGCTGAACAAGTGAATGAAATAACAAGTCAAAAAGGACAAGAAAAACCCAGTGGAAAAAGATTACAAAAGTCCAAAAGAACAAAGAAAGTGAATGCAAAGTATAAGTCACCTGAGTGGCTGTATATTGCACTGACAGATTACAAAGAAGAAGAAAACACTCACGAGAACCAGAGACTAAGAAGTCGAATGGGAAAAGGTGAGATGCAACAAACCTGAAGTGAAGACTTATAGTGCTTCTGCCGGACATGACAATTTTACTGGATGTGACAAATCACCGGATGTGACAACGAAAGAATTCTGGAGAGAATTAAAAGAAAGTACCAAGCAAAGACTTTTTGAAAGCAGAGTGGCATCTAAGTCATTTCTGAGGTGTAGTGACACAATTTTCTGAAACTTAACAAATAGAAAAAGAAAAATGGAAAATATTAGGGATAGAAGAAATAAATGTGAGTTTATAAAAAGATGGTGCAAAATGTGCTGCTTTTGTACAGGGTTATTAATGACCATATGGATAGTTTTAGCAATCACAATTCCTATTAGTTTAGCTGTAATAGAAGCAAAGAATGATACTAAACCAGAAAAAGAAACTAATATTAAAGAACCAGTTATTTTAAGAAGTAGTGCAGAGTTACATAAGGATAAGTCAGTAACAGACTTTTCTAAAAATGTTTTTACAAAATTGTTGTACGAATATGTAGAGACAATGGATGTGAGAGATTGTTATGTTTGTATGCAGTTGCCTGCATCAGTGTCAGAAGGTGTGACTTATCACCACCTACCTCTAACTTATGGAATAACATGTAGTGTAATAGCAAGTTTATTTTATAAAACAGGTAGATTAGAATCTTATTATACTGACATAGATAAGATTTTTGCAAACATTCCAGTAGTACCAGAACTTAACAAAGTAAAACCAGCAAAAGTTTTAGGAGAATTCTTTTTAGAACATAGAAAATTAACGTTAGAAGAAATAGTTAGTAACAACCTTACCTGTGAGTTAAAGAAAGAAGAAAAAGTATTTTTAGAAATGGTTGAAGAAAGAAGAATGAAATTTCAAAAAGAAGCAATAAAAGAGGAAGGAAAACATCTATGGACGTTTGAGGAAGGAAATCATGAAGGGAAAAAGATAAATGCAGCAATGACATTAGATTGGCCGCAAACAGGAAAGTTGTGTATTAGGAGAAATAAGACAGTCTATGACAATTACTTTGTAGGTTCCAGTATCTGCCATGACAATTATCAAATTCTGGGAGGTTGGGGATTCAAAGGTGGAAAAGATCCAATATTTCCAGGTATCTATTATATTTGTGGGAATAGAGCTTATTACAGGTTACCGGACCATTGGTATGGAACTTGCTATGTAGGCCTGGTCTTTCCAAAAATCTTTCATATGGACAGAGAAGAAAAGGGAACATACAAGATGATTAATAGCTTTACACGTAGAAAGAGGGAAAGTTTTTCAGAAATTGTAGGTGATATTTTTGGAGCATTAATACCAGCAGTGGGAATATCTTTGAATGCATTTAAAATTCGGAAGTTATCCACAGTAGTAGATCGTTTGTCTACAGATACTGCGGGAGGGTTCTTAATGGTAAATACCGAAATGGTTGCCATGAGAGCTATGGTGATGCAAAATCGGCTTGCCCTTGATATTCTTTTGGCAAAAGAGGGTGGAGTCTGTGGAATGTTGAAAGTCCAACATTGTTGTACTTACATTCCTGATAAAAGTGAAAATATACAGAAGTATATTACAAATATTACAAATTTGCACAAAGAACTAGTTCCACTGGAGGTTGAAAATGTTTTGGGAAAACTTGGTAGAGGGTTTTCTTCAGTAGCAAATTGGTTGACCAGAATGAGTAAACTAATGATAGGGAAAGTTATAATAATAGCAACTGTAGTAATACTGTTAGCCATGGTGTTGAAAATAGTAATAACGTGTATAAAAAGAAAAGTAAGACAAAATAAGATAAAAAGAAATAACAGAATAATGAAAGAGAGAGAGAGAGAAATGGGTGAAATTGAGTTGGAGAAAATGAAAGAAAACATGTATAAGGAGACAAAAAGACAAGATGAAGAAGAAACAGATGTGTAAATAACAGAAAGCAAAGGATAAAAGACATGCTGCCTGAAAAGAAGTATAACTTGGGTTTTATGTGGTGATTTAAAAATCACCAAAGGGGGGAGTTGATGGAGCAGAGAAAATAAAAAATTTTTAACCCCTAACAAATTTTATAAATAATTAATAAAATGTTCGTTTAAATGTATTAATCAACACTGTACGTGTGGGAAGGGTAACATGCAAATGTGTGTGCTAAATAATCTATTAATGGATGTCCGTGTGTCTAATTATAACGTAAAAGTAAAATGCGTACTAATTTAAAATAAATGCATGTTTTTGTGCTTCATAGAAATAAAACGTGTCGTTGCAAAAACAATAGTGATGGTAAGTAAGGAACAGCTTAAATGTTGCTTTCTGCTAGGTAATAACTAATTGGGGTACGTAGATGACGGGAGGGAAACGAAAAGGCTATTTTTCTCTATTTTAATTATGTTTTGTTTACTTCAAATTAGTGCTTCTAAAGTATAACCGAGTGGCGATATAAAATGGCTACCAGTGGGTGATGTGCGCAGGCGCAAGGGAGACATGTGACACGGGACGAAGTCGGAGAAAAACTAACCTCGTGATGTTGCTGAGAGGCTAGGATGCGAGAAATGGTCAAGGCTGATGTGACCTAATTGAACTGATAGTGTGCCGTGGTGATCAGCAGAAGACCCGTGGGAAACCAGTTTAAGAGAAAGGACAATGACTGCGGAGTTCTCGAATGTATCGAAAGAAGTTACAAATGTACTGATCGAAGCGGATGGAAACATGTCTTGAACGTGTGGGAAAGGAAATGATCCAAGGACCATTGGATCCAAGAGAACTTGATTAAAAGAATGAATAAGATGACATGCATGGACCAATGAAAGAAAAGCGTGTTATTAATGTTGCAACAATTAGTTAGCAAAGTTAGAATTAGGGTATAAGAGGGCCTACTCTTAGTGGGAGGGGGTCAGTCGCAGTCACAGTCAGGAGCGGAGTTGGAGAGTCGTGTTGTGTTGGTGGCTTCCAGTGCTGGGTGGTCCTGATCGATCCCTTACTGAGCGGGAGATGCTGAAAGACTGTTAGATGAGACGGGTTGCAGGTAGCTGATGCTGACGAGCTGAAGTTGCTGTTGCTGTCTTAATTTTCCAGTTGAGTATGAGAATCAGGTTATTTCTAATTCTTAAACTTAGGTTAGAAATCATTAGGCTAAATTAGGAAGGTAGGCAGGTAATTAGGGTTTTGGCTTCATGACAAAAATTTCCTTTCTGCAATAAATTGATTATGCTTAATAAATATTTGAATTAATAATGAATGAATAATTGAATAAAAGTTTAAAATTCTTTCTCATGCTTTTAAAATTATATAAAATTTAAGATTCTTTAAACCAAATGACTCAGTGGTTATTTTCCTAAAATGATTGTGACATCAGTAATTGGTTATTGTGATTTAGCTGGTCTTAATCACTATGAACTAATTTTTTACATGAATGATTCATCGACAAAACAATGAGCAGGAATATCTTAAGAAATAACTAAAAGAAAGCGATAAGTTAAGGTAATAAGATATCCCGGCTCCTTCCAGCGGTACATAAATGGTGTTTTCCATTTAGTTCTCATGCTTCTCCTAGGAGTACAGAATCTCATAAAGGTGTAAAGGAAATCCAGGTGTGTGCGTGTGTGTTAGGCGATGTTTATGGGCCCCATCGTCATGTGGATGTGAGAAAATATAGTTTGCCCCTGGATGACCTATAAGTGACCTAGGAGGAGAATAGTTTTTATTGTACGCGCTGCATCACCCGCATCAAATCTGGACTCCAAGCGCTGTAATCAGCATTACATAATCATTCCCCTCCAGGCTGCCTACCACATCTGATCACACCACAATAAGAAATCCTTCGTACCGTGTTCTATCCTTCATCCAAAGCAATATTACATTCATCTTCTATTATACTCACAACAAGTAACCGGATGGTCTACAAAAATAATGATTGTAAAAGGGGGGACAATTATTATTGTAAAGACGAGAACCCTCACTCACCCAAAGGTGACATGCTTCATCATTGGGTTCCCTCTTACTCTCTGCGACCGCAAGGTACACAGTGTGGGCTACAACTCTCCCACAGGAGAGGAGCGAGAGGTGTTTTAATCATCCAATGGTGGTGAGAGTGAGGGGCAGAGTGCAAAAAACTAAAATGGTGAATTAAAACTCTCATAAGAGGACAAAAAACTTTAATAGGTGTCCTCAAATGATAGACATAAAAAACAGTGTGAAAATAGGGATATAGATGTTCCCTATTATATTAGGTCAACATGTTTCCGCCTTGATGACCAAAGGTTCGTGGCATTCTTCAGGACCAGATCTCGACACTCGGCTATCATTTGTGAAGAAATATAAAAATTACCATACTTAATTCTATGGGAATGACTGTTGTAATTTGGCAGCACTTAAGTTAAGCATTGGCTGAAGACAGCCTGTATTCAGAGGTTAAATTGTCTGCTTTGTGGAATCCATTTTGTATTTCTGGCAGCCATTTTGGCTGCCATGTGCTACCATGTGCTCGCCATGTGCTCTGTCCTACCTTCCTGTTAACTGCTCTTGAAATCTGCCTAGAGACAAGTTATATTTAGTTCTTTTTGCTTTGCACATGCTCAGTTGATCTTGCAGCTGTTCCGAGTTTATAAATGTCAGGATGTGTCTACTAGAAGTAGAAACTGTTAGCTCCACCCACTTGTCGACTGTGCATTTTCTGTATGACCTTATATGTACCTAAAACCAGCATTTGTGTTTGTACCGCCTCCATTTGAGCCCCTGTGTGGGTATAAAAGGACCATGGTCCTTCCATTCAGTGTGCTACTTCATGCATTACTGAAGGGTGATGTGTGAATGTAACTCCACCTCATGAGGTTTAATAAACTCTGTCTTTTCTATTTTCAGTTTCTGTGCCAACTTCTTCCTAAGTGTCTGAGGACTCTGTGCAGAGAAGGGTGAACCCCTAAGCACTGGTAGGCCTTGCTGAGGCTCACTACTATAAATTGGCGCCCAACGTGGGGCTCATCGGCGACTCGGATGCCCGAAGGACTGGTCGAGACGAAGGATTGGAATCTCGCTCTTGGACGCGATCGCTGCCTGAGGAGACCAGAGTCTTGGCACCCACGGCGTTTTTCCTTTCTTTCTGATCTGACCATCCCGGCGGCGCCGGTCCTCGACTGAGATCTCTTCTGTTGATTCGCCGTGCAGTGACCATTTGGTCGATTTGAGAACTTGGCAGTTGGAACCTGGACACCATTTGATTGGTAAGAGCCGTTTTGCGGCACTTGCTGTTGGTTTGATGCCTTTGATTGGTAAGGTAGTTTTAGTAACACTTACTGTGGCTTTGTTTGTATGATTGGCCAATTTTGGAATCTGTTTTGTAAATTATATATGTATTGCAATACATATAGGCAGGTAATGAGGAGAATTTTCTCTATTTAAAATTGTTTGAACAGCGCAACGAACGAAGAGTACCTTAAGCGCTACTTTGATTATAATACTGCATATTTTGCACTATTTTTTGGCATGCCTGTTTTCAGCACACTTCGTAGGATGTGTTGCTTTTGTAGTGGTACCAATTTGAGACTTGACGAAGCACAACCAGCCCCTCCGGAGGGGACGCCTAATAGGGATATGTATATTAAGTATGGTATTTCTTCTATAATGTACTGCACGTTATGGAACAAATATACTACTAAAGATCCTGAGTTGCGTTGGCCTATGTATGGGTCATTTGATTTGCGAAAAATTCAGTATGTGGAACAATGTATGTTTAAACGAAAGACTAGGCAAGATATGTTTGATTGTGTGCGAATGTGGGAGAAAGAAGTGCGTGAGCGAATGAAGCGTGAGCAAGCCTTGATTGACAAAGAACAGCGAAAGACCATTTATGCGAAAGCATTAGAGTTAAAAAACAAGGAGATGAAAGAAATTAAAGAGAGGGAAGATAGGGAACGCCATTTACAGGTAACTGGCCAATACGCTGTTAGGCAGCCCCTTTATCCTATCCTTAATAAACCGCAAGATGATTTCTTGTTATTAGATCGTTCTCCACCTCCGTATATTTTTTCTTCCGCTCCTCATGAGTCAGATGAGGACTCTTTTTCAGACCAGGACAAAGCTCGAGAAACTCGCTCCATGCTATCTGCTGAGCGTGCATCTGACATCAGATCTACTGCGCGTAAAGCCGTTCGTAGTACTACCACTGCTTCTGAACTTTTAGATAGTATAAAAGGATGGCAGGAAAGGGAGCAAATATATTTTACCGATACATTTGCTGCAGAGGTTATTGAACAATTTAGGAAGTATTCGGTAGAAGTGGAGCCCGATGATGTAGCAGCTGATTGTAAACAATTACGTGACGGTCTTTTTGTCTTCTCCCAGGTGGCTGACACGATCAGACGCTTGGTTAAACTGCGTGTTGAAGCAGCCCGTTTGCGAGAGGAGAAAAAGGCAGCAGAAACAGCTGCACTAGCATCTCAGATCAGCATGGCACGAACTTCTACTCCTGAAACAGATAAGAATGTTGTAATTCATGTGAAACCCATGCGGGAAGCCGCGCCTTTATATGTTCCTCCTAAAGGAACGGGTACAGAGGATGATAAGACTTCTCTTAATGCGAAAGGGTACTTTATTTATAATTGGGTTTACACTCCTTGGAATAGAGCAGATGTTATGGCCCTTAAAAATGCATTGCCTGACCCGCGAAAGAATCCAGCAGCCTTTTATGAGGAAGTTGAGGGTGCAATCAGCTCTTGTACTATGACTTTGTCGGATATTGATTTGTTTTTTGGATTAATATTACCACCTGATATGTGGAGAACTGTGCGCAAAATAGATGATAATGCGACATTTGGAGCATTGTGGAAAGATTTAGAGCGGTTAGATGAAGATAGAGAACCTGCACAGAAACCGTGTCAGTTAATTTTAAATCTTCCGGCAGCTATATTAGTTAAGTTAAAGACGATCATTCCCCCTAAAAAGATAGATTGGACAGTGCTAGCGTCTTGCAAGCAAAAGGTAGATGAATCAGTTTCTGACTTCTTCACACGCTTTGAAGAAGCATTTCACGATTTTAGTGGCCAGTCATTGACAGATGACACGGGTAGGCATCTGTTTGTCGATAAATATGTCGCAAACCTTTTGCCAGGAATAGCTAGTCGCTTAAAGGCCAGTGAGAGTTCATGGACTACATCTTCTCCGGTTTCTCTTTTAACTATGGCCCAGTATTATGAGCGGCAAGAATTAGAAACCAAAGGTAATGAGGACAAAAAGTCTAAGGAGTTGAAAACAAAGGTTATGTTGGCTCAAGCTTATGGTCCGCCTTCTAGAGGTAATGATAGAGGTGGACGTGGATCTTATGGTTCGTCCTTTCCTTCCTCTGCCCGTTCGAATTTGTCTGTTGATCAGTGTGCGTACTGCAAAAAATTTGGACATTGGCTTTCTGATTGTCCAGTGCTGCGTGCTCAGCAGAATCTACGTGGTCGGGGACAAATGAGAAATCGTTCAGGATATCAAGGGCCTAGAGGAAGCGCGAATGATCGTGCTCGGTTTGATGCTAATATACGTGGGCAGGATGGGTTTAACACTTTTGATAGAAGGAACCAATATCAAATGTCTGACTATGTGCCCTCTGATTTTCAAGACTCTGCTTATGCATAGGATTGCCTAGGATGGGGTAAGGAATCAGTTGAAGTTCCAGTAGATCAGAGGGGTCCCTATGTTACAGCACATGTTTTGGGTTCTACTGATCAGTTTCTGGTTGATACAGGAGCTACTCGTAGCGCCTTGTCTAAACAATTGGTTCCAAGGGCTCCCCTGTCTGGCTTAACCATTACATCGATAGGTTTCGATGGAACACCTTCCCTTAGCCCATTGTCACAACCACTTGCATTTGATGTTGATAAGTTTACTGCTCCATGTCCGTTTTTGCTTTCTCCAAACACACCAGACAATATTGTGGGTCTTGATATGCTTAAATATTTTAGGGCTACGATACGGTGTTCTCCGGAAGGAGTACGGGTTATTTTGAATGACAACTACCCTGTGATTGAGAGATCTTGTATTATTAAAGAGGACATTGCACTAGCCTCACTCCCTAGTACTTTGTGGGCTACTTCGGACACTGATGTAGGACAAATGGTTATTCCACCAGTACATATTAGTGTTAAGGAGGGCGCTTTATTGCCAAGACTGCCTCAGTATAAAATTTCTCGAGAAGGAGAAGAAGCACTCACACGTATTGTACATGATTTAATTAAGGTGGGGGTTGTGGAAGAAGTTCCTTACAATGTCTGCAATAGTCCGATTCTTCCCATTTTGAAAAAAGATACTGACACTAGGATCTATAGATTTATCATCGATTTGAGAGAAGTTAACAAGATTGTAGTACCACAGTACCCTGTAGTATCTGACATAACGACATTGCTTACCTTGGTCCCTCCAACAGCAACTACATTTTCTGTAATTGATCTGAAGAATGCTTTCTTCTCGATTCCTATTCATCCTGATAGCCGATATTTGTTCGGTTTCACTTTGAATAATAGATCATACAGATTTTGTAGAGTTCCTCAAGGCTATACTGAGAGTCCTAGTATTTACAGTCAAGCATTAAAAAGACAGCTTGATTCCTTTACCTTGTCTAAAGGAGTGGCTCTCATACAATATGTCGATGACATCTTGTTGGCAGCTGATACACCTGAGCAGTGTGAGAAATGCACTTTGTCTTTGCTTTCTTTTCTTGCTACACACCACCATAAAGTATCACGGAAGAAATTGCAATATTGTAGACCGAAGGTGACCTATTTAGGACACCTTCTGTCTAAGGAGGGCCGTGCACTGACACCAGATCGCATTCAAGCAATTTTAGACACCCCAGTACCTTCCACGCAGAAAGATGTCCGTGCATTCATTGGTCTGACTTCGTTTTGCAGGCAATGGATATTGGGTTTTTCACACATTGTTAAACCCTTGCTAGCACTTTTGACTAAAAACACTCCGATCCCCCTTCCATGGACAGATGAATGTCAAAATGCTTTTTGTCAGTTGAGACAAGCTCTTTGCTCTGCACCAGTGTTAGGCACACCAGATTACACGAAGGCTTTTACACTCTATGTACATGAGAAAGAAGGATGTGCATTGTCAGTTTTAGTACAGACACACGGGGACAAACAGCGTCCTTGCGCATACCTTTCTGCAGTTCTTGACCCTGTTGCTCGTGCATTACCTGGGTGCTTCCGTTCAGTTGCAGCGACGGCTGTGTCCATACGTCAGAGTGAAGGGATAGTTTTGTCACACAAACTGTTGGTGCTAGTACCCCATGCAGTAGATGCCCTTTTGAATCAGACTAAGACTCAGCACTTAACTAGTGCTCGTTTGACAGGATACGAATTGACACTGCTAGCACCTCATATTACCTTGAAGAGATGTGCGACACTGAACCCCGCCACTTTGTTGCCATATCCTGCGACTCAGTCTCAGTCAAAGGAGCCTCACGATTGTATATTCGTTACTGAGGAACAGACAAAGGGTCGCATCGATTTGCAAGATACGCCCCTTCCAGATGTAGATGGGGAACTGTGGGTTGATGGGTCCTGTCTGAAGTTACCAGATGGCACGACTTCAGCTGCTTATGCAATTACCACGCTTGAGACAATAGTGGAAACAGCTCGCATACCTCAGAAGTCGGCTCAAGCTGCTGAACTAATAGCTTTGACACGAGCATGTGAGCTTAGCACTGACTTGTGGGTGAACATTTACACGGATAGCCGCTATGCTTTTGGAGTGGTTCATGATTTTGGCCTACTCTGGAAGGAAAGAGGCTTTCTTACATCCCATGGGATGCAGATAATGCACGGAGAGTTAGTGCATAATCTCTTGACTGCACTTACATACCCAAAGAGAGTTGCTATTATGAAGTGTAGCGCACACAAGAAAGTGACTGACAAAATAGGACAAGGCAATGCCTTTGCAGACCGCGTAGCCCGTGAGACTGCGATGCAGCGAAGCACTACACCCATGTACGTAGTGAAATCACAAGCTGAGCGTTGGCATGATGCTAGAGAGGAAGTATTGGATATACAGAGATCTGCTTCTGTGGAAGAGCTTGAGCAATGGTCTAAAGAAGGAATATTAGATGATGAGGGTTGTTGGCGTAACAAAGAAATGAATAAGTGGAAATTGCCTGCGGCCTATTTACAACCTATGGTTCAAATGGCACATGGGCTGGCACATGTTGGAGCTCTAGCAATAACTAAATTGCTTACACAAGTTTGGGAGCATCCTGAAATTGCTAGCACAGCCAAAAGGGTAGTACAGTCCTGTTTGATCTGTTGGCAGTATAATCCTGGAAAAGGGACACGAACTCCTACAGGAGGGTTTGCTACACCAACCGCACCTTTTGAAGTTTTGCAGATGGATTACATCCAACTCGAACGCTGCAATAATCTGAAATATGTCCTAGTGGTGGTATGTGCCTTTAGCAAATGGATAGAGGCATACCCTACGAAGGATAATACTGCTCTCACCACAGCAAAGGTGCTTCTAAAGGAGTTTTTCCCTAGATACGGTGTTTGCAAACTTTTGTGGAGTGACAATGGACCTCATTTTATTGGGCAAGTTGTTGAGCATGTCCTGAAAGGATTAGGGATCAAACAGAAATTCCATACAGTTTTCCACCCGCAATCAGCAGGATTGGTGGAAAGGTATAACGCTACTTTAAAATCAAAGTTGGCGAAAATACTGGCTTCCACGTCCCTAAAGTGGCCAGATGCACTACCTTTGGCATTACTATCCATAAGATCGGTGCCACATTCACGATCAGGTCTTACCCCCTATGAGGTGGTGTTTGGGAGACCGATGAACATTTGGGGAATTCCTAAGCCACGCCCCATACATGATGTTCCTTGTGTTCTGATGAATGATTATTTGGCACAGTTAACTGACAGTTTGATTTCTATTCATCAACAGGTTCGAGAAGCTCTTCCTGACAGATCTACAGGTGAGGCCCACGAACTCCGTCCTGGTGACCATGTAATGGTCAAGGTCTTCGACAGATCGAACAGCTTGGAGCCAAGGTGGCGAGGACCAGAGCAGGTGCTCCTTGCGACAAGGACAGCAGTTCGAGTGACAAACAGAAAGAATTGGATCCACAGCACACACTGCAAACGCGTGTCGCCTGCCTTGGTGGAACCTGCTGTGTTGACCGACCATCGAGAGATTCTGGAGACGGAGAAAGGCCAAGCTATCTCACCTGACGAATCTGCGGAAGTCTTCCCGGACCACACGATCACTGGAGTATCCAGATATCAATTGAGACCGAGGAAAGGATCTGCAGTTTTGAAAAAGACTGGTTGAGCTACCGCCCTGGGTTAGTGAAACGGAGAGCCAATGTGGCAAGGGGAGGGGGATCAGCCCTGTATTAGTGTAGTGACACCCGCTTTGGCCCATGGTGAAGAAATCAGCGGCTGCCCAGGGAGAAGAGCTCCAACGATTGTTTTCAACAAGTTTTCAGAAAGATCAATCATTACTGCTGCTAAAATGACCAACAAAAGAATCATTTGTGCTGTAGGGTTTGTTGTTGCTATGGTGGCTATGGCAGCAATTACATGGTACATCGAGAAGGTGGCTCCTGTTCGACAGCTTTTTGTTGCCACTACGCCAGTACCCGTGGAACACCACTACTTTACTCTTCCTTACCATGAGCAAAAGCATCGACAATCTTATCTAAACAATACTTTTATCCAGATGTTGCACCATACTCACAATGCTACAAATACTACCAACTGTTGGGTGTGTGGGATGATACCTGCACATCAAAAGAAAGGAGGAACACCTTTTATTCCTCTTCCATTTTCTCACAATGGTTCTTGTCAAGCTTGGTATGCGCTCTTGTTTGCATATGGAAAGCCTTCAGTAGGTGGGATTATTTTTCAACTTAATAAAGTATGTTATCAAAATAAAGAAGGTTATCCACAAGCCAAAGGGACTAAATGGGAATGGGAAGAGTATCAACCGGACAATATTTCAACACCATATGTTTTCACAAATGTGAGAATAATAAAGAACATTGGACCTTTTGTGATTTCTGTGACAAAAGCTAAAGCAGATTTGTGTATTTGTAGTGTTGGAAGAATTCCAGTGGGGAGGAGCGAGTGTACTGTAATCCTGACCATTGAAGGTGCCAATAAGAGCACTTTCACAGCCTCGCATAACACGTATTTTGTGTGTGGAAATAACGGATATTATCAATTACCTGTTGGGTGGTCAGGAATCTGTTATGTATCTTTTCTGTTGCCCCCTGTGTTTCTGGCACCTGCATTGTATCACCGTGATTTTAAACTGTACAATGATATTTCCAAAAACAGAAATAAGAGGACAATAAGTATGGATGAAGTTGACCAAACCGACACTACCCTACAACAATATGTTGATTTCAACTTGGGCTTATTTTTCTTTGTGGGTGCTGCATTAAATAGCAGGAAGATCAGGCGACTAACTCGTGTTGTGGAAGCTGTTACCAATCAGACAGCTATGGCACTTGGGAACATTACAGAGGAACTACAGATTGCAAGGATTGTAGCACTCCAGAATAGGATGGTGCTAGACGTAATTTTGGCTGATCGAGGTGGTGCATGTCGCATCATCGGTAGCAGCTGTTGTGTATTCATACCGGATCACTCACCTTCAGTATATGACGCAATATCAAAACTGCATAAGATTGCTGCAGAAATTCATCCAGAGACTGGTACTTGGACTTTTGCTGGATGGTTTTGGACTCTTGTTTCTGCTTGGGGCTGGAAGCTACTGACTATCCTGTGTGTAATAATCACAATACTTTTTACATGCTGTGTATGTATCCAATGTGGTCCAATGCTTTGCTCCATTTGCATCTCTGCTTGTATACCTACCAAAGGGAACGTTGCTGAAACAAAGGCCCAACAAATGTTGAATAAAGAGGTGGCCGAAATAATGTTAATAGATGTACGGGATGAATATCTAGATTACCCCAGATAAACGAATGTCTTCAGCCAATGCTGAAAGGGTCGTCTGTTGTAATTTGGCAGCACTTAAGTTAAGCATTAGCTGAAGACAGCCTGTATTCAGAGGCTAAATTGTCCGCTTTGTGGAATCCATTTTGTATTTCTGGCAGCCATTTTGGCTGCCATGTGCTACCATGTGCTCGCCATGTGCTCTGTCCTACCTTCCTGTTAACTGCTCTTGAAATCTGCCTAGAGACAAGTTATATTTAGTTCTTTTTGCTTTGCACATGCTCAGTTGATCTTGCAGCTGTTCCGAGTTTATAAATGTCAGGATGTGTCTACTAGAAGTAGAAACTGTTAGCTCCACCCACTTGTCGACTGTGCATTTTCTGTATGACCTTATATGTACCTAAAACCAGCATTTGTGTTTGTACCGCCTCCATTTGAGCCCCTGTGTGGGTATAAAAGGACCATGGTCCTTCCATTCAGTGTGCTACTTCATGCATTACTGAAGGGTGATGTGTGAATGTAACTCCACCTCATGAGGTTTAATAAACTCTGTCTTTTCTATTTTCAGTTTCTGTGCCAACTTCTTCCTAAGTGTCTGAGGACTCTGTGCAGAGAAGGGTGAACCCCTAAGCACTGGTAGGCCTTGCTGAGGCTCACTACTACATGACCATGAAACCAGCTGCAGTCTGGTCCGTATTCTGTAAAAAATAGAGTTAATCATGTCAGTCATTTATCATTAATCCCACAAAAAACAACCAAAACACCAGTGTACATTCCACCTTATTGCACACGTGACGAACTTATTTGTGTATTTTACACAATCTCACCAATTCCAGACACCTCGTCTGCCTCCACCTTCAGAGGTTCCTTTACACGCGAATCTCGAGAATCTAGAAGTGTAGTATGTGTAAAAATCAAGAACCAGAATTATTTCACATAGACATATCCTATGTCATTATATGTTCCTCCACATTCTCCTATATTTCCTGGTCGGATAATTGTCAGGGGAGTGCTCATAAAACTACGTGCTCTATTGTAGTTATTAAATGCATCAAAGGCACGTCACCTCACTCTAATCAATGTAAAGCCCCATTGAGCGGCAACACGTAATGGCGATCCGGTATACACCAAAACAGATGGGGCTTTACATTGATTAGAGTGAGGTGACGTGCCTTTGATGAATTTAATAACTACAATAGAGCACGTAGTTTTTATGAGCACTCCCCTGACAATTATCCGACCAGGAAATATAGGAGAATGTGGAGGAACATCTAATGACATAGGATATGTCTATGTGAAATAATTCTGGTTCTTGATTTTTACACATACTACACTTCTAGATTCTCGAGATCCGCGTGTAAAGGACCCTCTGAAGGTGGAGGCAGACGAGGTGTCTGGAATTGGTGAGATTGTGTAAAATACACAAATAAGTTCGTCACGTGTGCAATAAGGTGGAATATACACTGGTGTTTTTGGTGGGATTAATGATAAATGACTGACATGATTAACTCTATTTTTACAGAATACGGACCAGACTGCAGCTGGTTTCATGGTCATTCCCATAGAAGTATGGTAATTTTTATATTTCTTCACAAATGATAGCAGAGTGACAAGATCTGGTCCTGAAGAATGCCACGAACCTTTGGTCATCAAGGCAGAAACATGTTGACCTAATCTAATAGGGAACATCTATATCCCTATTTTCACACTGTTTTTTATGTCTATCCTTTGAGGACACCTATTAAAGTTTTTTGTCCTCTTACGAGATAGTTTTAATTCACCATTTTAGTTTTTTGCACTCTGCCCCGCACTCTCACCACCATTGGATGATTAAAACACCTCTCGCTCCTCTCCTGTGGGAGAGTTGTAGCCCACACTGTGTACCTTGCGGTTGCAGTGTGCAAGAGGGAACCCAATGATGAAGCATGTCACCTTTGGGTGGGTGAGGGTTCTCGTCTTTACAATAATAATTGTCCCCACTTTTACAATCATTATTTTTGTAGACCATCCGGTTACTTGTTGAGTATTATAGTGTGGAGTGGTACAGTGGATGGTAAATATTTCTCCATTTGTGACCCCCTTTAGTGAGATTATATTCATCTTCTATTACCAGTGATTTACTTACAAGCTGTCTGAGGGGTAGGGGACAGTTCCATGCCTCCCACCTGCCTGCCTCCTGGAGCTGCAAACAAAGGAACAAATAAAACAAACCAGTTGGTGACCGGCCCTATGGCGCTGGGACTTTGCTTTCTTTTCCTTGTTCTTCTTCCAGTGCAACCTAGAAAGGTCATATTCACTCAGGGAAAGACTTTGGTTGTTCAACCTGCTCTCCTCTGTGGGTTTTTTGCTCAGATGATTAAAGGGGATGAATATAGGGGCCAAAAGGGACCAGTTTCATCCACTCTTTTCAATTATTAATTACTGCCAGTGCCTCGACCCACATAAAGCGTTGGATAAGATTACTGTGCACTTTTTAAATGTTTGATGAATTATGCTTCGGGCAATTTCCGTCTTCTAGGAAAGCTGCATTGCGAGCAATACTAGTTAAGGGACAATGTTTCTTTATGTTATGCATATGCAGTACTTGGACATTCCAAGATTCGGTGTGCTGGTCTCCTGCTCCATTTGGCCTTGTGGAGGACGCCACTACCATCATCCGCTCCCCACGTGCACAACACTGCCACTTGCACAGTTCATGAGGCAAAAAAGATCATTGTGTCACCTTTAAAGAAACATGACCAATCACAGTGTGGCTTCAAAATAAGGCGCCACAGTGATTGATCATGTTCTTTAATCATCACGCCCCCGCATTGTCTAATGAAATGCACCTGTGGGGACAGGCCAACCAATCAGGACTTTGCTTTCATGCATTTTATTCTTCAAACTGCATGAGAGAAACTCAGGGATTGGTTTGGGCAGGTTATCGCAGCACTCTCATGGACTCCAGGGGGCTGTAATGTGTTTCCTGTGCTTTCCGAATAGACCATGGGTTTGACTGTCCAAAGTGCGCATGTCCAGTTGGACATAGCCAGTAACCTGTCCAACCAGACATGCGCAATGAACTTCAGCCAGCTGCCATCATTGCCAAGCAACAATATAGGCCACCCCCTGCCCCAAAGGCATACATACTCATCAGCGAGGTCGACCCCAGTCTTTAGGAGAGTTGAGTGGGACTCCGGGACTATTATTAAATTACAGTAACTGGAGGCAGGGGGGGGGCAACGCTCCTACGCCCTAGAGGAGGCACCGCCGCTGAGGACATGTGCCTTTTTCAAGGTCAAACAACCATAACCCAAATATTGGAGTCTATATTGATATATTTTTACCTTATTAGTACATCCACCGATGTATATGATTATGTCAGAACATTCCTGAGGTGACATTGCAAATTCCATCTTAAATAAGATACAATATATATGGACTACCACTTAGCCCTTAGTTAGGAGAGAAACGTCACCCAGGTCACAGATGCAGATCCAGATGAGCATTCAAAACATTCCCTTCTGCCTTCACAAACTGGTGCCATGATTGTTTTCTTGCACCTAGCTCTTGTTCTCGAAATAGCTGACAAGCTATTCCAAACAGACAACAAATCCTGTTATCCAGGTATGCGCACCACCTCCAAAACTCAGGCTTATTATTTATTCATCTTGATGTAAAGTCCCTAACGTCCAACTCCATCTTATGCACCACTACCCCATCTTAGGTAACAAAGGCTGCCATCTTCCTTAACTCACTTCACAGAAGACGCCATATTCCATGATTTATGCAGAATCATTATCATGTCTGCCTTTAAACATAGATGTCCCTAGATTTTATCTTCCTAGGAAATGTGGTATCATCAAGTTCTTTGATTAATGACAGATACAATATCTAATGCAACATTCATCTGGGTCAAATGTCTACTCATCATGTCAAGGTTAAATAAGAACACATATAGACATAACCAAAACAATGTAGTCTGAATTGACGTCCTTTTGCATTATATGTGCATGAGGGAGCATACCTTGATGCACATAATCTATGTCAGACATTCCTAAACTTGTGTCAAAAATTCACATTTCTGATAAGATGTAGAATATACAGACTGCCACTTGACCACTTCCCAGGAGAGGTCCTTCGCCCAGATTATCGCCCATGATTCTGCCAGACGATAGCACCTGCTGCCAGCGCACTTCACAGATGATACATTTCACCGAACGACTAAAGCTGATAGAACCAAGTTCCGGAGGAAGACCAAGTGACTACTACCGGAGTGGGTGTTTGCCCTTCTTGTGGAACACTGTCTTCATGCCTCCGCTTATAAATACAGCCTTTGCTGTCAACAAGGTACGCAGTGCATCTCTTCTCCCTAAGAAACTCTAGATTACAGATTGCTCTGCCTTCCATGCTTTCACAGTAGAGAGCATAGAAGTAGGTGTTATGTTCTAGATAATATTTTTAAATGGCATTTTATTAATGCTGGAAATGTTCATTTTACTCTCGTTATTTATAACATGTCTTGTTGCTGTTTTTATATTATTCTGTGTAGCTGTTTTTGAGGTGCTAAAAACACTGTCCCCGTAGTAATAAATACTTTTGACTTAAGTGTTTATTCATCTTAGTACGGTGTGTGATACTGTGAATAACGAAATAAGGTTGTTGTTGTTTCCACTGTGCCCCTGATCCCTTTACGAGATTGTTAGTAATACTTCCATATCAATTTCACATTGAATAGTGTCCTACAGGGCTACAATAACATGTCTTTCACATTCATCGCAGGTGCATTAAACCACGTTCACGTGTGACACCTGTGGGATGGGAAAGAACAACTTGTAGAGGTACACCAAAGTCATAACTTATGCAACAATCTGCTAGAACTAGCATAGTGCTTAGAGATAGTCCAGTGAGGGTGTTAGGACTATAAATTGTGATGTTACTATTTTCCCTGTTTTCATTGTTATTGAAAAGCTTAGCTGTGTTTTATTATCTTCTGTGATGTTACCAATATTATGTGCACTAGATCTCAACATTTTAAAATAAGTATGTTGACATACATATTCAGTTCTAATGATCTAGAGTGTATAAATCATTAATGAACAATTGTTTGGATTACCACTGCTCCCAGTTAGTAACCCAAAAGCATTGACACCATCTCA
Organism: Calotriton arnoldi; assembly: GCA_963921515.1. Classification (NCBI taxonomy): domain Eukaryota; kingdom Metazoa; phylum Chordata; class Amphibia; order Caudata; family Salamandridae; genus Calotriton; species Calotriton arnoldi. Next base: position 918,264 of record CAWUFW010005914.1, on the reverse strand, counting down.
TTTATGTATTTGGTTGGGTTCTACTGGGTTACAATAATCTGTTTTTAGCACTGGTGCATTGTAGTAAGTTCACCTGTAGGTGTGGAAACAAACCTTAAGACCAAGGACTCACTTTACGCAGCTGTTAGAAATTGGGTCTCCAGTTGGCAGAGGTAAGCACCCTGCCCAAGTAGGGATCACAATTCGAATCAGGGCAAGTCACAACACAATCCCAAATTATCCTTTGCTCACTCTGTTAGCTTAGCACAGAGCAGGCAGGCTTATCTTAGAAGGCAATGTGTAAAGTATTTGTGCAATAACTCATTGTTAGAAATTGGATCTCTAGTTGGCAAGGGCTTGCACCTTTGTCCAAGTAGGGACCCTTCTTCCTAATCAGGGTAAGGTAGTTACACTCCTAAAATAACCCCTGCTCACCCCCTTGGTAGCTTGGCACGAGCAGTCAGGCTTATTCTAGAGGCAGTGTGTAAAGCATTTGCACATAACCAACAGTAATACAGTGTAAGCACTACAAACGGACACCACACCAGTTTAGAAAAATAACCACTATTTTTATATACTCAAGACAAGACCAATTACGACAAAAATCCACAATACTATACTTTAAAAATGAATGCTTGATAAGGTAACTTCTTCTTTGCAGGAATAACACAAAAGCAAAGTTCGTACGAGTCGGTAGCCCCGTCCGGGTCTACCGCGATGCTGAATTACACAGAGTCCAACAGTTCCAGCCAACCGCATCGCTACGGGCCAGCAGAGTCGTGAACAGACTCGGTCACAGTACCTTTCTCGTTGGGGCTGGTACGGAGTGTACGAGCCGGTCGGCGTTCGTTGCGGTGCAAGACGGAGCGATGCAAGGTGCGGTGTCCCTCGATGCGGTGCAGGCAGCGGCTCGATGAGCGTCGTGCAGACGGAGTCGGTGAGTCCAAGGCGTGCGGTGCAGGGTGAGACTATGCTCGATGCGGTGCTGACAGGTTGCGATGCAGGCGACCAAGCCGGTGTGCGGGAGCTGGCGTCGGACAGCGGTGCGAGTCGGAGCGGTGCATCGCAAACGTGCGAGCGGTGCCCCAGCTGCGATGCGGTCACGATTGTTGAGCCAGTTGCAGCGTCCGCGTCGGTCGGGTCCGGCTGGTTCAGTGAAGCGATGCGAACTGCGGTGCCCACAGCTCACGGTGCAAGCAGCGGCTCGGTGTTGGCGGCGTCGGACGTCGCCCACGGTGAGACCAGGGTTGTGATGCGAAGCGGGGCGATGCGGTCTGCGGTGCAAACAGGTCACCGGCCAGGGATGGATTCGGTTGACGGAGTCGGTTGCGGTTCCCTTCCTCTGTGGCAACTGAAACAGCATTCCAGAAGCGGTACCCAGAGGCTTGTGAAGTCTTTGTAGTCCCTGAGACTTCTTAACAGGAGGCCAGCTCGGTTCCAGGCCCTTGGAGATACTCAGCACAAGTTTGTAGAAAGTTCAGTCTAGTCCTTTCACTGCCCAAGGCAGAAGCAGCAGCTGCAGGCCAACCCAACAAAGCAACAACACAGCAAAGGGGCAGTACTCCTCCTGGCAGCTCTTCCAGCTCTTCGTCTTGGCAGGTTCCTTGATTCCAGCGAGATCTAAATTCATGGGGTCAGGGCCCCAATATTTATATCCCAAATTCCTTTGTTCTCTGAAGGCAGAGAGGCCTTTGACTAGTCCAAAACCAGTTCTGGATAACTTTGTTGACAAGTCTCCGTCCCTTCATTCAGATAGTAGGCCAGGGACAGCAGACGCATCACAGGAGGTGGAACCAGCATTGTGGAGGGAAGGCACTGTCCTATTCAGGGCCCAGGTGCAACTCCTCCCACCCATCTACATGTAGATCTTGCTATTCAGCCCTGTGCTGACTCACCCTGTCTCCTGGCATCCCCCAGCCCCTGTCACTCACACTCCAGACAAGGAATACACAACCTCGCAGAGGCAGCCTTGGATGGTTAGACAAGAAAATACCCACTTTCTAAAAGTGGTATTTTCAAACACAGAATGTTAAAACCAACTTCACTAAAAGATGCATTTTATCATTCTGAGTCCAGGCATACTAAACTCGAATTTCTACCATGTTCCCGGGGTCAGTTAGGATTATAAGCTGTAATAATCCAAACTGCCCGTTCTGGCCTATAGGGAACAGGTAGCCTTGCAATAGTGAAAAACGAACTAGGCTGTAATTCACTATTAGGACATGCCACACACACCAGGGCATGTCCTACCTTTCGCATACAACGCACCCTGCCCACAGGGGTACCTTGGGCCTACCTTAGGGGTGACTAACATGTAGAAAAGGGAAGGTTTAGGGACTTGGAAGTGTGCGCACTTGCCGAGTCGACATGGCAGCCCCAGGCTGCGCACAGGCTCTGCAATGGCAGGCCCGAGTTAGACTTTACGGGCTGTTTGCGTGGGTGGCACAATCCAGTGCTGCAGCTCACCAACAGCATTTGGTCTATAGGCCCTGGCACTCGCAGTGCACTTTACAAGGGACTGACACACAAACCAAATAGGCCAATCATGGAAACGCCAATCCGTAACACATTTTATACAGGAGCACTTGCACTTTCCTACTGGACAGCAGTGAGGAAAGTGCGCAGAATCATTACACCAGCAAAAACAGAGTCAAAACCGGGAGGTCAGAAAGCAAAAAGTCAGGGGAAACACGCCAAAAGATGCCAAGTCTAACACTCATACTACAGCACAGTAAGTACACCACAAAAAGACTCCACAACATTTTAGAAAAATAGAGAATATTTATCTGAGTCAAACAAAACAAATGCAATCCAAATCCATCAAGTAGATGTTGAAGAAATAAATGCAATACAGCACTTAGAAGCAGGTAGCACTAAAAAAGTTGCTTCAGGTCGCGAGGGACCAGTGCAGATCCAAAGTTCAGGCCAACTAGGAGGGAGCATGGGCCGGCTAAAGGGACCCACTTGGGCCCACTGAACACAGTACCTTGGGACCTGGGGCACAGTCTGCACGGTGAGGCTTTGCACCAGCTGGCATCAGTTCAGAGAGGCTATGCGGGGAGGCTTGGCATCACTTCATTTCGGAGTTGGCAGAAACTCAGCTGCAGAACCCACTTCTGAGACCCAGAACTTGGAGGGGGCATCTCAGGCAAGGGTAGGACTCACAGAAGGCAGAGTCCAGCAGAACTGCAGGAAGTCTTTTGTGTCCCTGAGACTTCAGAAACAAGAGGCAAGCTAACATGCCCTTGGAGATCACTTTGGAGGTAAGACAGAGTCCAGCTCTCCTTCCAACAGTCAGGGAGCAGGGCAACAAGCAGGAAAGCATTCCTTCCAGAAAAGCAGTCCAGTTGAATCTGTTGAGCAGCACCGCAGTCCATTGACAGAGGTTCAGTTCAAGATCCAGAAGTGTCCGATTTCATGTGGTCAGAGACCCAATTCTTATACCCAAATGTGCCTTTATGTGAGGGGAAACTTCAGAGTGGTTTTAAAGTGCATCAGATACCCTTCAATCCCAGCCCTCACTCCAGACTACCAGTTGGGGATTATCAGTCCTTTGTATGGGGTTAGGCCACTGCCCTTTTAAGTGCCAGATTGAGCCCCGTCCACCCATCTGCCCAGGAAGACCCATCTGAATGCAGATGGGTGCTCAATCACAACCAGCCCTTCCTGTGTGTCTAGAAGGAATGCACAAAGGGAACTGTCACCTAGCCCAGATGTGTATGACAGACAGGCTGTAAGGAACACGGAGCAGTAAGAGCAGAGAAATGTCCTCTTTCTAAAAGTGGCATTTCTAAAATAGTAATCTTAAATCCGACGTTACCCGTAAAGAGGATTTATCATGACCATTCCAAAGATATGACACATGAAAAAGCTACTCCTTTCTGATCAGGAATTACAGCGTAGAGGAATTTTAAGGAATTCCCAACGCTAGCCTATGAGAGAAGTAGGCCTTACAGCAGTGACAACCAAATTTAGCGGTTTGTCACTACTAGGACAGGTAAAACATAAAAGTACATGTCCTACTTTTTACTTACATAGCACCCTGCCCTTTGGGTTACCTAGGGGTGCATTATATGTAATGAAAGGGGAGTTTTAGGCTTGGCAAGCAGTTTTAAATGGCAAGTCGAAGTAGCAGTAAACTGCACACACAGGCCCTGCAATAGTGGCCTGAGGCATGGTTAAGGGGCTACTTTTGTGGGTGGCACAATCAGTGGTGCAGGCCCACTAGTAGCATTCAATTTAGAGGCCCTGGGCACAGGTAGTGCACTTTACTAGGGACTAAAGTAAATTAAACAGTCCAATTGGTTATGAGGCAATGTTGCCATGTTTACAGGAGAGCACAAGCACTTTAGCAATGGTTAGCAGTGGTAAAAGGCACAGAGTCCAAAAAACGAGTACAGAAAAATGGAGGTAGGCAAGAAAAAAGTTGGGAGAAGACCACCGTAAGGCCGTCAGGTCTAACAGCAACACATTCGGAGTTGTCGTCAGCTTATCGGTAAGCAATTTATGGATTTCCAAATAAAGCGAGATGGCATAATTCAAGCTACAGTTGACCAATGCATTAAACACTAGAAGATAATTTTTTTGTTAAAAGTAAACATGGAGTTCCATGCATGCCAGGCATGCATTGATCAGTGAAAAGGCCATGATTTTCAAATTACAGGCTGGTGTTTTCAGCGGCTCAAAAACAAGTGGCTCCCACCCAAGAGCGACAGATTCCTCAGTTGGACCCATGTACCATATAGGATGGACTCTACCCTAACCTGCAGCCGGTTGTGCACAAATATCTTAGTTCAAGTCAGTTGGTCAGGTCATATATTGCAAGTACCATCCAAAGTAACCATGATCTGGGTATCATCAGGCTGAGTGATAATTCATTTCACTATCAATCAATCAGGGGTTTGTAAAGCGCACTACTCACCCAAAATGGTCTCAAGGTGCTGGGCGGGGGATGGGGTGCGCGGCTCCAGGATGTTACAGTACTTCGGCGAAGAGCCAGGTCAGTCCCTTCAGGAACTTGGCGAGCGAAGGTGTCCGTTGGAGGGGGAGGGTGTTCGATGCCTTGGCCGCGGCCTATATTGAAAAGGCAGGTTGAGAAGCAAGGGCCCTCTAGCAATCCACGTCAGCAGAGTTGTGGTAGGTGACTAGATTCCCAATTTAGATCTGCTGGTACAATCAGTCGGGAATGATCAAAACTATGAATGATCCAAGGAGGCCCAGGTCCTCCTACCGGTTATCTTTCCAAGAAGACCAGATAGGGAGCTGAGGCAAATCTTATAGGGTATAAAAAATAAAATGCAATCCGCCCTTTGAAAACAGCCTCTATGTTGCCACTGTTTGCACAGCCTGGCTTTATATTTAGTGCTGCTCTGCCTAGCAAGGTACAGGAGGCAAGGGTACTGTCGCATGATATGGTTCGGTGTACCATACTGTATGTCCAGAAATGCATGGTAACAACCATGGGCCTTACAGAGTATGGTCTATGCTGAGCCCTTTGAGGCACTACAATAAGGGGTGTGGTATTTGGCACAGGGCATAGACTGTCATACGCAGAACATGACCGATCTGGCCATGCCCATCAGGCAGTGAGGGCACCAGTGCTGGCCATTTTTCTGCCCAGAGACAGCAAGCGCTCCGGGCAATCGTAACAGACACATGAAACAGCTGCTCTCAGACTGTGATCAGCAGCCACTGAGAGCAAGAATAATGACGGATGGCCTTTTGCCTTGCAGTCTGTCTTCAGTGCCTGCTAGTTGTACCTAGCAGGCACAGCATGTATGGGTACTGTAGGAAAGTGCCCCTTTGTGTCATGGTCACCCCCATTCTTTGCCTAATTCATCGAAACACCAGTTTTAGCAACAGCAGCCGCTTTTTAAAATTTGTATTCGCAGTACGCTATGCACCCTTTCACTTTCGCAATGGGGCCACACGCACCACTTGCAGGACGGGCCGTGCAGCTCACCCAAATCATTTTTAATTTAAGTTTGTCAACTTAGACAAATGTTTGTTTTTTAGGTCTCGCCTAGGGTTGCTGCGCACATGCGCAACTCGCTCGGCAAGATTTATTGTTGAGTAGTTTTAGAAAAGGGCTTTAAGCCCCGCCCCTTATTTCCATTGGCTGGCGTCACCGTTTATGGTAAACGGTGGCCTGCCATTGGAAATTAGGGTTTTTGGTGGACGCCCTTTGGCCTCCGAGCCGGACTCTGTGGCCTGCTTTGCGTCTGTCGCAAAGCAGTTTCTTATCTTTATGGGGCCATGTGTTAGAAACACATGGCCCCATAAAGACCAGAGATCCCCATGCTCCGGCTGCAGCGCGGTCCTCCTTTCACTTTCGGGACCGCGCTTGTTAAAGAAGCAGTTGCCACTGACATGGGGCCGCATAACCCTGCAAAAACAAAACACTGTTTCATGTTAGTTCACCCTAAACCTGCGATAATACGTGTATGTCATGCTACTTCACTCTATGCCTTGGGAAAGTGTCTGTTTCATGTTACTTCATCCTATGCCTGGGAGAAATGTCTGTTATGTTAAGTCGTCCTATGAAGGGTAGAGGTCTTTTTCCTTCAACGCCATCCTGTATCGGGGAAAAAAGTCTTTGTTTCTTGTGCATCCTCGTGTATTTTTTAACACTATCTCTCGGCATCTCTTAAAAACAGAAAAATATGCCTGTCTCAACACCCGTAGGGGCTCAGTGCCCACCTCTTCCCTAATCAGAGATGTGCTTTATTCGCCTGCACTCTGAGCGGGTGTTCCCAGAGCTCTGCCCATCTCCACACACACGGACAGAGCCCACCTTCATCCCCTTGGAGTCTGCGTGTTTCTCTGTCATAGCAGATGCTGTGACCCCACATGCTTCCCACCCCTACCACACTCCGACTGTCCCGGCAGGCACGCGCATTTAGAAATTCAATCTTTACCTTCCACGTTTCTATAAGACGCGCTTTCACCGTCCGCACCTTCATTCAGTGGCCCCTCGCCAAGGCCTTAAAGGACACAGCGCTACAACCTCGTGCCCCAGCCCCCAGCTGGAGGCTTGTGACTGAGTACACCTGTCGTCCCTGAGCCTAGCGCTTAGGAGCGTCCAGTGATTGGTGCATCGAGGCACCCAGGTACTGCAACCATCCTACACAACCATAACCACAGAAAACATGTTCACTTGGGATCAGCGTAACTCACAAACGCTGCTTTCTTTATAATTCACCAGCAGCAAATTAATTTTCAGTTCTCTAGCTTTGGAACACAAAATACTAGCCATGGTAATGTATCTTCCTCGTCACAGTCCTTACTGGACAAGTGAGAAACACTTTGAGTGATGAAGATTATTGAGAAGTAATACGAAGGTGCATATGTCAACCCCGGAGGCAGTAAACTCTATGTATAGCCTATGTCTTAAAAGTAGTACACACATTAGAGAGCGCGATACATTCTGGAAAGTGTGTTGTTGGCCATCACATTCTCACTGCCCACAGGGCTCCTCTCCTGGGCACACCCAAGAACCCAGCACTGACCATGAACTTATGACAGTGAATAATCTGCTGTAATGCTTTATTTTCCAAGGCCGTGTGATTTACGGTCAGAAAGGGACTCAAATCCCAATTCTCTGAACGAGGACTTATGACCACAGGCGTGCGCTGATACCTCTGGCGCCACGGCGGGCACCTAACCTGCTCGCTCTCTCCTTCCGCACACCAGACAAAGTGGTCCTTCTGCTCTTTAATTGTTACGAAAGGTTTATTTTTTCTACCACCTTATTTAGAACAATGGAGCTTACCAATGTACACTTATTCCTTAGTATAGCGCAATGGTGAAATTTCAGGTTGTTACAAGAGTTCCGCCTAATTCATGTGAGAAAACACTGCTTACTGCCTCATGCAGGTTACAGTGATCGAACAGAGAAAAAGTACTCGATGGAAGGGAACGCAAATGCCTTTTATGTGTCCTCCTGTTTTGCCTCGGGCATTTAACCCAAGCTGTCACGATGTTCTTGTAAAAATACCTTCATTTATGACGTTTATACACGAAATAGTATTACTTCGTTATTTTGTAATTTTTACTCTTATTAACACTGTGCATCAGTTAAACACCCAAACATAGCAATAAGTAATAGAAAGGTGAGAAGTCAACCTTTGCAAATGACCTTTGACTGTGAGGCAGCATGTGTTGCTGAGATTTTAGTACCTTTTGACCCATTTAGAAACAAATGTTTATTTTGTTAAAATCTGCAGATTATGCAGCAGATGCCACCACACACCTACCTACAATTCCTCACTCTTGATTCCCCCCTCCCCCCCATCTCGTTCCACCGGACTGCAGCTAAAAGAGAAGCCCCTCGAACCACACTGGACTCCATGGACTGGCTCATCGAGCATACACCAGCGGGGCTAGGGGTGGTTCTAACCCCTTTGGAAGCTGGCTTTCCACTGCAAAAAAGGCTGAAAGGAGCGCCCAAGCCTGCCTGACCCCAAGATGGCGCCGGATGCAGTATTAACCCCTTCCCTGCTCATGAAGAGCTCAGCTCGTCATGCTGCGCGGGCGGGCTGTGCGCATGACGAGCTGAGCTCGTCACGACCACGCCCGCGATTGGAATGTCCAGCACCTGGCTGGAATTCCGCTCGCAGCGAAGGCGTTAATTCAAGCCCTGAAAGTCGATGAGGCCGTATCCAGAGTGGGGAGACCATTTTCAGGTCAGCAGGAAAGAGTAGCGGGGGCGATAGCCTTGCCGCACAAAGGGTATGAATGTGACAGCACCTAGATTGGACATCCACCAGACCTCACGCATATACCCCACCCGCCAACACTATCCGGTTCTCCCATTAGGACATAAAATCTGTGAACTTGCCACCGACCGTGGAGACCTAGCATTTTTGGCCGATGCCCGGTGGAGCTACCTCGATGGCTATAGAGAACAGATGTAACTTTGTAACAATGTGTATCCTCATGTAAAGCGCTCTGATACCTCCGGGTCTAGCCAGCGCTATATAAAACTCATCAAATAAAAATAAAAAATAAATAAAAAGGAGCGCTATGTAAACCACGTATGGAGAGCCATTGATGGGGAGCGGAATGCAACGTTCATGACCGACTCATGGCCCCTCCCCGCACTCGGCAGTGGTAATAAATTTCGTATTACACTCCGGGCATCTGCGTACCAGTTATTATCAGTAGATATAACAAGTGAATCGTGAGCTGATCTCAGAAAGAATATCCCGTGTGTAGGATTTAAATCCGCACACCACGATGGCATTCTCGTGGGTTCTTGAGATCCTCAGATAGCATGGGAACTGCCCCCATCAGTGTCATAATGAGTCATGACCTGTTTGGGACCGGTTGAGACCTGTGCAGTGCCCCAGCCCCCACCCCACCTCCAGGCCATGTGCTTATTCTCACCCGGTCAGCCCTGCGCTGATCCTTAGATCGGATGAACAACAATACAGCTAACCTGCCGGGGCGGAGCCTTGGCTTTCCAAGCACAGCGCCTTTAAACTTTTCCACGACGCAAGGCACTTCTTGAAAGCTAGCCATTGATTCGAAAAGCGTAGCTAATAGTTGATAGCATGTCATGGGAGGGGTCGCCTTCTTCCAAATGTGTCTTTAGTCAGCAGCAGGGGCATGCTGGGACTTGGAGTTCTACGTTCTCGGATCAAAGTAAGGCCCTACAAGTCCCATTATGCAAATGTTGATAATAAAAAAACAGGGAAAGATGGCTGCTTAGCAACGTGGCATACAGTTAGATAGAATAACATTCAAGACGTGGGGGTGGGGTGCACTATTATTACCTTATTTCTGAGAGTCTGTGTACTGCCGAACTCAGAAAATTCTCTTATTTTTTGTCCTTCTAGTTGGCAATGGCGATTTGTTAAATTTGACAGGGAAATTTAGCATTTTAGCGCTTCATATTGTATTACATAGGAAAGCAATTTTACTACTTTTACTTAAGTGGCTCTGATCTGAGCGTTACATGTGTGCGCTGTGTCCTTGCAGGCCCCTGCTGTCCAAACAACTGTCTTATACTGGCAACGTGGAGTTGCTTAGGAGAAGCAAGGCTGGCAGTAACTGCGCCTTTTTTACTGCCAGCCTTGCTTCTCGTAAGCAAAGACTAAGTGCAGGTTCTCAAAATACATAAATAAAAGGCATTGTCATGTACAATGCCAATAGCTCAAACACTCGCAATGCGAGACCTATTGCATTGCAAATGCTTGTTTAAAGTGCTCCCTACCATGATTTCACTTAAATGGCGGGTGCACACCATTCTTTGGACGCAGGTCATCTAAAGAAAGGGGCGTGGCCACCATTAAAGTTAAAGCGCGTCATGGGGTGCTTTTACAAACAAGTATTTGTAATGCAATAGGTCTCGCATTTGCGATAGTATAAGCTATTGGCATTGTAAATGACCATGCCTTTTATTTAGGTTTTAAAAACCAACACAAATAAAAGGCAGTCATTTACAATGCAAATAGCTCAGACTTTCGGAAACGCGAGACCTATTGCTTGCTATCTTTGTGAATGAGAATCTCAGACCTGCCAACTTGTAAATAAATTTCACTGTGTGAGGAGGGGGCGGGGGACTTGTGCAGAGAGCTACCTAAGAGGCACTCTGCACCAAGACCACCCCCGCTTCCCCCTCTTAAAATAAGAAAGGGTCGGTGCATCTGTCGCTGATCTCCTGGGCTGTTTTCCCACCCCTTAATGGACTTCGGCTGCTTACTGCCTCCAGAGACAAGCTGGAAAGCCACTTTCCTGCCACCATATGATTTTGGCTCCTCACCGGGTGACCGTGGAAAGGCGGCCAAATTTGTGAGAGAGACAGTAGCACCGTGTGAGTTGGCAGGTCTGGAATCTCTTTAAAAACCTTTGCCACTCTGGTACACTTTTAATCTATTCTTGGCTTTATTTCTGGTTCAATTCTAGAAATTAGGACTTTTTCATGTAGGGACTTGTACTAATATTGAGATGTCAACATCGTCTTGTGTGGATCCTCAAAGGTGACCGCAAGACCCACACCATACATAGAAACTGGATAGTACATACAAATTCCTGACCTCTTTCTTTTTGTGCAGTTATTCTCTGCCATTTTGTTTTCACAGGCAAGGTCCAAAAAGACACGGTCTGGCTCCCTTTTACTCACCACTGAAATGAATGGTTCCTAAAAAAACGGACTGCTTTACGTCACAGACGCAGTCCCCTACGGGGCTGCAGCTGGTGTCTATATAATCGTTCTAAATACACTGCGCCCAGATTTTTAGATGGCAAGTACATTCTGTGCAATAAATGTTGGTTATTTCAGCAATACATGCTCCTTTAGACTCACAGGGACCGCTTGGCTCTTAGCACCTCCTATTATTCTCATTAACCTATTATCCCGATGACGACCCTTTAAACCAACATAGGTTGAAACAGTCAGCTCAATACAATCCATGAAATTATCAGATTTTGACCAATTTGTTTTACATTTAGTTAACTCTAAACCAATATTCCGAGTTTGTGCGAACACTTTATTCCTTTTGAAATTCATATAATCACTTAGGCACATTTTTCTCCTTTCTTTGTGAGCAATGAAACTTAACATCATATTATTACCTTTAATCGTTGTTTATCTCAATATACGGCCTTGCTTGGTAACGCTCGACTGCTAGCTAAATTTGTTTTTGAAATGTATAGAATACACACCGCAAGAAACCACTGTATACTTATTCATTTCAATGCCCACATTCCGGGAAGTTAATGGGATTGCATTTATGCTATTACACCTCTTCGCATTACAGCTTGGTATGCTGTAGTGGTGTTCAGTGGTGAATCCTTCACTGGGTGTATGTTATAGTCCTGCCAAGGATCTTCCCCCATCATTTGGTGAGAAAGGCTCGAAGTAGTTGTCTTGTGGGTCAATGTGACTATCCTGATCAGAGTCAAAATGAGAATGAAGTGAGCCCAGAGAAAAAGGGGATTACAGTGGTGATGGAGAACGAGTGGGGTTGGGTGGAGCCGACTAACAGGGTGGGATTCTTTCTGTTTAAGTCTCTGTGGTATGGGGTAACATAAGGAATTCTTCAGAAAAAAAATCTTCTTCAAATGTCTACTTCCTCTTATTTGAGCTGTTGGGTCAGTCTCCTGATGTGGAGGCCCATTTCAGGGCTGACTTTGGCGGAGGTTTGATTTACTGTCTTGGGCAGGGGCAGGGGTTGTTTGGCTTTGAGGCGTGTAGGCGATAGTGGTGCTTCTTCAAGACCTAAATGGGCTCCTGAAGCCAAACAGGCTCAGGGACAGCGGCAGCAGTAGACTGTCAACCCCTCTTCTTGAAACGTTTGGACTCAAAGCTTGGCTCCATCAAGAGAATGCCTGCTCTATATGCAAGGCTGGTATTAAGGGCAAAAACCTGAGAGTCAATCCTCGTATGGCATGCAAGACGCGTGTGTCTTTGGTGTGAGTTTGTCTGGGGCCCTTGAAGACTGTTCTTGCTCGTTGTCAGAAGCCTCAGAGGAGAGCATTTTAGGACTTTGATCCAGGCTGTCTGGCCTTCACCTTCTGACTAGGCGCCCTCGTTCTACTCGGGTCTGTAAACCAGCAGCAGCCCTGCAGGGTTCTCGCAATACAGCCTGTAAAGCACCCACTAAAGCTACTTCTGTATTTAATGCTCTTGTCTGTGAAAGCCTGGCAGGCCGACCAGCTTGATTCTTTTTGGTTCCTGAGCAAGCAGAGTTTGTGTACCTAGGGATGGTCCAACGACAGGAACTTAGTGATACGCTTAGGACAGAACTGGAATGCGCAAGCTATTTGGCTCCGCTAATGGGATTGTCTGTTTTTTTTGGGATGTTGCACAGCAGCCCGGACAGCTGTAAAACATGGCTTAGAGTAAATAAAAACAAAGTGCTATGGTGCCGACTGCGCCATAGTGCTTTTTTAGTTACTTTAAGCAACGTTACTCAGTAGCCTCAGCTGCTTTGCAATATGGCTTAAAACAAAAACAGAGCAGGGTGGCACGCAACAAGGAGGGTGACCAATAAAGAATGTGTAGCAGGGTGGGTTAACGAGAACGAAGGCAGGGGATGTTTAAAAAAGAAAGGACAGCAGGTGGAGGGTTGGTTAAAAACATCTGACAGTGGGCGGAGGGGGGAGGAATGACAGCACAGAGAAGGGGGTAGGGAGGTTTATCCAACAGCAAATGGGATGGTGGGAGTAAGTGATCAGGAGGAGGAAGACGGGGGGGGGGGGAGGACTGCAGAGGCATGCACTTTCTAAGAGTGCAAGCAGAAAAGCAAAAATAGAGTAACTGTAGGAGCCCGCGGCCAGTGGAAGGCCACTGGTCATAGGAAGCTGCACTTGGTCCATATTTCACAGAAGGGATAAAGACCGAAGCCCAAGAGTAAGCCGGAGGCGCCGAGCAATAGGTAGCAAGAAAATGAGAGCAACATAGGAGACAACCAATGGTAACTAATGGGTTGGTTGGCTCTAAGGCCCTTTTAAGATGTTTTTTGTCTTTACAAGATATTTTATAACACAGTTGTGCAGGCAAAACTTAAAAAGACTTGAAGTGGAATACTGAAATTTTTAGGTTTAGCCTGCACAGCGCTTGAGAAATCTATTGTTTTTTAAATAAACTTAAAAGGGACTTCTATCCTGCCTCCTCTTTCCTGGCTACTCATTGGTTCCGGTTTGTGCCACTTACCTTTCCTCCATTTCTATTGGCTGTAGCATATTTTCCTGCATTTACCAATGCTTGTTCGTCTGCTTCTCTTAACAGTATTTCGGCAGTGGGAAACTGATAACATCTGCTTTGGTGGAACTATATTTTCATAAAGGTTTGCATTTTACTATTGCAGCATATTTATATAACAATGTATCACCCGGAGAGATTAAGTGATGTGCATAGAATCACAGGATGTTGCACTGCACCGCTGAGACTCGAACCGGAATCCCCAGCAGTCAGGTCAGCAAGCAGCTCTGGCCACTGCGCCACATCCTCTCCACTCCCGTGTTATCTGTAAGGGAGCTCTTTCCTTCTCCCAGATAATTGACGAAAACAGCTCTTTATTACATAAGCGAAACTGATGCATTACCAATGCTTGTTTACTACAGCCATCTCACCCTCAAAATATTTTATACCTGCTAATATACAGCTATTACATTATCAGACTGTTTGCATCTATATACCAATTATGTACCAAACTCAGGGTTAATATGACCCATGTACTAGCACAAAGTCCAAAACTGGTCAACAATGTCTAACAATTGTAAGATGAGGGTGCAGCCTATGACCTTAGCAAGTTGGTGGCTCTTCTATCAATCTCAACAAATTTACACTGGACAAATCAGGTCCTAAACAGGGCACAGCAGTACTAATGCAAGGTACAGGCTGCCGAATTTTCCAGACTGGTATTGCCCCGCCCCCAGCGATTATTCTATTTGGCATAGTTAACAAAATAGGGTCCGGGTACAAACCTTTATGTAGATTGCTAAAATAATGTTAGCAAGAGTAGGACTAGACCAATATGCCCCACTGGCTGGTCAATGGATTAGAAATATTTATCAAGTCCATACTGCTGAAATGGGTCTTAAGTTCTGAAGGGTAATAGCTAGAGGACAAAGGAATGGAAGCCATTAACACATTTTAATCTCGACACATCTGATAGGTGAGCTGCAAAAATCCTGTACATGCCACAGAGGAAGGCCAATGTATGTTCCTATTCTTTTAATCTACATGGAAAGTGTAAAGAGCAAGTCCCCTTAATTGTTTACTTTCATATTCAAGCTTCGATGCTTTCACTTATCCCATTATATTTTCTTTTTTAGTGACAAAAAATTGATTTATGTGCTTAGTTCTGTAATTCTTACCATTTAAGTAAATTAAAGGTATATTTAATATAAAGGGAGCAAAAAGTGATTGGAAGGACGGCGTTTGTGGTAATTTTTGTGAGCACTGCACATCTCTATTATTTCGACTAGCCTCTTGATATTTTTCCCTTCTTTATCCACCCAGACGTGCCTTATGGTTATCTTCTAGCACTGCCGGGTACAGGTTATAAAAATTCCTCTCTCCTGGGCTACTTTCAGATAACAGTATGTAGAAAGGAATGTTTGACTCATGTGATGAATATTTGCACACCGCTACTTGATAGTTTCTTGGATAAAATACTAATCAAATTGAACTGACAATGGATGCATTAAATGAAAATTATTCTCCTTTCCTTAAGTTGCATTGCTTTCGTGGTTGAGGGTACATAAACAATTTAACTTCCCCAGGGCCTCAAGGACTCAATTACAGCAAAGCACTCAGAGGTAGTACTTGGCAGCTCCATGTACAACATCAGAGTACAACATGCTGTCGTGAATCTCTTCTGCAAGGGGCTAATCCTGCTGACGCGATATAAACAGAAACTGAAGACAAACAGCAATATAGATTTTTATTCTGCAAGGTTGACCTTTATTATTTATAGTAACAAAGCCTACATCAAGTCTCAGATCTTGTTGAAAGCAGCAATGTCGACACTCTGCACCTAAAGAGAGCATAAACAAGCTATTAAAATCACAGGTTGGATAGGAAAAAGGCATAAGACATTTAAACAAAACCTTTAACACGACTGCATGATTTAGCAAACCATGAAAAAGTGACATTCGGAGGATAAAATATATTAAAAAAAAAAAAAGCAGAGTTGATAATGTACTTTCTTCAAATTGAACCAAAAATATGGAATTCAGTACAAATACACTGGGGGAGTACAACGCAGATGACGACAGGTCTATTTAACCCAGCGTTTACACTCTTGATGGCAGAGTTTTAGTATGCAGAATCTTACAGGATATCCCACAATAAATGTATTGGTACCGTAGGTTAAGGTATAACGCACCTTGATCGCCTACTATACGGGTGGGTGGGGTGGACGGACAATTCTCACGAAATTCCATTTAATTTCACAAAATTAATCTTTCACAGCGAAATGTTATTTGCTGGTATCTCATCACTTTTTTTTACCTGAGCATGCAACTTGCAGAAAAAAATTCTCACAAAATACCAGCTGGCAAGTTGAGCAGTAGTGGTCTCTTGACAAGAAATTGTGCGAACCAGTCTTCCATTTGTATCCGATGAGACTTAACATCACAAAGCTGCAGATTCCCGCAAAACCTCACATACAAAAATATTTGAGGAATATTTTTCCATGAAAACTTTGTGGGACAGTTTACCATTAAAAATAGTCTTTGCAGTTTGTTTTTTAGCTGACAATGTCTACTTTTTTCAGCAATGTATACCCTCAAATTTTATATTTACTTAGCAAAGTTCTTGAAGTTGCCAACACTTGCAAAAAGTTCTCGCCAAGTATTTGAGGTCTGTTCTTGCCAAGTCTGCACACTGTACAATGCAACATAGGAGATGTTCCACATTAAACTTCACCGCTCAGTGTTCTGTGTATTAGATTGCTCTTTGGCACACTAAAGAAAGTTTTGGGATTTGAATCTCGTGCTTGGGGCTAGCATAGTGACTCCGGGCACAGCAAGATCACTCAATGGCCAAAACAACTTGTTTATCTAGCTCCTCATGTGGAGTGGGGAAGCAACAACGCAAAAGGGGGAAAGCAAAAAAGAATCTTATCTTATGTAACGTAATCTGGTGCTCATTTAAAGTGCTCCAATGCCCTTGGCTTGATTGCATGCTATATATATATTTTAAAAATCTACAACACAGGTCTTGTGGGGGTGATGGGGTGGAGGGCTGGGGGATTACGTCTGGCAAACACATGTATTCTTATACAGTGCGGCAAGAAGAAGAAAAGAAAAAAAAAAAGTTATCCCCGAAAGGGAGCAGTGGAAGAACAGTGGATAATGAAGCAGTATTTGGGCCATGCCCCAGGGGAGGGACAAACAAACAGGAAGTGAAGTCGCCACAAGATGACCAAAGAGAAACAAGGAAACTAGTGACAACGGAGTTAATCAGTGGTAAGCAATGAATGGCCTGCAAGCACAGTCTCAGGTAAGGCCAAAACATTATTCAAAAATCATGTAATGCATAATTCTGACAAGTTTCACCAGCGTAACTAAAACTTCTTCCAGGCCTGCTCCACCAGCGTAACTAAAACTTCTTCCAGGCCTGCTCGGAATACAATTTACCATTGGGGATCTGAAGCACAAGTTACTAACTTGTGTAACGATATATCTGTAAGAGACAGTAGTTAGTGACAGATTCCTTACCTTAGAATATCCCCAGGCGTCAGGCTGGATCCGGAAAGTTTTTGCGTAGCAGTACCCTTGCTCGTCGGTAGGCGGCGTCGTGCGGCTCCGCGTCCGTCGTCGTGATCGCCGGGATGACGTCGCGGGCAGTACTTAGACGCCGCCCCTGCGCGCTGACGTCAGTTCTGTACACGACTTTCCGCGCCAGGAACGCAGAGCCATGCAAGAAGCTGACATAGGTGTCTGAAAAATACTAGGGCCCTGAAAGGGATGTCCTTAACCCTATAAATCAGTTCGCAGAACGGGGAGGATGGGTGGGGCGGTAGGAATCTGTCACTAACTACTGTCTCTTACAGATATATCGTTACACAAGTTAGTAACTTGTGCATCTGAAAGAGACACGTTAGTGACAGATTCCTTACCTTAGAATAGATACCCCAGCAATACCAACCCGGTGGTGGGTCTGCGAACAAAGATCAGACAAGGAAGTCCCGGAGGACAGAACGGCCAAAGAAGCCGTCCCTCCGGACCGGACTATCAAGGCAGTAATGCTTTGTAAAGGTGTGCAGCGAGGCCCACGTAGCTGCCTGACAGATATCCTGCAGCGGAACACCGCGGCCTAAAGCCGTGGTAGCAGCAGTTGCCCTGGTGGAATGGGCACGCAGCCCAACAGGAGGCTCCTTCTTAACCAAAGAATAGCAGGCTTTGATACACAAGGTTACCCAGCGGGAGATGGTTCTCTTGTGCACCGCCCGACCTTTTTTGGCGCCCACGTAGCCAACAAAGAGCTGGTCATCCACCCGGAAGTGTTGTTTTGCGGTTGATATAAAAGGAAAGCGCACGTTTTGGGTCCAGACGGTGGAGCCTCTCTTCCTCTCTGGAAGGATGCGGAGGCGGAAAGAAGGTGGGCAAAGTGATGGTCTGCCCAATGTGGAAGGCAGTAACCACCTTTGACAAGAAGGACGGACGCGTCCTAAGAACAACCTTGTCTGGATGGACAGACAGAAAGGGAGGTTTGCATGATAGAGCCTGGAGCTCACTCACCCGCCGAGCGGAGGTGATGGCCACCAGAAAGGCTGTCTTCAGAGTCAGATGACGAAGAGGACAGTTATGTAGAGAGCTCAAAGGGAGCGCACATGAGAAAGGTAAGAACCAAGTTCAAGTCCCACTGAGGCATCACAAACGGAACAGGAGGGAAGAGGTGTGTAATGCCTTTAAGGAATCTGTTAACAGGGGACTTGAAAAGGGAGGGGTGATCAGGAAGCCTGAGGAAGGCCGAAATGGCACAAAGATAGCCCTTGATGGTACCCAGGGCAGAACCCTGTTGGGCCAGTGAAAGAAGGAACAGAAGAACCTCAGAAAGAGGGGCAGAGAGGGATTCACAGCCTTTGCTGTGCACCATGCCACAAACTTGTTCCACCTGCAGGCGTATACCACCTTAGTGGAGGGACGCCTGGCTGCCAGAATCACATCACAAACTTCGGGAGGTAAGTCGAAAGGAATCAACTGCCGCCGCTCAATCTCCACGCAAGCAGGTGGAGGCTGGACAGGTTCGGGTGGAGGACCGTCCCCTGCTGCTGCGACAGAAGATCCTCCCGAAGAGGCAGACGGATCGGGGATCGACGCTCATACTGAGTAGCTCGGGATACCAAACTCTTCGAGCCCAGTCCGGAGCCACAAGGATGACTTGGGCCCGGTCGTGCCGAATCTTCTTCAACACTCTGGGTAGAAGTGGTATAGGCGGAAAGGCGTACAACAGACCGCAACTCCACTCGCGACGAAAAGCGTCGCCGAGCGAGTGCCGCCTTGGAAATTCCAACGCGCAGAACTGATGACATTGCGCGTTCTCTTCGGTGGCAAATAGATCTAACCAAGGCTCTCCCCACTGCAGAAAGAGACCTTGCGCCACTTCCGAGTGAAGACGCCATTCGTGATCCATCATGCACCTGCGGCTGAGTTCGTCCGCCCTGGCGTTCAGGGAACCTGCCAGGTGTTGAACCATCAGGAACATGCCCTGATGTTGCAGCCATGTCCAGAGGCGCAGAGCCTCCTGACAAAGGGTCCACGACCCCACCCCGCCTTGTTTGTTGCAGTACCACATGGCGGTGGTGTTGCCTGTGAACACCTGCACTACCTTCCCTTTGACAGAGGGAAGGAATGCCTTGAGTGCAAGTCGGATCGCCCGGAGCTCCAGAAGGTTGATATGGAGCCGGGACTCCGCCAGAGACTAGAGGCCTCGAATCTCCGCCTCTCCCATGTGACCGCCCCATCCCAGAAGGGACACGTCCGTCACAACTGTGTGCTCTGGCTGGGGAAGGGAGAGGGATCTGCCCATGACCCATTGCCGGTTCGAGAGCCACCACTGCAACTGTTTTGCAGTCCCCTCCGAGATCTGGACGTGATCGGAGAGGCTGCCCTGGTGCTGCGCCCACTGGAACTTCAGGTCCCACTGCAGAGCCCGCATATGCCATCTGGCATGATTGACCAGCAGGATGCAGGAGGGCAGGAGGCCATGAGGCCCAGCAGCCTCAGGGTCATCCGTACCGAAACCCAGGATAAAGGCTGAAAGATTGGAATCATAGCCTGAATATCCTGGACTCGCCGTTCGGGAGGATAGGCCCGAAACTGCGTCGTGTCCAGAACTGCTCCGATGAAAAGGAGCTGTGGAGAAGGAATCAGATGCGACTTCGGCACATTGATGGAGAACCCCAGCGAGTGCAGGAGTTCGGCCGTAGTCTGGAGGTGGGAGACGACTGCCCCGGGACAGAGCCCGCCTTCAGCAGCCAGTCGTCAAGGTAGGGGAAGACTGGAACCCCTGCCCGGCGCAGATGAGCTGCGACCACCGCCATCACTTTCGTGAACACCCGAGGGGCACTTGTAAGGCCAAAGGGAGCACGGTGAACTGAAAATGCTCGAGGCCTACCGTGAACCGTAGGTAACGCCGGCAGGACGGGGATGTGGAAATAAGCGTCCTGCAAGTCCAACGCTACCAACCAGTCTCCAGGGTCGAGGGCAGTCAAGACCTGAGCTAGGGTGAGCATCTTCAACTTCTCCTTCCGGAGGAAGCGATTGACGTTCCGGAGGTCCAAGATAGGACGCATGTCCTCCTTGTCCTTTTTGGGCACCAGAAAGTAGTGGGAGTAGCAACCACGTCCTACTTCTGGGGTCGGAACATGCTCGATGGCCCTCTTGGCGAAGAGGGCCGTGACTTCCTTCTGCAGAAGCACCAAGTGATCCCCTGACATGCGGTGGAATTGAGGTGGCATGGCTGGGGGGGGGGGTGGTCTCGAAGGGGAGGGAGTAGCGCCTTCGGACAATGTCCAAGACCCACCTGTCCAAGGTGATGGGACGCCAGTGGTGAAGGTGATGGCGGACCCTGCCCCCTACTGGCGTGCTGTGCACCTGAAAGGAGGGACTAGGAGGGCTTGGAGGCCGCGGACGGGTTGGAGATGGTGGCCTGACCCGCACGCTGGTTGCCCGAACCGCCATGGCGGTATCCACGTCCTCGGCCACGCGAAGACGCTTGCTGCGCGGGCCGGTGGCTGGGCAGCTGACGTGACTGGGCGCCCCTTCCGTGGCCACGAAAGGGGCGAAAAGCAGAGGT
This sequence comes from Calotriton arnoldi, assembly GCA_963921515.1. NCBI lineage: Eukaryota > Metazoa > Chordata > Amphibia > Caudata > Salamandridae > Calotriton > Calotriton arnoldi. Next base: position 897,527 of record CAWUFW010005914.1, on the reverse strand, counting down.
GAGCAGAGGGCGTACAACAGAAAGGCCCAGGGACTTGGCAGTAGCCCGTGAGTCCTTAAAACGCTCCAGCGCATGGTCTGCCTTTGAACCAAAAAGACCGACTCCATCAAAGGGCATGTCCATGAGTGTATTCTGGACATCACCCGAGAAACCAGTTGTTCTCAGCCAGGCGTGGCGACGTAGCGCCACCGTCGTTGCAAGCGATCTGCCCAGCGAGTCGGCGGTATCAAGGCCACAACGTATGGTGTATATAGCCGCATCTCGCCCTTCCGCAATGGAGCGGTTAAGCAGTGTCTGGACCTCCTCAGAACACTGCGGCAAAACAGCCGCCACCGAATCCCACAGGGAGTGGGTATATCGGCCCAAAAGGCAAGCGGTGTTGACGGACCGCAAGCCAGCACTGGAGGAAGAAAAAGCCTTCTTCCCAAATTGGTCCAGGCGTTTGGATTCCCTATCCGGAGGGGCGGTAGGGAAGGCGGTTTGGGAGGCAGAGGCTTGGACAACCAAGCTCTCGGGGGTGGGATGTTGGGAGAGAAACAAGGGGTCGCCCGGAGCAGGGCGATGGCGTCGGAGCCACGTTCCTATCCACAGGAGCTCCTGTGGTGGGCTTGGACCAGGCACCCAAAGAACGTCAGTGAGTGCATCATTAAACGGCAGCACAGTCTCCGAGGAGGAAGCTGCCGGCTGAAGCACTTCCGTCAGGAGATTAGTCCTGACAGCCACAGTAGAGCAATTGGAGATGTAAGGCTCCAGCTGCTCTCACGCAACACCGTTGCAAAATTAGCTCCCTCCTCCGTAGCCACGGGAGGAGACAGCATGCCAGTGTCAGGTGAGGTGTCTAGACCACTGGCATCCCCAAGTTCCTCAGCCCAGTCCTGATCATACTCACACTGTTGTGTGAGAGGGTCTTCGGACCCCTCCCAGCTTTCTTGGTCCTCCTCAGGTTCAAAATATGGAGGAGGAGGGACATTTGGGATCCAAGGTCTCATCGGCGCCGGAGTCGAGCGACGTCGGTCCGGCTCCATGTCCGGAGCCGGAGAGAGCCGGGGACCGACGCCGTCCGGAGCCCCGGACGGCGTCCAGAACGGCACCGGGGACGTCGGCGGAGGCGTGGTTAGGTCAACCGGCGTCGATGGGGGTTGCGGTACCACCGGAGCCGGGATCGAGGCCGGTGGGACAGGCGGCGCCGGGACCGGAGTCGACGGCGACGCCGGAGCAACCCCATCAGGGCCCGCGGGGCCCGAAGGCACACCGGAGGGACCTTGAGGCCGAAGAGGCGGGCCATGGCCGACAGGAATTCCTGTAGTTTCGGCCGGAGTCGCCCCGAACCCGGAAAGGACGGGTAATGCGGGGCGGCTCCATAGGCATGTCCGGGGCCGCGGGACGGTGCGGACTGGGGCCTCAGCTGAGTCGCGAGACCGGCGAGGCGAAGTCTTAGAGCGATGACGTTTCTTAGACTTTTTGTGCTTCGACTTACGAGGAGCGCGAAGACTTGGACTCTGACGACCGGCGGGGACTCCGCGACCGGCCCCTCGACCTCTCCCGGGACTTGGTGCGGCGCGGAGCCGACTGCCGGACCTCGAGTAGCTTTCGAGACCGCTCTCGCAAAGCCTTCGGGTGAAGTTTCCGGCAGTCAGGGCACGACTTCGTGTCGTGGTCTCGGCCAAGACAGAAGAGACTCCAGATGCGGGTCTGTGATCGACATCATTCGACCACAGGCGTCGCATGGCTTGAAGCCGGGCATCCCTACGATACCTAGGAGTCGATGAAGACTCGATAAAGAAACAGTGAAAAAATTCACAAAAGTTAGTCAAAAATTGACTAGGGCACTGCTCTTCCCGGATCTGCGCTTACTGGCGCGGAAAAAGAAGAACTGACGTCAGCACGCAGGGGCGGCGTCTAAGTACTGCCCCCGACGTCATCCCGGCGATCACGACGCCGATGACGGACGCGGAGCCGCACGACGCCGCCTACCGACGCGCAAGGGTACTGCTACGCAAAAACTTTCCGGATCCATCCTGACGCCTGGGGATATTCTAAGGTAAGGAATCTGTCACCAACGTGTCTCTTTCAGATACTTTTTATTTCCTCTATATTTTAGCTGTGGGTATTTATCACTCCTTGTGGATGATAAGTTAAAGCAACATCGAGTGACCGTAAAAGGAAATGGTTAACAAGTTACTCCATGTTCCTCTTTTGTACCCCTCCCTCATTCCACTTAAAGTAACATTTATGTAGGTGTCCATCTAGGACAGCTTAGTATCACAGAAACAAGATGTGTGATATATAAAGCAAAACATGCAAAAGTAACCTGTGTGTACCCTAAGCATGTGTGCCCTATTTATGACAGAAGGTGACTAGAGTTTAACACTCCCTTAAAGCTGACCAGGTCTACACTGGTCTGATGGCGCCCTAAAGTCTCTGGGCTCACACTACAGCAGAGTAGACTATGTCGAGAATAGGAAAATTACCTTAATTGCAGAAGAGTGCTGACCCTTGGGGCTTAATTACGATGTTGGTCGGAGTTGCCTCCGACAGACACAGTTTTGGGGAAGGAACCGCCCGACCTTCGGTCAGCGGTTCCAACAACCCCATTAGGATGCAACTGCACATAGTGCGGTTGCAAACTTCATTTTTCAATGGGAGCTTGTGCGGCAGGCTGAAACTGCCCGCAGCACAAGCTCCCATTGAAAAATGGAAGTTTGCACAAATCCCTGCAGTGTGGCAGGCACCTCATGGTACCAGTCACATGGTGCAGAGAGTTGAGGGGGGCACCATAGGTGACCCCAGGCCTAAATACGGAGGGCCGGAAGGGGGCCCTGCTAGAGGCCCCCAAAGTCTGTTTGACAGCCAATCCATGTTGGAAAAGCGGACATGGCTTGGCTGTCAGAAACCAACATCATAATCCCAACGGCAGAAAGCCGTCCTTAAAGGATTATGGTGCAGTTCAGACTGACTGGCGGGCTCCTAGAGCCCGTCGGAACAGAGTCGGATTCTCCCGTCGGTTTAAACTCAGACCGCCGCATTAGGATGACGGCGGTCAGAGGCTTTCCAACCGACATCGTAATTAGGCCCTTAGATTTATACTTGGTATTAAAACTCCGTCTAGTGAAATATGGAAAAACATTGACAAACTTATCACAGACTTATCTCTTTTAAAGGTTCTTCTGCAGGGCTAGGGAAACATGCTCAGATCCAGAGAATGAAATGGTTACTTACCTGTAGGAGTCATTTTGCTAACGTGATGAATTTTCTGTATTAACATGCTTGGCATTATTTTAACATCTAGTGGTTGGTCTGGAATCCTTTTTCCCCCCCCCCCCTTCATAGTCATCGCCAACCACCATTTGGTGGCATTTACGTCCTCCTGTGACACCTCCATATTCTTTTTTCTCCTTCTTGGTGACCTGCATTCCTCTAGACCTTACATGTGTGCAGCATCCCTCTGCTGTTTGCACTGCTTTCCTCTCATTTCTGGGGCCATGGGAGGGTCAATGTGAATTCAGAAGGTTTTATTCAAGCTGCAAAACTACTACTGCTGGTAAATAACCACTTCATTTTGTAGCATGAACCTTTTCTTTGATTCAGATATCGTGGATCGATTTTGTAGCATTATCAGTCTCCTTCAAGAGGCTAGGTTGAAATGACTTTGCTTGCGTTCAGGTGCTTCAGCACTTCTGTTCGAGCCAGGCTTCCTTGCTGACCTGAATATTTACATAGTAATGGTTTTTGAAGGAGTCCATGGACGACCACGCAGCTGCTATACAGATGTTGGAGACATTGGCTAGGAAGGCCAGGGTTGTGCTCTTTTTTTCTTGTGGAGTAGGCCCTTGGTTTCTCCTCTAGTGCCAATCCTGCCCTCTTGTAGCAGTTCTGAATCATCTGCACTATCCATCGAGCAATAGTCCCTTGTACACTGGCGACCCCTTGCCTGTTGGTGCTGATGAAACAGATAACTGAGGCAAGGATACATCTAAAAATTGCCTGCATAACTCACAAAGCTCTACACTTCAACACCCCTCTATATCTTGCACAAAAACTTGAGATCTCAGGAGGTTCCAGAACCTCTAGAGGCTCCAGCACCTTACTACTTAAACCACAAATTTCATAAAATGAAAACATACAATCGAGCATTCTCAGGTATTGCATCTAGAATTTGGAACTCCTTACCACCAGAATTAAGACTGAATAATTCCACAGCTTCTTTCAAAAAGGAAGTCAAACCGATTCTGATGAAAAAATTTCTGGCCTAGTCCCACAGCCCACTTGAGAAGGCAATGCTTTTCCCTTTTCTCAAGTGTACTACAAGGATTGCTATTGTCATTTAGTTCAGCCCTCTCCTGCTCAGCTGTGACATTAACTCTTGCTCCCCTATTAAGAAAGTCATAGGGTCACACTGAAAGAACTTGGACTCGCAATCTTACTCTTCCCCTCTGTTGAAATGTGCTACGGTTGTGACCGATTTTGTCCTTTTCCGGGCCTCCCTGTTCTAATGTCGTTTTTATTGTTTTCTTTATTGCTTGTACCCTTGTAACTAATCAACTACCTTTCTGTAAAGCGCTCTGATACCCCTTGTGGTCTTGTCCGCGCTATATAAAAATAAACTATAAATAAAAATAAATAAACTGGTTCACCTTTCTAATCTTTCTTTCCTGGCTTTAGTACACGACTGCCCTCCAGACGTCCAGCGTGTGCAAGGCTCTTTCAGCGTGTCTATGGCTGTTGGAAGGACGCTGGCAGCTGTACAGTTTGGCTTACATGAAATTGCAACACCAACTTAGGGAGGAATTGTGGGTTTGTTTTCATGACCACCCTGTCCTTATCCATTTACAAGTATAGTTCCCGGGCTGAGTGCGCTTGCAGCTCGTTGAATGCGTGGTGATGTGATGGCTACCAGGAAGGCTATCTAGAGAGTTGCAAATTTTAGCACTGCTTTGTGTATTGGTCCAAATGGTTCTTCATTAACTGGGTGAGCATTAGGTTTATGTTCCGCATTGGTGACGACCTTTGGGGTACCCTTTGCTCCTTCTAGGAATCTTCTGATGACCTGTATGTAAGAGAAGCTTTTGCCTGCGAGTCCCCTAGTATATGCTACAATGGCGAACAGGTGAACCCCTGAGTGACGCACTGGCTAGGCTTTCATCCAGTAAGTGGGTTGGGTGTGTGATAACTGATATTCATAGTTCTACGATCCACAAGTCATTGTTTTCACACCAGCGGACATACCTTTTACATTGTGTGATATAGCACCTTCACCTACTTAGTCTCCCAAGTACTCAGGAGCCAGGCTGAGACAGGTTGGTTCCAGGTGACAAACATCTCTATCTTGTACCTGAAGTCCTGAAACACTGGGAGCTTCATCAGAGCCCTTTGCAAGAGATCTCCACCAGGTCCAAGAACTACGTCTCACTCATTGCAGAATTACTAGGAAGAGCATCATGGGCAACAGTTTCTATTTGTTTATTTCAACAGAATCGGCAGTACTGGGGGAAAGAGGATGCAAATTACCCTGACCACTATCGATGAGTCATTCCCCTGGGTTTGATTGTGTGGGTACCTGGACACAAAGTCTTGGCATTTTGCGTTATCTGGGGTTGTGCACAGGTATATCTGATGTGCCCGACTTGCAATTTTTTTTTATATAGCTTACACTCATGGGATGCGTTTGCTTGCCTGCTTAGCTGGTAAGTGCATTGCCACAAAGGGCTGAGCCTCTCTGTACGCTCATTTCCATATGTTCTGAGCCAGTTTGGTTTGTGGGTGAGATCTTGTGAGGGCCCCCCCCCCCTCCTCAAACTCACCATTGCTCAGATAGAACACCACGGTAGTGTTGTCCATCTGGATCTGCTCTGTTTTCGCCTTACTTGGGCATAAACAGTTTCCAGTGCTTGGAAAACAGTCTTGAGTTTCAACACATTTATGTGCTTTACCACCTCCCAGTTGAATAATATTGAACAAGAGGCATTTCTAGATGGGAGATAGCTAAAATAAAGCATTTTTTGGCTTAAAAAATTAGGAATCTTCTGTCTGAATCGGGCCTGTTGCCATGTATGCATCCCGTGTGGAACACATCTGTGGTGATGGTTAATGTTGGTGCTAGTAATGTGAAAGGTCTTGCCACAGAAATTTGACTTGTGTTCCACCGCTCTCTCTCTCGGCACACTATGTGACAACTACTAGATGCTTCCATCTTCCCATGGTGGACGACCATTCGATTGCAACCATTCCTAATTGGGCGCATGTGAAGTCTGGCCCGGGATGGAGTGGTATTCAGGAGGCCACTGTACCCATACTCTGGTATGGGAGAGTTTGCTCGTTCAATGCTAATATTCAGCTGGGAACTGGGTAGGCAATTTAGTGATGCCACGAAGAACACTTGCTCCTGTTCTGGGACCAGGAGAACAGGTCTAGGCTTATGGTGAAATCCAGCTTGTGAAGAGTTCAGATCACCATGGAAATGTTCTCTTGGCATTGATGCCGCAAGCTTGCCAACCAATCATTTAAACAAGGCTAAACCTGTATGCCCCTGCATCCGCAGGCGTGCGGCCACTAGTGTCAGGCACTTTGCGAAAAGCCTTGATGCAGACTTTATGCTGAAAGGCATCACTTTGAACTGATAATGTACCCTGCCCATGACAAATCTGATGTACCTCCTGTGTTCGCGATTCACTGGTATGTGCAGGTAAGCGTCTGAGGTCTATCGTGGCTATACAGTCCGCTCTTTTTAGCAGTGGTATGATCTCCTGTAGTGTGGCCATCTTGAAACGCGGAGTTCTTTTGCACAAGTTTATTTGCCAGAGATCTAATACTGGCCTTAAGGACTGATCTGGCTTTGTTATGAGGAAGGAACAGGACTAGCCCTTCATTTGAATTCATTTTGGGGGCCCTTTCTATCACTCCTTTTGGCAGAAGTTTACACTTGTTGCACGTGAACCAATTCCTTTCTGTAGTGAGTCTTTTCCTTTGGTGGTAGTATGGGTGGCTTCTTGAGCAGCTTGATGCACCATTCTTGCTCTGTAATGTTCGGTATCCATGTCTGAGGTAACGGACCTCCATCCATGGAAGAATCCCTCTATTCTAGACTCTACTGGGGTTCTGTACCAGGGCTGTGGGTGGGAAACGTCTCTGATGCGGACCCCGTAGTCTTCAGGACTCTACCGCAAAAGGGCTGGTGTAGTGTTGCAGGGTATTGCCATTGAAGTGGTGTACCTTGTGACCCAGAGTGTTGTCTGAAGGATAACTGTAGAGTGCAGTTTTGAAAGCCACCTGTGTCTGCTGGTCTCTTGCCCGTTGTGGCAGCCCTCTTGAAAAATACCAAACACTGATGGGCACCCACTGCCTTTGCCATTTTGTGGTGGTATTTTATTTGTTGTAAAGCCTCGCCACCACTGTCCCAAAAAGGGTGTCACGTGTGAAAGGCATATTGGTTACTGAGGCATGCAACTCAGACTTGACTCGCAACCAGGCGTGCCTTCTCAGGGATGTCTCAGTGCACACTTGCCAACTCACCCCATCGGATGCATTGAGGGCTGACTTGTGGCAGGTGTTAGCAATGGTTTTTCTCCATGCATAGGATTGTTTTTGCCACCTTTTTATATCGGTCGAGAAGGCTCTGCATGAGTTATTTGACCTTCTGCCACTGCTGGTGGTCATAGCAATTGAGTGGACTATTCTCAATTGGGGGGCCGCCACTCAATCCATCTCCCTGCTCTTCATCTCCACACAGCTGCACTCCTTGTTGGGGGGTGGTCCCGTTGATATGGGGGCATTACCTCTCTTTCTTGTTTTGGTGACTATGATTGAGTCCATTGCCACATTACCCTTAATGTAGATGGAGGTTCTGCAATGCATTTCTATACTTTCGACTTGTGGAGTAACCATGTTCGAGGAGGCTGGTTCTCAAAAGGCGCCCCCACATTTGGTCAAGAATGCTTGGGAGCCTCAGAAAGTAGAGGTTCTTCTTCTATAAAGGCATGAGTGTTTCGAGTAGAAAACAATTCAACTCTTCAAGGTGCATCCAATAGGTATCCGCAACTCTCTTCACAAGTGAATTGTACAAAGCCAGGTCATCCGGCAGTGAGAGCCTTTAAGTGTAGGGGTCTATGCCTTTCGCCTATCTCTGGAGAGTTGGCATTGTGGTCTTTGCAAGTCCTTCTGTGGTTCCCAATCCTGAGGGTTGTGGTGTTACCCTCTTTGTCTTAGTCGAAAAACTCATGTTCTTCTTCATGGGCGGTCAGGCGTGGTGGGAGGCTTGATGTCAGCGTGCTCTTCCTCTTGCAGCACAGATGCCTTTGTTAGAATCCGAAACCCCTTAAGCACCTCACAAATAAATCCTCCTTCTGAAGGAGTGTCACCATTTCGACTTTGAATCACAGTTTCTTGCTTTGACTTAAGAGTGTTCCTGTCAGTGGGGTTTCTCTTTTCAGTCAACAACTATAGGTTTTTAAGCTCGCTCTCTGTCCTGATCACCTTCCAGCATCGATGAAGGTTTGTAGAGCTTGCCTCTAGCAGGGCCTCTAGGATTTGAACCGTGTGGCTCTGTGCCTCTACTGTCCTTCGATCGCTTAGTGCATCTATGTCGAGGTGAGTTTAGTGGACTTCGCATTAGCGCTCTTTGTCGTTGCAAGTCAGTTACCTTTTGCCACTTCTTTAGGTTGGTGTCCAACTCCTTCCTTGAGGCCTCCAGTCTTTCGATGTCAAAGACCCTTTTTTAGATGACTGATCCCAGTCCCTGAGACAGCTGGGACTCTTTGGTGTTTCCCTCCTCGTCAATGGCCAGGCCCGAGTTCTGCTTTCTCTCATATTCCATCATGGTGTAATGCGCCCACTCTGCTTCTCACCCGTTTAGTTTTTGGCTGCAATTCCACAAAGGCATCACATCCCTTGGTAGGCAGAGGTTGCAGAACCCATGGGATCCTCTTGAGTGTACTTTTAGTACGGTACTTGGCCAGACAACTACACATTCCCAGACCTCATGGTCTTTCTCTCTGCAGTGCATTTTGAGGGTCAAGCCAGTTAACGTCCTCCTCTATTTCAGTTTCCCAGATATCCCCCGATGATCCAGTGTTGCTCGGTTCACACTCCTTTTTTCCTCGGCTTTCCCTTGATTGGTTGATACAACTCTCGATTCTTTTGGAGCTCCTCTGCCCTGCAAGCAGATCCAAAAGAGGAAAAAAATAATCTGAAACTGGTAGGGTACCATGCACAGAACCCTCCGGGGTATACGTGTGATATCACAGGTGGATGGACATGCCATCGCATTGTTGTTGACGATAACACCCTCACCAAAAAAACAAAAAAAAAAACACATTGATATCAAACCCAACCATTAGAGGGAAGAATAAGGCACAGCGTGTCCTAAAAAAAAAAAACAATTCACACTGCAAAAATGAATGTTCTCCAGGATTATGTAGGAGGAGAAAAAAGGCAGCAGGACACTTCAGTTATTAATGTCAACAGGCTCTGTAAGGTCAGAAGTCCATAGCGTAGGAACTCTGCTCCTGAATTCATAATTGCGGACTAACCCAGTATGTTTTCTGGCATGGGAGCCACCAGTGACATACCCACCTGCCAGGTCGCTCAACAGACAACCCGTTATGTTGCTACCCAACTCTGTGCCTGGCTCTGCTGGGAAAGAGATCTCACTATGTGTACCGCTTTTTAGCATAGGCGACTATGGCACCACGCCCAGAACCATGATAGCACTGATGTCCGGTGCACGTTTTCCCGCAAAGTCAACTTGGTAAAAGGCCGACTCCTTGCTCCCCTTTTTTAGTGCAAGATAGAAACAGAAGTGTTTGAATACAAGGAGTTAAGGGACACTAGTGGGTGGGGAGAGTGGCAGTCGTAAGATGGTGGGTTGCCACTGAAGACAGCTGTACATCTGATCAGTAGCTTAACCTCTTAATGTCCCTGCACTGCTCAGGCCTCCCCCGCCCCCCTTCTTGTGTGTGTGTAGATACAACGGACCAAAAAATGAAACAATGGAGCATAAAGGACACCTTACATTTTAACCCACCTGTCTGAGCAACATCCAACAAGTCAGCCAAATGCCTATAAAAAGCAAACCCATGGACACATGAAGAGGCCAAGGGCTCAGCAGCCGAAACAACCTCCGTTTGAGGACTGCCTAGAATGAATTCACATTCAAGGCCAGTATTACAGGAAGTCTACATCATCATGGACCTCGATAATAAAAGCGATACAGGGCAGATTTAGCAATGAGCTAGACAGTAGACAAGAGGATGCATTAAAGTTAGGTTGCTTCATTTGCGTCACATCATTCTGCATTTATCACATCAGACAGACAGCCTACATCTCACAAGTCAACCAAACCACTCCTTAATCTTAGCTGGAGCATGTGCACTCTGAATTGTGACTGGCAAGAGTCAGATTTTTCCTGGTTTTGTCAGGTTTCATTTTTAAAGTAAAACTGTCTGGACCTCAATTTATTACACATTTTTAGGTCGAGCCTAGCGCAGCACGCATGCGCTGCTCTATGGGGAGGCCTCTTGGAATCACTCCAGACTTGTCCGTGTGATTTTTCAACTTCCACACATTCTATTGGCCTTTGCGTGTGGCTTTCAAAAATGAAAGCACGCAATTGGCCAAAGGCGGGTGCATGTCCCACCTTTTCTCTAAATGTTCACTCCCACGGCATACAGCTGTCGGGAGCGAGCAGCGGCGCGCAGGGTGCCAGCTGCATTCCTCGTCCTGGATCATTAAACACTGCGCGGCCGGTTTCACTTACGCGGCCGCGCTTGTCTTGCCTCAAAAGCAGACCCCACCCACCCCCAACACAGCATCGAGCAGCACTCACCGCGCGCCTTCATTTATTATCAGTGCCCGCCTCCTTTGATGACATGTACGGGGTCGTCGCGCTGTCAGTGTTTTCCATTCTGTGACTTTGCTCCGTTCCCCGGAGCAGCATCTTCAGCTCGTGTATGACATACAGTACCCCCTGCTCGGACCAAGGAGCGCGCTGTACTCCACACCACCCACATCCGCCTCGGCTCCCACACGCCCGAGTGGAAGCCGTGTTCTTTTATTTGGAGATGCTAGAGATGTGCAGACGGTCCGGTGGAACTGCGGCTTGGCGGTGATAAGATCCCTTTCCCCCTTCCATTGACTTGTCTGTCCGGCTCCCCCAGACTGCGTGCTCGAGCCAGGGTCACTTCCGCTGCGCCTGGCTCCCGAGGTCAGAAGGCAGTGTTTCTCACCGAGCGCCGCTCTTTCCCCTTCCGACTGCTCTAGATTACAGATTATACTGGAGTTGTTCCAAGGAAAGGTCGGCGCGAAGGGCTGTGAGCCGAAGACCAGCAGCTGGGGACGTTTTCATTCTTTGTTTCTGGATGATTTTGTGTTCTTCCAGAATGAGGTGTTTATTCTTTAACTCCACTCGAGAGGTCAGGTTTTATTTCCTCACCCAGTTTGCAAAACGTGACGTAGGCTATTTGCATATGGGTTATCGAGTTGAATAAAATGCAAACCTTGCGGCAAACTGGACATTGGCCACCCGCCGGACCTGTGTTTTTCAAAGTTACGTTCAGGTGGGAATTTGTTGCTCTGTTTATTCGATGCCTTGTTGGCAAGTCACGTAGTTTGATTTCTTTAGAGCTAACGTAGCAAAACGGCTGCCAGCCTCCTCGCTGCTTGGCGTCAGACCGAAGGAAGTAAAGAAGTGAGAGCAGCAGTGAGGTATATACAATCCTCACCATTCAAAATGTCACCTTCTTAATTAAATATTACCTCCGGATTATAGCATAGTGGTGCAAAACCCGACACCCTGCTGGCTGCCCCTAAAATACAATTCAAGCAATGGAGCTGCACATGTAACATTGAAGTAGAAATAACTTCCAGTTTCACACAATGTCTATCTTATGAAAAAGCAACATGCTAACATTGACATATTACGTAAATGTCGGCGACCGTATCCAGTTCTGGGACCAGTCTTGGCTCATTTACTTTACATTTATATGTAAATAGCTTTACTTGTTTTGGCAGGGGGGCATAAGGAGAAAGTGATTTGCCCAGAATCACAGGATGTTGAGCCAACGAGGAGGCTCGAACCTGGTCCCCTCCGCTTCAAAGTTGGCTGCTTTGGCCGTTATGCCACACCTTCTCCTAGGTTATATCAACTTTAAAAAAATGAAGAAAAAAACTTGTACGATTATTCAAAAATGTTAAGAGTATGTGGGCATGCCAGTGGGGGATAATGTACTGCATTGCTAAACACTTATAAGGTCCCAAAGGCTAGACCTATTGGCTATGCCAAGGCTCGTTTTATGTGCCAACTGTACACAAATCAAAAAATTACATCCCCCTTTAAGATGAAGTCTCAAATTAATAACTTCTCAACCCTGCTACCTTGAGAATCCAAGCTGCCAAAAAGAGGTTGCCGGCGTTTCACTGACCTGCCCCCAAGTAGAAGTATTTAGACCTTTGTTTTACAGGAAAAACAGGCACTTCTTGTCACAAGGAATGCTGTGAAACCCAAAGGCCTGCAACTCCTGACAAACTGGTTTGACTGGCTACGAGGCAGGAGGGACCAATATTGATTTGCAATCTAAGATTTGGATAAATCAAAGTTGTTGGTTCACGTAGTAGTGCTCATTACTAGTACCGATACCAATCTGGAGCAGCGTAGAGGTGGGAGGGGTCAAATAGATTACATAGCTTTTATATGTCTCTACAGTTAATTTTCATTACTTTAGTTTGTTTTTCGGTTTTGCAAGCCATACAGATCAGAAAAGAACTAGTCTAGGATTGCAAAAAATGAGCTCTACCAAATCTATGCCACGCTGGTGGCCTAACCTAAACAATGGAAGCAAGGAAAGTCTTCTTTCAATACATGGTTTGTTTCACCCAGATTTCTCATTCTCTACTAACAAAAGCAAAAACTGTAGGAGGAGGCATTCTCCAAGTTTTGTAATGTTTAATCTTACGAAGGAGAATGAGCAAGTGTCTGTGGGAGTACAAGGAAATTACTGGGTTCACAAGAATGGGTGAGGCCAGAGAATAATTCAGGGGAAGTTAAATCGGTCCTGTTCTGCCACGGCAGCAGCCTAGCAAGCAACCCTTCTTCAAAAAGGGCTACCTATACTGTTAACAATGCCTCCTAAACAGGCTGTTATTCTCATCTGGGCGCGCCACCCCCAGGTGTATATGCCGGTGTTAACTGCTTCAACAGGGAAAGAGTTTTTCGCTACTGGGTGTCTTCAACATAATATACTTCCTAGTGGATTCCACTTATCCACATTACTCTCAAGGGCAGTCTCAACCATAGGGAACTGAGCACCCCGCATCATGCTTGGGCCACTTTTTTTGATCCTCACGCACCTCACCCAACACCATTGAACACTACCAACCATGCACTTGAAAGAGCACCAAATCCATGCAAACTGGAGTGCTTCAGAGCACTATGTAAATGTTAAAATACAATATATGGTATGGACAACTGTATGTAAAGTGAAAAAGTAGTGTGTATTGGTGAGGGGTGCCCCAAGAAATTTGACAAAAAAGGATGCCCTCGACAAAGGAATTCAGGGTTGGAGAAGGCCATAAGGGTGAAACGGCAATTAATTGATCATGGGCAGGCTCGCCAAGTTGTGGCGTGGAAGAGACGTGCCCACAGGTGAAATTATGGATTTGAAATTCACAAAATTCTGCTGGCACACAGCCCTAACTATGAACTGGTTCTAGAACCTGGAATGAGATGGTTCAGCCTCTGTCGCAAGGGGCTTTTTGTCAACAGCGTACTGACATTCTTTGGAGATTTGGCCCCAAGAGCCAGAATACCCACAGCTGCTCCAATCGTGTATAGTGTGGTACAGAGGCAGGATCATCGCTTTTACCTTGGTACCATATCCAGTTTGATAGGAGGGGCCACAAGACCAACAGTCCTGTAGTTGGTATTTTCCCATCCAAGAACAGCTTGCAGGATCCAATGCACCGCTTAAAGCTCAAGAAAAGCATGCGCGGAAAAGGAGCCATCTTTTAGCCAACTGGAAATGAAACAAACTGAAAAAACATATCCCTAAAAGAAGGGGGAAGGCAGCAAAAACAAAAAGTAACGCTAAAGAAGGGGGGGGGGGGAGGAGAGAAGTGCTGGAGATTCAAACTCCTTCATGCAGGTAAAACAAATCTAGACAAACAATTGGTGATACTGAAAGGGCGGCATGAGGAGGGATGCTTTGAATTCATCAAACCAATACAGAAGAATATTTTTTCATGTCTCCGGTATTAGCACCAACACAGGCCACCCAGCTGAGAAAATAACCACTCCTTGAGAAGGGGTTGGGACTAGCAGAAATAAAGAAGCACTCAAATAAGTAATCCGAAAATAAGTAAATAAGCATGACAACCAACAGACTCAGCTTGCCATCTCCAGCCTGAGGTCTGGCCAAGAATCACACCTACCCTTCATACTAACACAACCTTGCAAAACAGCCACCTATCCACAGGAGAGTTGCCTCTGGTCTACGGTGTGGCAGCCAGGTACTCTTTAACCAACCCAGTTTGTAAGAATACAAAGGTTTCACCCCAATCCGGACCCACAACCTGGTAAGAGCCCACAAAGATGCCTCGATATCCAGACAGATCATCCCCTTTTAATAGTCTAAGTTTACTGAAAACATGCACCTTGTAACCACACAACTCTTCTGCCGCCCGGGTCTCCGATTCAGTCTGAAGTAATCCAGTTCTGGCAAAATCATACCCAGGTTCACTATGGAGTCTAAGGCACCAATAGTTGGAAAAAAGTGGTCCTGAAACTAGCATTACTTCCATCCAATACCACCGAATGCATAAAGTGTTGGACCTTAGATTTACTTAGTAGCCCAGGGAACTCTGGAGGCATTAGTGTCATTTTCTCCTCAAGATTCAGAATAATCATTGTGCATTGCTCAAACCTCGGGCTCCCCCTCTCTCTATCCACACCTCCTTGCACTATTTCTGTACAGACGAGAACTGCTTATTCAAGTTCTCATTTACATTCTCCATTTCAGTCAGAAGCCCTCTAATTGATGAAAAAATATTCTCCATCCATTTGATCCGGTTTTCAATCTGGTGTGCCTCCTTGCAAATCCGATATGGCCACCTGCCATAATACGAGCCTCCTGCGAGAGGAAGATTCCGATGAAGAGGAGGGTATTACCTGGTCTGTCTCTACTTACAGGTACCTTGGGGACCACTGGTGGAAAAAAAGTAAATCATCCCCTTTTCCTGTATGTCCCTGGGAGACATTGTGCAGTGGGGGATCCACCCAACTGGTGTTTGACTGGGAGGTGGTCACGCTGGCAACCCTATAGCGAAAGGCTCAGCATCACTTTAGCAGACAAGTCTCCATGCTCTTCTGTGTCACTACCACTACCTTTAAGGGGCATCACCTGAAATTTGGCTCCAGTCAGGAACTGAGCTGCACTCCCTAAAGAACTCTTCTGCTTGTTCGGGCAGTTAGCCGCTGAGCGGCCACCAAGATGGTGATTCAAGTCTGCTCATAGCCATTTTGTACACCTCGTGAGTGCCTTGCTCGCACCACACTCATCATGAGTGTCCCCGGGAGCATCAAGTCATCCCTTAGGTGCACTGTAACCTTAGAAGAATAGCCACCGTTTTGTATACCACCTCCTCCTAGTAGGTAGATGTATATCCATCCAAGTGGGAACGAGCCAAGCGAGAATTCAGACAGTGGTCATCTTGCACCACCCCCCCAATCATATTTGTGCAGCCCTAGAGACCCAGAGGCAACCAAGCACTGGCAAAGTTATTAATGACATCCTTTCAGCATGTTGGGGTGGAAGCTCTCTTAGGAATCCCAAGCCGAAAACATAGTGATTATCATCTCAGAACCTTTAAACCCATCAGCTTGCGAGGTTTCCACAAACAAGGCATTGCATGACCAGCTTGGAAGGCATTACAGATCTGGCAATAATCTATCAGGTTACTATATGAGGTCAATTTTACTCGGAAATTTCAACAAATGGAGGACTGAGTGACTTTATCAAGCTGCATTAGCAAGAAAGAGCAAAGTCAAACACCAAAAAATGCACACATAAGGATTGGGAAAATGCTTCCTAATATTAATGCAGTGGTTGAGTCCTCTAGCCTACAGATTCTTGTCAGCAAGTAATTTTGAAAGCAGACTGTCACAACTCCTCTAACACTTTTAAAAAATTTTTTTTAGCTCCAAACCCTTTATTACGATTGGCAATAGTGGACCTGCTACAAAGGGCGCAAGTGCAAAGTGGTAGTAAACTGAAAGGAGTTATTGCATTAAATATGCAAAAACGGTTGTGATTTAAGTAAATTTCATTCCTTAGATTTACGAAACACGAGAACCGGTGGCAATGGGGCCCGAGAAAATTGTTCTCGCTGCTTGTACCAAGGAGCGAGGGAATTGATACTGAGGGACTGGCAATTTGCTTTACTGACTTGTGTACAGGGCTGTCGCCCTATTTTTAGGAATTTGGCTCGAGCTTGAATGAGATTTATTTCAATTTTAAAGTTGGTCACGTCAGAGTATAGAATGGTAAACTAGCACGTGCTACAGACATCAGGGTGGCAGAGGGTGTCGGTTCCCCCACCAGTCAATGTGTAGCCCAGAATACTTCAGACCCAAGTGACGCTAGATGGAGCAGAGCCACAAAAGTTATGGCTGGGGAGTGAGTGCAGAGAGAAGCAAAGCGGTGATGGCGATGTCAACGCTGTCTATAAGGAATTTGAGGACTGGGAAGAATCATCTTGGGAGACTCAGATTCCAAAACATTTTTAAAGTCTCATAACACTATGTCAAGTGTTCCCTGGTTTACACCCGAAATTAGAGACTTAAAGAAACTATGTAAAAGGGTAGAAAGGCACTGGAGATTAAAACTTTAATGTTGACAAAAAGGAAGTGCAATCAGGAAAGCCAGGTTAACAGACATTGCTGAGAGAATTACACAGTCCCCACAGGCCTCTAGGGAAATGTACAGCATAGTGAATTATTTTCTGAAACCTAAAATTACAGGGGTAGCCCCCCCCCTTCCAAAGAACGATGTGAAGCACTTGCCTGCTATTTTGTCAGTAAAGTCAGTCTTATTTATGACTCTCTGGGGGAATGGCTCAGATCAGGAGACGGTCCAAATTTCTAAAGACGGCTATAATATAGTCAGCTCAGACTCTCCCACCTTGTTTAGGTTTCCTCAACTTAAAAATAACGCAATTGAGGAAATGACAGAGTCAAGTCGGGTTCCCCATTAGACCCTGCCCCTATTTACATTCTATTGAAAGGAGGTGGTGATATTATTCTATCAGCCTTGACTACTCTACATAATCTCTCCTTGGAAAAGGGCAAGGTTCCAGACTGTTGGAAACACGTGGTCGTTAGTCCATTACAGAAGCAGCCTTCCTTAGATCCTGACAAGACCAAGATTTATAGACCCATTTCTCTGCTTCCTGGTGCAAATAAGATTCTAGAGAAGATTGTCAATAGCCAGTTGACCAACTTCCTGGAATCTCATGATTTGCTACATCTATCCCAAACAGGATTTAGACCAGGGTACAAGACAGAGACAGCTCCGCTCATCCTTTTGGATCCGAGCGCAGCCTTTGACACGGTTTTATTCGATTCTGCAAAGTAGGCTGGAGATGCTAGGAATCAAGGACAAAGCACTGAACTGGCTGGTCACCTTTTTGGAAAGGAAAATGAAACTTATCCAGTATGAATCTGTTCTTGGCATGTAGAGCTGGAGTCACATGCTGTGCATAGCCTGCCATCTAGTGTTGGGTCTGGAGGTTTGCACTTTGTTTTTGTTCGAAGAAGTCTTTTCAATTCACGAGGTAGGCGACTCCTCCTTTCAGTGATAGTGTGTATGGGCATCGACTCCATTGTTAGATTGATTGCGGCAGAGGGTGATAATGGAGTTAGTAAGAGTAGTAAGAGATGTCCATGTATGTATGTATGTATCTAAGTAAGATATAACGGCAACAGGTACCCGGGGGGACGCATGAGACTCTACAGCTCTACATGCCAAGAACAGATGCATGCTGGGTAAGTAGCATTTTCCATTTGAGGCATGTGAGCTGTAGATCACATGCTGTGCATAGACTAAAAAGCAGTTATCTCCCAAAGCGGTGGCTAACCTGTAGCTGTTGCAGTGGTCTGAAATAGTGTACGTAAAACTGCTTGGCCCACACTAGCTTGCTGTCTTGCTAACACATCTACACAATAGTGTTTTGTGAATATGTGAGGTGTAGACCATGTTGCAGCTTTGCAGATATCTATGGGTATGTTTCCTAGAAATGCCATAGAAGCCCCTAGTTTGCGAGTGGAGTGTGCTCTAGGGGGGAATTGTTAAAGTTCTATTTGCTTTTGCATAGCATATCTGAATGCATTTACTATCCACCTTGCAATGCCCGATTTTGATATTGAATTGCCTTTATGTGGTGGAGCAAAAGCGACAAACAGTTGTTTTGCAAAAAGGTTTTGTCCTTTCTATATAGTAAAGAATTGCTCTTTTCACATCTAAAGTGTGTAAAGTACGTTCTGCCACAGAATCTGATTGAGGGAAGAACACAGGCAACTCAACAGATTGGTTGATGTGATGGGCAGAAAGGACCTTTGGTAAAAATGTTGGATTGGTCCGAAGAACCACTTTGTTTTGATGTATTTGTAAGAATGGTTCTTCTAGGTTTAGTGCCTGGATCTCACCCACTCTCCTCAGATGTGATAGCTATGAGGAAAGCTACCTTCCAAGTAAGAAATTGTATTTCACATTTATGCAATGGCTCAAAGGGTGGACCCATTAGCCTTGTGAGGACGATGTTGAGATTCCACAATGGAGCAGGTGGAAGTCTTGGAGGAATGATTCTTTTAAGTCCTTCCATGAATGCTTTGATGACAGGCACTCTAAAAAGGAGACAGATGTTGTCTGTTTTGTAGGTATGCAGCTATTGCAGCAAGATGTAAGCGAATGGAAGAATGCGCCAAATTGGAACGCTGTAGATGTAATAAATAGCAGATGATATTTTGAACTGACGTGTCCAGTGGATCTATGTGATTGTTATTGCAGTATATCACAAATCGCTTCCACTTTGCTGCATAGCATGCTCTTGTGGTAGGACGTCTAGCCTCTTTGATAATGTTCATGCAGTCTGGCAGAAGATTGAGGTAACCAAACTTTAGGATTTCAGGTGCCAGATCGCAAGGTTGAGATGGCTGGGATCTGGGTGTCTTATCTCTCCATGGCTCTGAGTGAGCAGATTGGGAGTGAGGTGTAGTTTTTGGTGAGGAACTACAGAGAGCTCCAACAGGGTTGTCGGGCCCATGTGGGAGCAACTAGGATTAATGTCAGGGATGCTTTAAAGCTCCCGAACCACTAATGGAATGAGTGGGAGAGGCGGAAAAGGTAGGCAAATATCCCTGACCAATTCATCCATAGTGCATTGCCCTTGGACAATGGGTGTGGATGTCTGAATGCGAAGTTTGGGCATTTTGCGTTTAGGTTTGTGGCGAACAGATCTATGTCTGGAAATCCCCACATTTGGAAGAATGGGAGGAGAACTTGAGGGTGGAGTTCCCATTCATGGATCTGTTGTCTGACGACTGAGCAGATCTGCAATCTGATTGTTTACTCCTGGAAGGTGTTCTGCAAGGAGAAACATTGTGATGTATGGCCCATCTCCAGATGGTCTGTGCTAGTTGTGACAGCTGGAGAGAGTGTCTCACCCCCTGTTTTTGTATGTAGTACATTGCGGTCATGTCTGTACGGATCAGGACAGTTTTGCCTACTAGATGAACTTGAAACACTGAGAGCTAGAAAAATCGCTAGCAGCTCTAGATGATTTATGTGAAGCTGCTTTTGCTGCAAGCTCCACATGCCCTGAATTGTATGCGTCTGGAGATGAGCTCCCCAACCAGTGAGCAATGAGTCTGCTGTTAGCACTATCTGTGGAACCGGGTCGATGAAGGGCCGCCTTTTTGAAAGGTTTTGTGTATTCCACCACTGCAGAGAGCGATGGGTGCGGCCGTCCACCAACACTAGATTTGATTACAGACCCTGAGCCTGGTTCCACTGACGTGCTAAGCACTCCTGAAGGGGACGCATGTGAAGTCTTGCGTAAGGGACTATTAGTATGCAAGACGCCATCATCCCCAGTAACTGCATGAACACTCGAGCTGGTAAGGAGTGTTGAGGTTGGAACTGTCAGAGTAGAGTCTGCATGTTGCGGATTCTGGCCGGATTGGGATAGGTCAAAGCCTTGTGTGTCTATTGTGGCTCCCAGATACGCCTGGGTGTTGGATTGCTGTAGATGAGTTTTGGACAGATTCACTGTGAACCCAAGATCTGGAGCAACTGCACTGTTTTGAGTGTGTGATGGAGACAGCTTTCTTGCGAGTTGGCTTTTATGAATGTGTAGTCTTCGAAAATGAGCTGCGACTACTGCTAAACACTTGGTGAAAACTCTGGGTGCAGTAGTTACTCCGAATGGGAGCACCTTGAACTGATAATGTTGTCCTGCTACTACGAACCTTAGGTATTTGCGATGAGCAGGATGTATTGGGATATGGAAATAGGCGTCCTTTAAGTCCAGAGTGGACAGAAAGTCGCCTTGTTGAAGGAACGGAAGTATTTGCTGGAGAGTGACCATGTGAAAGTGGTCTGATTGAATGTATAGATTTAGTTCTCCGAGGTCTAGTATAGGCCTGAGAGAACCATCCTTCTTGGGAATTAAGAAGTATAGGGAGTATACTCCGGTCCCTTGCTGTTTTAATGGGACTTGCTCTATTGCTCCTTTTTAGGTCGAGCTTAGAGTAGCGCGCATGCGCTGCTCTGCGAGACTTTATGTAAGGGGCTTCCAAAAGCGGACCACACGCTCGTGCACAATGGCCTTTTCCGTGCGGTTACCCGCACGGCCGCCATGTGTTTTCAATTATCGCGTCCGGCGGCCGTGCAGGTAACCGCAAGCAATAGGCCATGGTGCACGCTCTCGCGGGCGCACCGCTCGCGGGCTTCTTTCACTTTCCTTCCATTTCTATCTCCTTCGTCAGTCAGTTGCTTTTATGGTTTTTGTTTTCACTTTTTCTATAGTTCGTTCTAGGTATACTTATTTACTTCTCGCTCTACTTCTTTCTTGGTTTGTGCGCTCATTGTTTTCCTTTCATCTCTACTTTGTGTTCCTTCTGTGCTTCCAGCCTCCGCTCCTCCCTCTATTTGTGTTTTCATCTTTGAACTCTTTGTCCTCGCCCTGCCCTTTCTCTTCCCCTCGTTTTCCTTTATTGCTACTGCTCACCACATTCCTCCTCCTTCGTTTATTCCTGTCAATTATCCTGTCTCCCATTCTTCATTCATCTTCGATGCATCTTTTATTTTCTTACATGCTTTTGTGTACTTTCCTTTCCTTTTTCCCCTTCCTCCATATTTTCTACCACTTTATCGCCTGTATTCTTTGTCTTCTTCTTTATTACTGCCTTCCTTATTTGATTTCTTCTTTATTCCACCTTCCTCGTTCCTGTTCTCTGTCTTACCTCATTCCTCGTTCTTTGCAACATTGCCCCATCATCTTCAGTCGTTTTCTCGCTGTGCTTCTGCCTTTCTCCTTCTGCTCGTTATTTCTCATTTCCTCCATGTGCAGCTTCCCGTGTTTATTTCTTCCATTCTCTTCTTTCTTCCCTGTCGATCTTTCCCCTCTATTCCTTCCACCCTGCATGCTTGCCTCTACTGCTTCCTTCGTTTTCGCTCGCTTTCACGCTTTATTTCCTCAGTCTTTATTCTGTCACTCCTTTTCTGTTCTCCCTTTAAACCCCTTCTTCCTTTTATCCCTCTTCTCTCGTCGCCCCTCCTCCTTTCTCCTCATCTTATTTTCTTCCTCCTCTCCTTTCTTCCCTCGTCTTCCCCTCTCTTCCTTGCTTCCTCGGTTCCTTTCCGCATCCAGCCCCCTCTCCCTGGCACCTCCGACCTTTCCTGCTGCCTCCCGACCGCCCTGACAGTTGGGAGCCGGTGCCTGCGGGAGCAGAGTCGGGCTCGCCGTGATTTATGCCGTCGGTATAACAGCAGACACACTGCAGTCCATCACTGCAGTCCCCCTTATTAAAATTCAGCTCCGGCCCCGATTGCAGCACTCCACAAATGGAATATTGTACATAATTTCCGAAAATGCTTGTTTATGGCAGTTGGTACAGTGAGCGCCAACGAAGTGGGTGTTTGTGACTCGCCCATGTTTTTCTCACTTCTCCCGCTTTAAAACAAATAGTTGTGAGCGGCGCAGACAGAGTTTCAACGCTGGGTAGTTGAGGACAGGCCTTTAAAGATGTGCAAGAAATTTAACACTTTTACGATGAAATTAGGTAAATTATCCAGCTACTAAACTACAGTTTCAACTACAGCGTATTTGTCAAAGCTTATTTCCCCATGGGCCTTTACGTCTATTCAGCGGCCTTCACTGTTGCATGATGTCAAATCTGCTCTTCTAAAATTACAAGCTACAGTACAGGCTGCTATAAAACGTGCAAAAAGGTTTAAGATAACAAGCATTGGCATAACCAATAGGTCTCGCCTTTGGAACCTTATAAGTGTTTAGTTATCCAGCACAATATCCTTGGTGCAACAACATCAACTGTTGCATGGCCAAACACTTATAAGGTCCCAAAGGCGAGACCTATTGGCTATGCCAATGCTTGTTCTAACAGAGATTGAACTTTTTTTTAGAAGGGTAAGATGTTCCTGTGACATTGCATGTGATCTTGGAAGAATGTTTGGGGGAGTGTCTGTAAGCTCCAGGCAATAACCATATTGGATAATTTGTAGAACCCATTTGTCTGAGGTGATGGTGTTCCAAACAGGGAGAAATTGAGAGAGACGTCCCCCGACAGGAGTGGAATGATCGGAGGGTAGCGGAAGGAAGTTAGTGTTTGTTATTAGCGGGGGAAGTGCGTGTGGAGTTGCCTCTGCCTCTTCCCTTACCATTGTTTCCTCTAAAACCTCCTCTAAAATATCCTCTTGATGAGGGTGATTGGTTGTTGCCCTTGTAAGAGGAGTAAGATTCTCTGTAGTAACAGTTTTGGAACCACCCCTGTAAAAGGAGCAGCGAAAGGAACCTCTATTAGCAAGTAATTGTAAAGCACCCATGGACTTTGCAACCTCAGTGTCCTTTTTCATTTTCTCCAGCGAGGTGTGAACTGCTGGACCAAAGAGGTGTTCCTTGTCAAAAGGTGGATTAAGAATGGAGGCCTGTACCTCAGGTTTGAAACCTGATATTCTTAACCATGCGTGTCTGCATAGCAACACGCTTGGGTTTACTGTGCGTGCTGCTATGTCTGCTGCATCTAATGCACATTTGATGGGAGGTATTGGTAAGGAGTTTTCCTTCTTGTATAAGATCAATTGCCTTAGATTTATGCTCATCAGGCAGATATTGGATAAGTTTTTCTAACTCATCATAATGAGCTCTATCGTATCTGGCTAGCAAAGCCTGAACATTGGCAATGTGCCAGTGATTAGCTGCCTGAGAAGCTACCCTTTTACCAGATGTCCAGTATTGATAATACAATGCGCAATCGAAGGGTTGGAGTGATGCCAGAGGAAAAAGACCTGCAGCAGGCAAACGGTTGCTGTCTTGCTGCCAGCGCGCTGGATCGTCACGCGCTTTGAGGAACTCCATCTCCAGTTAGGAATCTTCTTGAAGTAAAGACCCATGCAGACACACTCACGCTGTCATCGCATCTATACGTATACTATATGCGTACCAGACACCGCAATTAGATTACGGATATCTTCATTGCTCCGATCTGTCTAACACAGGCCACTGATAGAGCACCCCCTGTGTTCAGCAACCAAATTCAAGTTCCCCGCCCTTACATCAGCCCACACACGATAGGGTGTGTCATCGCTTCATCATTAGCGCTGTGCTACTCACGGATTGCCATCCCCCACTCTCACTTGGGATCCCGGCTGGGTTCCCTTGTGAGTATCCTTTTTCCTTTCCTATCACTCACTGTTGGTACACACTCTTCACGCGGCTGCGCAATCGACTGCCCAGATGTCCCTATATTCCTAGGTCCTGATGAGACCCTACACCGCACAGAGGGTCGAAACGTAGTCGACAAAAAAGAGAAAAGCGAACCATTAAATCAGCACTTATTATTGTATATAGTTGCTGTTCATTATGTATAAATCTACAGATGGTTGACTTTTGTAACACTTTGGAAACCTTGTAAAAATTGTCACAATTTGTCACCAATACTTTAGGTTCCTGTTTTTCACTGGGGACACTACGCACCATCCTTTTTTAAAATTTTATTATATTGTTTGTGAAATATAATATACAACGGTGTTAAACCATACCATAGGTGTATGTGGTTTCTTTTTCCTCTGACAT
Organism: Calotriton arnoldi; assembly: GCA_963921515.1. Lineage (NCBI taxonomy): Eukaryota > Metazoa > Chordata > Amphibia > Caudata > Salamandridae > Calotriton > Calotriton arnoldi. The sequence goes on along the minus strand of CAWUFW010005914.1, from coordinate 873,173 downwards.
CACTCCAACCCTTCCATTGCGCATTGTATTATCAATACTGGACTGTACTATTCCACAGGAACCGCTGTTTCGGATATTAACTACCCTGGTTCCTTAGTGAGTAGGGTCCCCTAATCTTCTGTTTTCGACCCTTTTACCAGAGGCATCAATTAACTTGGACTCTATCAGGAGGAGGGGCCTAACCTGTTTGTGAATTTGCTCTTTTACGAGCATTAGAGACCACCAAAGAGTCTAAGGGCAGCTGACCCTTGATGTAAGCAGGGTCAGTAGGTGCTGGTTTATATTTTTTCTGAACCCTGGGCGTGATAATTCTTGCCCCGACAGGGTCTTTGAAAACCTCATCTGCATGCTTAAATTAAGCATTCCCTTAAGCATTGGTAATATGTGTGTTGTTTTTTGAGTGGAGCTTAAGGTCTCAAATAAGAAGTCTTCCTCTAAAGTCTCTTTATGTAGTTCCACCCCATTGTATGTGAGCAGCCCTATTAAGAAGCTCAATATAACCTATATTGTCATCAGGAGGTGATGGCCTGGATGGATACAAGTCAGGGTCTGTGTCCGGATCAGTATTATAATACTCCCCTGGGTCAACTTCTTATGGCCTGTTGTCATTCCCATCCCCCTCATCTTGTGGGTCAGGTGGTGGTGGTGAATTAGTGGGGGTAATGAGTAGTTGAGGATTAGTAGGTGAAGGGGGTGGAACATAAGGTGGTGATGGGTTTGTACCCACATTCCTTTTCTTCAGGAGTATATGATGCTCATCTTGATGTGCCAATTTCCTTTTTTCAGGCAATTTGGCATGGATATGTCCAGTATCTGGGTTGATAACCAGTTCTTTTTGTTTCGGATCCGGAGGTGGAAAATCGGACCGAAACTCTTTTGTTGGAGTCTTTTTCTCTTTACTTGTAGTTTTTGGCGTCTAAAGTTTCGGCTCCGAACTCTTCGGCACCGAAGATTTAGGCTTGGACAAAGATGGAGGCTGGACATGCTTGGTTTTCGGCGCCGAGGATTTCGGCTCAGTGCCGGTAGGTGGCCGACTCGATCACGAGCCGGAAGCCTTTTCTTTGTGCTTCGGCGCCGGGCCCGCAGGCGGGGTGCTCAAAACTTTTTCCTCGGTGCCGACCTTGGCCCGCTGGCAGAGGAAGGACCGGAGCCTTTCGGTTTTGGTTGTTGGGGCAAGGGTGTTTCTGTACACACGGTACGTTGACCCGGTGTAACTTGCTCCTCTTCTTCCATGTCGGAGTCGGCTTCGGACACGGAGACGTTCTTCTTCCTTGGCTCCTTGAGCGTGTTCTTGGTCGAAATCTTCTCCGAAGATGTCCGGTAGGGAGCTGCCTTGGTGTTGCATTTCGTGACGTCGAGCCCGACGGTCACGGAGTGTCTTCTTCGATCGAAACGATCCGCCCGCGTCGGTCTTTCTCGTCGTGTTCCGGGGACAAAGATTGCACACTTCATGCAGGTCGGAGCGCGGAAACTTGGCGCGACACCCGGGACAGAGCTTGAATGGAGTCCGTTCCATTGACTGCTAGCTAGCCCGGCGCGGGTAGGCCCAACGGCTCTCCACAAGTTTGCAGATTTTTGGTTTGAAACGATACGCGGAGAATAGGAAACGCGATCGAGAAACAATACAGTCGAGGGTAGTGGATTGCTCGTCGAAGGGAACCCGAGAAACCGTGCCGAACAGGAGCGCAGCAATTCACATCCGAACCCGATGGCGGAAAAAAAAAAACAATGTAACAATGGAGTCGATGCCCATGCACACTATCACTGAAAGGAGGAGTCACCTACCTCGTGACTGGAAAAGACTTCTTCGAACAAAAACAAAGTGCAAACATCCAGACCCAACACTAGATGGCAGGCTATGCACAGCATGTGATCTACAGCTCACATGCCTCGAACATAGAAGTTTCCAGGTCAGGCAGGGACATTGCTTGTCGGAAGTACATCAGCTTAAATGCGGAGTCCCCAGGGCTAGTCTTTGAACCCCACTCTCTTTAATGTATATATGCGCCCCTTAGCCGACATAATCTGTTCAACGGGATTTGCAATGGTCTCATATGCAGACGACACTCCGATTGTCTTCTCCCTTGCTTCCAACATTAGACAAACTGATGCCAAGTTGGTGGAATGTATGAAGACGGTACATATGTGGATGTACAATAGTCGCCTTAAATTGAATGGCAACAAGACAGAGGTTATGTTGGTCGGAAATAATCCCTCTTTGGGATAATTTTTTATGGCCTTTATGCCTGGGCGACCGTCCTACTCCAAAAGATGGTCAAAAGTCGGAGTATTTTTTTATAAGAACCTCACCATGGCAGCACAGGCCAAGAAACTGGCAGGATCATGCTTTGGTCTCTTAAGAGCCCTCAGGAAGATCATCAAATAGCTTCCCACCAATATCCGTAGAATAGTGATTCAAGGACTCATCCGGTCATGTCTAGACTACGGTAATTCTCTCGATCTTGGGAGCCCTATGTATGTCACCAGAAAGCTACAGGTCATACAAAATCCAGCAGCCAAAGTCCTGCTGAATATTCCTAAATCACATTCTGCACGACCGGCGCTGGCGAGCCTTCATTGTTTGCCTGTGAGGAAGAGAATTGAGTTTAAGTCTCTCACATTTTGAAGCAATTGAGCAACAGAGGATACGGGGGGGGTGGGAGGGGGGAAGAGAAGCACACTAGGGAGACAGCTGGAAAACACATGTAGCGCTTAAGACAAAAAAATAAAACAGTTCCCTAAAGGTGAGCAGTAGAAGGACACAAGTAAATTGGAAATGCTCCATGGGAGGAACAGGCACAAGATGGACAAAGTGAGCCATTGATAAGACAGTAACACCAACCAATGATAAGTATTAAAGGTTGGAAGCTCATCTATGTTTTTGGTAAGCCAACGGTGTGTCTTTCAGAACCGGACAGCTATGCTGTCTGGTCGACTTAACCTAAACAAGCATTGGAAATGCAATAGGTCTCGCATTTTTTTAAGTTAGAGCTATTGGCATTGTAAATGGCAATGTCCGTTACCTACTAAGGGAAGATGGAGGGAGCAGTTTGTGTTGGAGTGCCAAAATGCTCTGTTGGAGAGTGACTGGCCAAAAGTAAACCAAACAAGCAGCGACTTTTAAAATTGTGTTTAGCCAGAACTTTTGGCTATGTTGTAGAGCATTGTGGCTGCTCTGCATTATGTTGAAAAGTTATAATAAAAAGTGTTAAGCATTCTTGTTACCTTTATATAAACGAAGACGACATTATATACAACTGTAAAACCTGATTAAAAAAAGATTTTAACATAAAAAATGTCTTCTAGTTTTTTTGTACTTGCACTGCTGGCAACTTCTTCCTGCCTGTTCTCATGCTGGTTTGTTATAAAAAATTTTGTTATGGGGGAGCGGGACATCAATAACTGGGGAGTGGAGGTTGGAAAACAGTAATTTAATTAGAACACGAGCAGCGGACGGACACTAGGGAGAATCAACAGATGCCAGATTCCAAGGCCAGATTGACGTGATGCTTAGGTGGTGCGCTGATGCAAAATGTGTGGAGTTGAATTGTGTGGCCTGGAACTGTGGTGTTGAGTGAAATTATGCTTAGTGAAATTGTGTCATGTGTGGAGTGCATTTATGTTGATTGGTGGTATGTGGTATAGAGTGCATTTATGTGGTGTGTATTTATGTTGCATTGAGTACAGTGCAATTATGTGGCATGTAATGATGTGGCACTGAGTGGTATTATGTGGAGTGTATTTATGTTGCATTGAGTAGAGAGTAATTATGTGGCGTGTAATTATGTGTTACTGAGTGGTATGTGGAGTGTATTTATGTTGCATTTAGTAGAGTGTAATTATGTGGCGTGAAACTGTCGCACTGAGTGGTATTTTGTGGAGTGTATTTATGTTGCATTGAGTAGTGTTATTATGTGGTGTGTAATTATGTGGCACTGAGTGGTATTATGTGTAGTGTATATATGTTGTATTGAATAGAGTAATTGTGACGTGTGATTATGTGGTACTGAGTGGTATTATGGGGAGTGTATGTTGTATGCAGTTTAGTGTAATTATGTGGCGTGTAATTATGTGGCACTGAGTGGTATTATTTGGAGTGTATGTTGCAATGAGTGCAGTGTAATTATGTAGCATATAATTATGTGGCACTGTGTGGTATTATGTGGAGTGTATTTATGTTGTATTGAGTAGAGTGTAATTATGTGGCTTGTAATTATGTGGTACTGAGTGGTATGTGGGGTGTATTTGTTACATTGAGTAGAGTAATTATGTGGCGTGTAACTGTCACACTGAGTGGTATGTGGAGTGCATTTATGTTGCATTGAGTAGTGTTATGTGGCACGGAGTGGTAATATGTGGAGTGTATTTATGTTGTATTGAGTAGAGTGTAATTATGTGGCTTGTAATTATGTGGTACTGAGTGGTATGTGGGGTGTATTTGTTGCATTGAGTAGAGTGTAATTATGTGGCGTGTAACTATGCCACACTGAGTGGTATTATGTGGAGTGCATTTGGAGTGTATGTTGCATTAACTGCAGTGTAATTATGTAGCATATAATTATGTGGCACTGTGTGGTATTATGTGGAGTGTATTTATGTTGCATTGAGTAGAGTGTGAATATGTGGCATGTAATTATGTGGCACCGAGTGGTATTATGTGGAGTGCATTTATGTTGCATTGAGTGCAGTGAAAAACCTGATTAAAAAAAGATTGCAACATAAAAAATGTCTTCTAGTTTTTTTGTACTTGCACTGCTGGCAACTTCTTCCTGCCTGTTCTCATGCTGGTTTGTTATAAAAAAAATGTGTTATGGGGGGGCGGGACATCAATAACTGGGGAGTGGAGGTTGGAAAACAGTAATTTAATTAGAACACGAGCAGCGGACGGACACTAGGGGAGAATCAACAGATGCCAGATTCCAAGGCCAGATTGACGTGATGCTTAGGTGGTGCGCTGATGCAAAATATGTGGAGTTGAATTGTGTGGCCTGGAACTGTGGTGTTGAGTGAAATTATGCTTAGTGAAATTGTGTCATGGTGTGGAGTGCATTTATGTTGATTGGTGGTATGTGGTATAGAGTGCATTTATGTGGCGTGTATTTATGTTGCATTGAGTACAGTGCAATTATGTGGCATGTAATTATGTGGCACTGAGTGGTATTATGTGGAGTGTATTTATGTTGCATTGAGTAGAGAGTAATTATGTGGCGTGTAATGTGTTACTGAGTGGTATGTGGAGTATTTATGTTGCATTTAGTAGAGTGTAATTATGTGGCGTGAAACTATGTCGCACTGAGTGGTATTTTGTGGAGTGTATTTATGTTGCATTGAGTAGAGTGTAATTATGTGGCAATGAGTGGTATTATATGGAGTGTATTTATGTTGCATTGAGTAGAGTGTAATTATGTGGCAATGAGTGGTATATGGAGTGTATTTATGTTGTATTGAGTAGTGTGTTATTATGTGGTGTGTAATTATGTGGCACTGAGTGGTATTATGTGTAGTGTATTTATGTTGCATTGAATAGAGTAATTGTGACGTGTGATTATGTGGTACTGAGTGGTATTATGTGGAGTGTATATGTTGCATTGAGTAGACTAATTATGTGGCACTGAGTGGTATTATGGGGAGTGTATGTTGTATGCAGTTTAGTGTAATTATGTGGCGTGTAATTATGTGGCACTGAGTGGTATTATTTGGAGTGTATGTTGCAATGAGTGCAGTGTAATTATGTAGCATATAATTATGTGGCACTGTGGTATTATGTGGAGTATTTATGTTGCATTGAGTAGAGTGTAATTATGTGGCTTGTAATAATGTGGTACTGAGTGGTATGTGGGGTGTATTTGTTACATTGAGTAGAGTAATTATGTGGCGTGTAACTATGCCACACTGAGTGGTATGTGGAGTGCATTTATGTTGCATTGAGTAGAGTGTTATTATGTGGCACTGAGTGGTAATATGTGGAGTGTATTTATGTTGTATTGAGTAGAGTGTAATTATGTGGCTTGTAATTATGTGGTACTGAGTGGTATGTGGGGTGTATTTGTTGCATTGAGTAGAGTGTAATTATGTGGCGTGTAACTATGCCACACTGAGTGGTATTATGTGGAGTGCATTTGGAGTGTATGTTGCATTAACTGCAGTGTAATTATGTAGCATATAATTATGTGGCACTGTGTGGTATTATGTGGAGTGTATTTATGTTGCATTGAGTAGAGTGTGAATATGTGGCATGTAATTATGTGGCACTGAGTGGTATTATGTGGAGTGCATTTATGTTGCATTGAGTGCAGTGAAAAACCTGATTAAAAAAAGATTGTAACATAAAAAATGTCTTCTAGTTTTTTTGTACTTGCACTGCTGGCAACTCCTTCCTGCCTGTTCTCATGCTTGTTTGTTATAATTTTTTTTGTTATGGGGGAGCGGGACATAAATAACTGGGGAGTGGAGGTTGGAAAACAGTAATTTAATTAGAATCTCAAGCTTAACGGAGATAAGACAGAGTTAATGATCCTTGTCAGTGACACTATAATTTTTCCATCATTGAAATGGCCCAATTGTTTGGGCTCACCTCCAAAACCCAAAGAAAGGATCAAAAGCTTGAGTTTGGCTAGACAGGTCATTATAGTTGGACCACCAAGCAGTACAAGTAGCAGCTACTTGCTATGGGATTATCAGGCAAATGCGGAAACTTTTGCCACTGCTTCCTGTAACTGCGCGCAGGATCATGGTACAAGCACTGGTGTTGTCCAGGTTGGACTACTGTAACTCTCTCTACCTGGGTACCCCGAAGACCACCACTAGGAAATTGCAGGTCGTGCAGAATTGCGCAGCTAGGCTGCTACACAATATCCCCAGAGCACAGTCAGCTAAACCGGCGATGAGAGCACTGCACTGGTTACCAATCAAAGAACGCATAATGTTCAAATCACTATGCATAGCGCATAAAACCCTATGGGGTACGGGTCCAAAAATCAATCTCGTTCTGATGACATTTCATCGCCCTTCTCGCAATCTGAGATCGGCTAATTTATTCCAGGCAACAATACCTAAAGTCCAGAGAGCACGAGCCGGAGGCCGTTCCTTCTCATACAATGCGACAAGTCTATGGAACACGCTCCCGATCCAGCTCCGACCAATGACCCATCATCTCTCATTTAGGAAACATCTAAAAACATGGCTCTTCCAGAACCTGCATTGAGACTGTACTCTGCCATTGGTTGCAACAGCGCTGGGATGCCTAAGGGTAGCCATGCGCTCTACCAAGAATGAATAATAATCCATTTCAGACATTTGTATTGATTCTATTACCATTGTACTCATATCTCAACTGTATTGTTTCAAATTACTGTTTAAGCCTAACTATATAAAACACATAAAGTACCACTAAAAATTTAAATGGAAATCATATCAAGCAACACAAAATACCTGCAGAAAATTCCAAAATAAAGATTCATTCCATATTTCCGACCTGCCTTACATACATAAGATATTGTATACCATATAAATCTTGTACTAACTAGCCTGCAACGTTGGACAGGTGTGTATGAATGTTCACTTTTTAAATTTGCTGCATGCATTTCGTGTAGCGTCTGCATTGTTTTAATGGTAATTTAGGGTTTACAACAACTGTAAAGCTGAAACAAAGTTAAGTTTGAGATTGGATCGGACGGCACGGAACTGTCAGCACTCACTGCCTCCCTCTGAGGCGAGCCCACTCGTTCCTCTTCAATGTAGGGAAAGAACCAAACTGCGCTCATGAAAGGAGCAAACAGGCATATCGCTGGACACCAACAGTGAAATTGTTTCTCAGAATACTTACCATAAACATTGTTGCGTATTTGTTTTGCATTTCTCACTACTGTAAAAACCACTTGGGGAAATATTATTTTAGTTCATATATACAGATTGTGCATGCCTGTGTACGAATAACTTTCGTGTGTGTGTATAGAGTACATATAATAGAACATACATATACTAACCAATAGAATACACATAGTACACTAATATTGTGAGAGTGCACACAAAACTATTCACCTCTAGGCATTTACAGGGTGCACGTACACGCTATACACTCCAATGTATGACACCGACGCGTCATAAGCGAGAATATATATATATATATATATATATATATATATATATACATACATACACACACACACACACACACACACACTGCTGATCCCCCTTGTCTTACGCTACACAAACAGAGCTCCCGCGGCTTGCTATTCACAAAGTCAGCCTCCTCCCTCTGCCCGCGGCTGTCAGTGGGCCCTCCCCCGCACTCACCTGGAGTTGGTGTCCAGGCCTGGATCCAGCATGTCCATGGGGGTGGGGGTGGGGATGGGGCGGTGGAAATTTCTGTAAGGGGCAGCGCGGGAGGGCGCTGGGCCCGCCGCGGTTGGGCGCCTTTTATTTCCTGGTTGCTGTCAAGCTGTAGTAGTCACGCGGGCGGCAGGCGGGCCTCCCTCTCCCTCCTCGGGCCGCAGGGACACGGGGTATCGGCGCTGCTGATCACGGGGACAAACACTTGGGTCATGTGAGGGAGAGGATTGCCTTCCCCCCACCTCCAGCCGGGGAGACAAGGAGAACAAGTGAGGAGGGAGCGCGAGACGGGAGAGAAGGAGCGCGCGAGCTGGCGGGGGCCAGCCTTCGGAAGGGAAGAACGATAACGGCGCAAAGCGGTGCGAGTGCGCTGGCGATTGCAAAGGAGGGGGCGCGAGACGCCTGCGAGAGAGGAGGGAGGGGAGGGGAAACCAGTGGTGCGCGCGCACCACAGAGGAGCGGGGGGAGGGAGCGCGGCAGCGAGACGAACGCGCGCTGCTGCGCGTGCTGGCCACCGACAGGAATGGGAGGAGCAAAGGCGGGACATGCGCCCGCCTTTGCCCAATCGCGTGCCGTTTTTACAAAAAAAAACAAAAAAAAAAAAACACGCTACAGCCAATGTGGGGCTTCGGAAAGCAAAACCACACGCACAAGCGTGTGGGTAGCTTTCTGAAGCCCTTTCTAGAGGTCTCGCGCTGCGCGAGCAGTGCTACACACTGCAACGCTAGGCGCGAGACCTAAAAAAGGATAAGGAAGCACTTCTAGATGCGTTGGCTCAAACAGCAGTATGAAGGATCCGAGTCATAGCTGATCCAATGTCACAGAATATCCCACAATAGACAGGGACAACCAGCAAAATAACAAAGGTGGTAACAACTCTGATTGGCCCGAATCTTCAATTGTTACAAACTCCCACAAAGTTTCTTGGATTAACAGCCTTCTTCCACTACGGCACGTTCGGGACACAGCTATTGAAGATGCTTAATTTAGTATTCGTTCTTGCATCTTCTTGTTCTCTTACACCCTGGGACAAAGACCACTAAATGGTATGATTTTACTCAGAGTCACACAAAGAGAATGATGTTCCATATCTCCTAGAGGCAGGATGTCAGTCTTTATTTCATCAATCCCTGCTCAACTTGTGCTAGGTAACTGAAGCAAACTGGAAAGGTAAATGCTCAGTTTGGCAACCATTCGAGATCAGGACCACAAAGATAAATTACTTCTTTTACAATTCGGAGGACAGCTAAACACAGCTACAAGGCAATGCTTGCGGTTGAGGAAAAAGCAGTTCCATGAACTTTGGTAACCACCAAGTGAACATCAGGAGTTGTAGGAAAGTGGAATTCTGGGTTTGCAAATTAAATGTTCGGTCTGAGCAAGAATTGCAATTAATGAGTTTTGGACTAATCACTCAAGTTTCCAGGTTCCATCAGCCGGTAGCTCATCCAGTCAATGTGTTTCCCTGTACGATCTTGTACTTCTAAAAATATTATGGAGAAAACAGTGCTATAAGGACCAAAATGTAAAGATCAGTATTTGGAAACTTGAGCACTCACCCAAGATCATACTTTTAAGACTTTAATAAGTATTAAGAAAAGAATCTAGACAAATGTAAAGTTGTAGGTACCCACACTCGCTCACCAATAGTTACAGTGACCATGTCATGATGTACATGAAGGACAGAAGGGTGCTTCATGACAAAGTGGAATAGAGCAACACCATCTTGTGTAATGCCAAATTCAAATACATTCAACAACCTACACAGAGCATATTTAACTTCTGACAAAAGTAACAATATATTCCCAGGTGCCGACGCATTAAGCCACCGCATCTTGAACTGATCTCCAACACATGCTGTGGGATTGCTGTCCCCGATTGATTACTGGTCTGAAGTCACTCAAAGTCCAGCTAATGTCATAAGCCAATTTGACTTGAAATGGCTGGAGGTTTACACATTGGGCATTTTCAAACACACCAAAAGGAACAAAATGGATGCAAGTTTTCGTAACCGGGCCCTTTTTCTCGCCACGAAGGCCAGGACAATGAAATGGAAAACTCGATCATCCTCCACATTTACTGCTTGGTGCCTGTCCAATTTCAAGAAGGCTGAAGCCGAGAGCAGTGCCCAGCGTAGCGAGGAAGTTAGAACCCAGATAAAATATCAGATATCCAACAAGTGGGATGAAATGCTACAAGGCCACCATAAACATCTGGACCACCACTAATGGCCTCTGAACTTCGCCATCTCCTGCCTTTGCAAGATGTGGGCGATACAAATCCAACCTAGCACCTGAAGGCAGCGCAGATATGTACTGCAAGTGCTTATGGTTCTCAAGCTCGATCTGTCACACCCAGCAAGCCCCATACAAAGAACTTGCAATGACTCAAATTTATTTTGCATCCTACTTCCTCACGTGCTACAATTAGTTTATGCATATAGTTTATTTTTGTTTACCTGGTGATCGTCTTGAACTGGCACACACTGTTCTTGTTCTGTGATGCATGCCAAGTCACATGCGAGTTATAAATGTTCTAAAGTTACAAAATATATCCGCTTCAACATGATAACTGTTTGGCATATTTTCCTGAACAGGTTGGTGTCAATGCCTTTTGATACAACTTTAAATCCGTAAAATATATCAAAATGCTTATGAAAGATTATAGAAAATGATGTACACGTAGGATCACTGTGGTGCCCAAATATTCACCTTTGAGAACGGCTTTCTGCTTATCAAAAACAAAACAATCTGGCCGAGACTCCAAATCGCCTTCTTGCAAAGCTAGTATTATAGAACCAATGCTGAGGCTGCCCGGGCACTTACGTAATCTTCAAACTTGGTGATTTCCTCCTCCAGGATGTCTGTTCCAACCTTGTCGTCCTCCACCACACACTGGATCTGGAGCTTCTTAATGCCGTAACCAACCAGAACCAGTTTGGAGGAGCCCCACAGCAGGCCGTCCATCTGAACCGTTCTCACGCACTCCTCCAACTTCGCCATGTCAGTTTCATCATCCCACTTAAGACAAGAAAAAAAACACTTAAGACCGCATGGCATCCGCGAGACAACGCATACAAAGCTATGTAGCACTGGAAGGGAATCCCTCATTATATAGTTTATATCAAGTCATCAACAGAGCCAATTAGTAGTAAATGACAGACAACTGCCGCCTTGTCACACCCACAAACCAGACACAGAGGGGTCAAATCTGTCCATATAAGCAGCAGTACATCAATATCCTGATATTATGCCTGGTGGCAGAGGAGAAATGCAGAAAATCACATGTGGACCAGAGGATACCTGCGAGGCTCACCAGTATTTATCACCCAAAGGTGTTAGAACCCAAGGTAGCTTCAGACTCTTTGTTTGCAGAGTCTGCCCTCCCTGCCCCAGCTGCCAAGGAAGATTTCATAGTGGCAGCAGAATCAGCCTACTAACCCAGGCGACTCAACTACGCAAAGAGTAAAAACAATGCTACAACACTGGCAGGCAACCCACAAAGAACAGGGGCTGCAATCTCACCGGTTTGACGTCGAGGAGGATAGAGGACTTTGCAATAATGCCTGGTTTCTTGGACTTTTTCTCCGCGTACTGACGCAGCCTCTCTTCTCTGATTCGCTCAGCCTCTTCATCTTCTTCATCATCACTGCCAAAGAGGTCAATGTCATTATCATCGTCTTCTTCAGGAGCAGCAGAGACTTCAACTTTCTTCACTGGAGCAGAAGGCTGAAATAGTAAATAAATAAAAAAATTGTAGACCTCAGAAAGCTTCAATGTGTCTTATTAACTTGAGATTGTGGACTTCTCACATAACCCCATTATTTTATATGGCAGAAATTGTGATCTTATCTGCCCATGCTGGAACGCTCCATCGATAGAAAGGCAAACCTCTGATGGGATAGCTCATAAAGGTTAGGATAGTTAAGTCATAAGGAAATGGGTACGACCAGTACCAGGTAAAGTGGAAACAACGTTAAAAGAAATTGGGAGTCTTAATCAAAATGTTACAATGCTACAAAGTGAAAGGTTAATATACTGGACTGACACTATAGAAAGGAAAATGCTACTTACCAGTGTGCATCTGTTCTTGGCATGTAGAGCTGCAGATCCTCACACTGTGCATTAGATCGCCATCTGGTGTTGGGCTCGGATGCTTGCACTTTGTTGTTGTCTTCGAAGAAGTCTTTGTAGTCATGTGATAGGTGACTCCTCCTTTGGACAATAGTGCGCATGGGCATCGACTCCATCCTCAGATTGTTTTTCACCATATTGGGGAGTGATGGAGTTAGTAGAAAAGGAAAGATGTCCATGTGTGTGTATCTAATTAAGATAGGACTGGAACACATACAGGTCCCGGGGAGGTGGGTGGGCGTGTGAGGATCTGCAGCTCTACATGCCAAGAACAGATGCACACTGGTAAGTAGCATTTTCCGTTCGAGGCATGAGAGCTGCAGAGCTCACACTGTGCATAGACTGTACAGCAGTATCTCCCCTAGCGGTGGTCACCTGTATGTGTTGCAGTAGTTTGAAAAAGGGTTTTAAGGACAGCTTGGCCCACTGAAGCTTGTTGCTTGGCTTGCACATCAACACAATAGTGTTTAGTGAAGGTGTGTGTTGTAGACCATGTGGCTGCCTTACATATGTCTTCTAGGGGAATGTTCCCTAAGAATGCCATGGAAGCCCCTAGTTTGCGTGTTGAGTGCGCTCTAGGGGGAACTGATAATGTGCGTTTGGCTTTTTGGTAGCAGATTTGGATACATTTAACAATCCACCTTGCAACCCCGGCTTTTGAGATGGGATTACCCTTGTGTGGTGGAGAGAAAGCTACAAACAATTGTTTGGTTTTGCGAAAAGACTTGGTTCTGTCAATATAATACATAAGGGCTCTCTTGACATCTAGGGTGTGGAGAGCTCTTTCTGCCACGGAATCTGGGTTTTGGAAGAACACGGGTAGTTCTACCGATTGGTTAAGGTGGAAAGGCGAAATGACTTTGGGAAGGAATTTTGGGTTTGTCCTGAGAACTATTTTATTAGGATGTATTTGTAAGAAGGGCTCTTGTATAGTTAAAGCCTGTATCTCACGGACTCTCCTGAGAGAAGTGATTGCAATCAGGAACGCAACTTTCCATGTAAGGAATTGAAGTTCACATTTATGTAGGGGTTCAAAAGGTGGTCCCATGAGCCTGGTAAGTACTATATTAAGATTCCACACTGGGGAAGGTGGTAATCTGGGAGGTATGATCCGCTTAAGGCCTTCCATAAAGGCTTTAATGGCGGGGACTCTAAAGAGTGATAAGTGTTGCCTGTTTAGTAAGTAAGCAGCAAGGGCTGCGAGGTGCAGACGTATGGATGAGTATGCAAGATTACATCTTTGCAAATGTAGCAAGTAGCAAATTATGTTTTGCGTGGAGGCCTGTAATGGTTGGATATGATTGTTAGTGCAGTAAATAGCGAATCTTTTCCATTTTGCTGCATAGCAGGCTCTGGTAGTTGGGCGTCTAGCCTCTTTAATAATGTTCATACAGTCTGGCAGTAGGTTAAGGTAACCGAATTCTAGGACTTCAGGAGCCAAATCGCAAGGTTCAGTTGAGATGGATCTGGGTGCCTTATCTCTCCATGGCTCTGCGTTAGCATTGATGGGGAGAGGTGTAGTCTTTGGTATGGGACTACCGATAGTTCTAGTAGTGTGGTGAACCACGGTTGGCGTACCCATGTGGGAGCTACTAGTATCATTTTTAGAGACTGTTGTCGGAGCTTGCGTACTACAAGTGGGATCAGTGGTAGCGGTGGAAAAGCGTACACAAATCTGCCGGACCAGTTCATCCATATCGCATTGCCCTGGGACTGCGGGTGTGGAAACCTGGCGGCGAAGGTTGGGCATTTTGCGTTTGTGTGTGGCGAACAGATCTATGTCTGGCTGGCCCCACATCTGGAAAAAAGGTAGAAGAACTTGTGGATGTAGTTCCCACTCGTGAATCTGTTGTGCCTGTCGACTTAACAGATCGGCAATCTGATTGTGAACCCCTGGTAGGTGTTCTGCTAGAAGGTATATGTTTTGTGGAATGGCCCACCTCCAAATGTCCTGTGCCAGTTGGGACAGTTGTGGAGAGTGTCCCCCTGTTTTTGTATATAGTACATGGCTGTGATGTTGTCTGTTCGGATCAGGACAGCCTTGTTCTGTACGTGGAGTTGAAAAGATTTGAGAGCTAGGAATATAGCTAGTAACTCTAGGTGGTTGATGTGGAGCAGCTTCTGTTGAGTGGTCCACTTGTGTTGTATGATCTAACAGGTGTGCTCCCCATCCTGTGAGTGATGCGTCCGTGGTTAGTACTATTTGTGGAACCGGCTCTAGGAACGGCCGCCCTTTGGACAAATTTTTGGTGTTCCACCACTGCAGAGAGCGATGTGTGCGGCTGTCCACCAACACCAGATCTGTAAGATGTCCGTGAGCCTGGTTCCATTGGCGCGCTAGGCACTCCTGTAGAGAACGCATTTGAAGTTTGGCATAAGGGACGATGAAAATGCAAGATGCCATCATGCCGATTAGCTGCATAAACACTCTGGCTGGGAGAGAGTGTTGTATTTGAAACCTGGGGATAAGGGTTTGTATACTGGCTATCCTGGCTGGGCTGGGGTAAGCTAGAGCAGTGGAAGTGTTTATTGTGGCTCCCAGATATTGAAGTATATGGGAGGGCTGAAGGTGCGACTTGGTGTAGTTTACTGTGAACCCCAAGTTGTGTAATGTTTGTATTGTTTGGTGAGTGTGTTGGACACACTGGTTGAATGATCTGGCTTTGATGAGCCAGTCGTCCAGGTATGGGAAGACATGTATTTGTTGTCTTCGTAGGTGCGCTGCTACTACTGCAAGGCATTTGGTTAACACTCTTGGAGCAGTGGTGACTCCGAATGGAAGTACTTTGAACTGGTAGTGCTGTCCATTGAGTACGAACCTTAGATACTTCCTGTGAGCAGGATGTATGGGAATGTGGAAATAGGCATCCTTGAGGTCTAATGTGGCAAGGAAGTCTTGTTGTTGTAGTAGGGGAAGCACTTGCTGGAGAGTGATCATGTGAAAATTATCTGAATGTATATACTGATTGAGGGGTCTGAGGTCTAAAATAGGCCTTAGAGTGCCATCCTTTTGGGGATTAGGAAATACAGGGAGTAAACCCCTGTGCCCCTCTGTAGTAGAGGAACTGGCTCTATGGCGTGCTTTTGAAGCAGGGAAAGTACCTCTTGCTGTAAAAGCGTAAGATGGTCTGCGGACATTGGACGCTGCTTGGGTGGTATGTTGGGGGGGGGTAGCTGTTAGTTCCAGGCAGTAGCCATGTTGGATAATTTGTCTTACCCACCTGTCTGTTGTAATGGAGTTCCAGACAGGTAGGAACTGTGATAGCCATCCCCCGACAGGGGTGGTGTGGTCGGGGAAGTGGAGGGAAGTCACTGTTTAGGAGTGGTGGAGGTACGGGTGTTATTACCTCGACCTCTGCCCTTAGTGTTGTTGCCTCTGTAACCACCTCTAAAGTATCCTCTATTGGGAGAGGTTTGGGTGGTGCTTTTATATGAAGAGGAATTGTCTGTGGTGTTCCTAGAGCCCCCCTCTGTAGAAGGAGCGGCGAAAGGAGCCACGTTGTTGTGGGGACTGCAATGCTCCCATTGACTTGGCAGTGTCAGTGTCCTTTTTCATTTTTTCCAGTGCTGTGTCAACAGCAGGACCAAAGAGTTGGTTTTGGTTAAATGGCTGATTTAAGATGGTAGTTTGGACTTCTGGCTTAAAACCTGAAATACGGAGCCAGGCGTGCCGTCTGATGAGTACGCTAGTGTTGACGGACCTAGCGGCGGTGTCGGCTGCATCCAGGGCGCACTTAATGGAGGCATTTGAAATAAGTTTGCCCTCCTGAATGAGGTCATTGGCCTGTGTCTTGTACTGATCAGGTAGGTGTTGCAATAGGGTCTCTAGCTGATCATAGTGGGCCCTATCGTACCTAGCTAGTAGTGCCTGGGTGTTAGCTATGCGCCAGATGTTGGTGGCCTGCGCAGCTACACGTTTGCCAGATGAATCCAATAATTTTGACTCTTTGTCAGGGGGCGGAGCATCCCCTGAAGTTTGGGAATTAGCTCGTTTACGAGCATTAGAGACGACCAGGAGTCAAGAGGGAGCTGACCTTTGATGTAGGCGGGGTCATCAGGGGCAGGTCTATACTTTTTATCTATTCTAGGGTTAAGGATCCTGGCCCTTACAGGGTCGTTGAATATTTCAGGGGCATGTTAAATGACACCTTTGATCATGGGTAAAGTTTGAACAGTTTTTGAGACTGTTCAAAGGTGTCTAGAAGGAAATCTTCCTCTGGTTGGTTGGTGTTTATATGCACCCCGTGAAAGACAGCAGCCCTTTGGATAAGTTGTCCAAAACCAATGTGATCATCTGGTGGAGATGGTTTTGTGGGATAAGGTGGAGGGCTGGGGAGGTCTGTAGGATCTAGGGGGTCGTTGTAGCCCCAGTCGTCCTGTGGTGGGTTATCTGGGTCTAGAAGTAGATTATCAGGGTCATCACCATACCCCATGTCGTCCTGATATTCATGTGGTGGAGAAGTTACAGGCTGAGGCGGTGTAACAGGGATGTGGAGAGGAGGGGTGTTAGATAGAGGTATAGGAGAAGGAGGCATAGGGGAAGTAGAAGAGTCCTTCTTGTTTGGAGGGACAGGCTTGTGGCGTGGCACAGAGGAGATATGTCCAGTGTTAGGATTAATATGTATTTTCTGTTGATTAGGATCGATGGGATCCGGTCGAAACAGTTCCTCCTCCTGAATATTTGGCTTCGGCGCCGACTTTTTCGGTTCCGAGCACGGTGATGGCTTTTTTGGATGTTCTTTTGTCTTAGAAGGCGTAGGGGAGTCCTTCGGCTTAGCTATCGGCTCGAACAGCTTTGGTTTAGGGGCTGTGTTGTGGAGCCTGGGTTTCGGCGCCGAGTGATCCGCATGCTTGGAGGCGGATTTTGGGACCGAACCGGATTTTGGAGCCGGGTGTTCTTTCGGTTTCGGCGCCGAAGGTGCCTGTGGAACGGACACGTGTGGTTTGGTCGGTGCCGAGGAGCCGGAAGGCTTTATTTTCTTCTTTGGCGCCGAGCCGGAAGGCGGGGCGTCCGAAGCACGTTTACGGTCGCGACTGGGGCCCGCAGGCGAAGTGTTGACCGGTGCCTTCATTTTTGCAGGTGGGGTTGGGGCAGGGGCGCTGCCCTGGAGTGATGGAACCGTCTGAGTCCTCTGCCTCCGAGATGATAGTGAGGTCTTCGGAATCTTCCTCCGGAACATCGGGACCCTCATCGAAGATATTGATGGGTTCCGGAGCGGACCGTTGCGCCATGATGTGCCTTCGGGCTCGACGATCGCGAATGGTCTTTTTGGAGCGGAAGGAAGCGCAGGCTGGACAGGTGGCCTCGTTATGGTCAGGTGAGAGGCACAGGTTACAGACCTCGTGGTGGTCACTGTGGGGGAACTTTGCTCCACACTGGGGGCATTTCCGGAAGGGCGTCCTTTCCATGGGCAGTAGGCCTTACGGCGTCGATGGGCCCAACGGCCCGCGTCGACGGCTGGAAAGGAGATCGAGGAAGGGACGTCGAGATGTTGATATCAAGTCGTGAAAAACGCTGAAAATGAAGTTTCGAACCGGAGGGTCGAAGTTGCATCCGAACCCGATTGCGGAAAAAAACAATCTGAGGATGGAGTCGATGCCCATGCGCACTATTGTCCAAAGGAGGAGTCACCCATCACATGACTACAAAGACTTCTTTGAAGACAACAACAAAGTGCAAGCATCCGAGCCCAACACCAGATGGCGATCTAATGCACAGTGTGAGCTCTGCAGCTCACATGCCTCGAACATTAAGATTATGTCACACAGTATTATCAATGTGGGCAAGAATACTTTATTAGCTGAACATAATTTAGGACATTAGCATCCTCAAAGTAGTGCTTCAAGCGAGGAGCCAGGCTGAAGAGCAAATTGAGACTGGTTGCAGCCCATTAACATTTCAGGAACTCACCTGGGCATTAGTGGTGGGTGCCACAGATGGAAGGGCTGCGGTGGGCTGGCGAGGGACTGGGGATTTCTCAAGTGCTGTGAGACGAACCTCAAGCTTCGAGATTGCCAACTGCAGATCTTCAACAACTGCAAACAATTAGGGAGAACATTACTACACCACTAGCAAGGACATCACCTCAATGCAGACTGTTGCATGGCCTTGGCCGATTCAACAGTGGGGGAAAAAACAAAAATCAAAACCTACAGAGGTTACAGCCTACTCCCGGAGTGCAGAAGGAGGCCATCTAACATGTAGCACTTTTCTACGTTTTCAATGCCAGATTTAGTCCAAGAGGACCAAAGAAGGAACCACTGCCCACACATCTGGGAAGGCAATAGAAAGTGATCCAAAGATGATTTAACACGCAATCTAGGATACTGATGTGGTTAATTCTACTAATCAAAGCCCTTAAAATGGACACCATATGCAGCACCACAGAGAGAAAATTGTATGAATGCTGCAATGAGCAATTATGCACAGTAACATGCACAATGTCAGCGGCCATGCCAACTTTCTGTACAGCTAACATTTGAAGCCAGAAACTACATAGTGCTTTTTCTGTGGCAGCTCTAAAGGTCTCAGTCCAGTCTCTTCTAGTCAGGCACTGGTGCGCTTCCTGTAATACACACCAATCTAAGCCATGCTTTTTACAATAAATAACATAAAAGGAGGTTCCAGAATGGTTGCAGAAGGATCTCTTGAACAATCATGGCAGCAACATCAGACACTGCAGGAATGAAACATTTCAGAGCAAAAGATTTTTTATAAAGCTCATGATGGTTAGCACAGCCATCTGCAAAACTACAAAGGCAGGTGTCAGAAGCCCCACATCACTTCAAAGCCCTTTCCAATGAAGGGGCCTACCTTTGTGGAGTGACTGGTTCTCTAGCTCCAAGTGGGCAACTCTGGTGACAAGGTCACTGGGCTCTCCACCTGGTCCTGCAAGAGGAGCCGCGCTCTGCAACGAATAAAAAAAGCTGGTGAGCACAAATATACACAACTTGTTCACTTTACTAGGTCACAGAAGCAATCATCGGCAACATGGAATCGGGCCCTGAAAACAAGTACAGATGGAGAAGGGGAAATGAAAGAAGATTATGAGCCAAGCCTTGGCTGGTCTTCTAGAAGGGTTAAAACAAAATTATGAACATGCAATATGGGAGTACAAAGATCTAAAAGAATGTTCAGGTTGCACACTACACCCAAGCATACTCTTCACCCACTCTTGCACAACGCTTGTACTGAAAACATCCGGATTATAATAGAGAAGTTAGACGCTACCAAGAACCTAATTTTGACTGAGTCTCTGTCTGATAACGTAATAGCGCCAAGAGGCTACCAACGGCATAAGATTCTCTCAGAGCGCTACTGAAAACAGTAACAATTCATCTGAAGTTTTTTTTATGGCTATCCTAATCAATGTAATTTTAGCCATTTGGGGAGGTCTGTAGCACAGCATAACATTTACAGGATCTCACAGCTGACGACCATGAATACAGTTTTAAGCGACGCTAATTTTCACTGTGTAATCTGGCTTGGAAATAGTTGGATATGTGGGCAACAGATGGACTTCTTAGGTTAATGAATACAAAGTTTGCTTAGTAAAAGTGTTTGTTACAACACTAAACTGTACAAGAGTATTCCATAACTTTTTTTTACTGGATAATCGATATTTATTAAGACAAGTTTTGCCTCTGTGTGCCACTTTTTAGTGTCAGTTCTTAAAGTGTTGTCTAAAATTTTAGTGTAGTTGGCCTTCTTACACTAAAATATATTCATTCGAAGTTTAATAATTGGTTTGCAGTTAAGCTAGGGGAGGCACAGTCAGGAGACCACTCAGATCTCATTTTATAGATAGGATGCAAGTGGGTGTTCTGGCCTTGTGTCCATGTTAAATGCATTTCTTCATGAGTATGCAAGAGTGCTCGTGGCCTGCCACCCCTTCCCAAAGCCAAGGGCTGGATGTGGCTCTGCACTGCTGGTGCTGCAGGCCCTCACCTCAGTGGTGATATGCCTTCCATGATCCCGCTTGAAAACAGAGGGAGTCAGCTTTTTGGGGGGAGCGGGCAGGAGAGCGAGGAGCAGACTGGGAGAGGGAAGGCAAGCCTTCACCAGCAGTCTCAGCAGAGTGTGTGGAGGAGCGGAGGATCAAACGCAAGTGGGCTGTGCCTGGTACGAACTGCAGCCCTATAACCATTAGTTCAAGCACAGATGGGTAGATCATCCCGGGGGTAGAAATGCTGGCTGACATTAGGTTGCTTAAATACTGCCAGAAATAGTAGTCTAGACAATAACCGGATCTGCGCTCTTGCTGTGCTATGTATGTTTTGATTGTCTCCACCCTCTACACTATAGCCAGGACTTCACCCAGAGCTTTGGAAAAGCACCTACATCCTGTCCTGGAAACATGGATTTAAAACTGCAGGAATCTGGCTTTATTCTACCTTTTGGGCATCTATCGCTCCTCCAAGGCCTGAATAATATCAGAGGTGTTCTCTAAAGCTACCATATTGCACTTAGATTAATAGCAAAGGAGGGAGTTCACTTAAGTAGCTGCCGTTAGGACAGTGCACTTCGATCAACAGATAAAGAGGGAGCGCCAGACCATTTGTACCACTGAAGAGGGAGCGCCAGACCGTTTGTACCACTGAAGAGGGAGCGCAAGAAAGTCTGTCCCACTGAAGAGGGAGCGCAAGAAAGTCTGTCCCACTGAAGAGGGAGCGCAAAAAAGCCTGCACCACTGAAGAGGGAGCGCAAGAAAGCCTGCACCACTGAAGAGGGAGCGCAAGAAAGTCTGTACCACTGAAGAGGGAGCGCAAGAAAGTCTGTACCACTGAAGAGGGAGCGCAAGAAAGTCTGTACCACTGAAGAGGGAGCGCAAGAAAGTCTGTACCACTGAAGAGGGAGCGCAAGAAAGTCTGTACCACTGAAGAGGGAGCGCAAGAAAGTCTGTACCACTGAAGAGGGAGCGCAAAAAAGTCTGTACCACTGACCACTCCAGAGTCCAGGGAGGTGATTTATTCCTGCTTGCTGATCGTTAGACTGAACCTCTTGTCGTACAGCAGTATCTTCTGCAATACTACTACGGATGGATTGAATAAGGAACAATCACTAGAAGAAAATTGTGCTTGAAAACATCAGCAAGAAGTCTTTGTGGATTCCACTAAAACAGATCTCGCTTTACCTGAGAAAAACAAATATTAGGTCAAAGGCCTTGAAGAAAAATCATGTACTAAAAAATTACGATCATTTGAAAATTGGATGACTATGCAGAACCACGTCAGGACTACTGTTGTCGGGACAGGCTTCAGGCAGTCTGTTTTCATTGAAATCCCCCGTTATTATAGTGGGCAGTTTTGAATTGGTGGAGGACTGATTCCAGGTCACCTAGGATAGTTTCTAATTCAACCGGCTCTTTCAAGGCTGGCGGTAAATAAAGATTGATTACTAGGAGCCGACCTCTTGATATCGTCGTTATTAATACTAACAAAGTGTATGCAGAGTTTTAACCATGGAGCCTTGCAGGTTTGAGTTATTTCATAGGCACTAAAGCTCAGGTTTTAGTGCCTTTTTCTAAAATATGTGTGGGGAGGGGGAATCCAACTGATGATGGATCTTTCATTTCTCTTGTAAAAGAGTCCCAAGATCAAGAATCAGAGGGCAACATCTGAAGAGTTAACAGAAATACAATGTTACAAAATCTTGATATTGCAGGATTATTTTTCCCTTAATCTGGATGTGTTGGAATTAGAAAACAGACCATGTGCCAAAAACTCAGAGCCCTAACTTCCTAGTCATCTCCTGGGCAGTCACAGTCTTCCATTAGAATGTATAGGTATTCACCCTGTGCTTGCAGCAGATTTCAACTTCCAACCTTCGTACAGCTGCTCAACCGTAAAGGAGTACAAGTAACCCGGGTGGAATTCTTTAAGCCGGCAATAGTGAACTTGTTACTGATGAACTGTAATTTCTTTCATGTGAGAGCGATCGAATCATCTAGGATTCCTCCTAAAACGTCATAAATAGGAGTGGTCTGCTGCCATTCACCCGTTTGGAGTTCCCACTTCCAATTGGATTTGGAGCAAAAGCACGCTCTGTAAGATTGAGGGGCCCTGGGAAGAATATTCCAACCCCTAGGTTTACTGCACCAGAAAAGGTCAGTCAGTCAGTAAGGAATGCGAGGCTCGGGCTCCCTGGGCCTTTAAGTAGTAGACTGAAGCTGATTAAAAGCCAAGAGGATTTTAGCCCTCAATTCTGGACAGCATCCTGGAACGTACTGGGCCTAGGAAATCTGCAGGAGTTAGAATCAGAGGACTGGACTATCAAATGTCAAAAGGAAACAGGCATTGGAGAATTAGTATTTACTTGAATTTTATGTACTCCCACCTCCGATGAAAAATACCTGTCAGGTCGAAAAGAAAAGGGGCTTGGCGATACTGCTCAATACAGGTGTATTCTTACCATAAGGTGATAAACTCAAGATATCTCCGATGGACAATAAGGCTAAATCGTAGTGCCTGTGTTGCTGTTTAAATGTTTATGTGCCACACGGGAGGTTAAATGATACACTTTTAGTGATCTTTCCATTAAAATAGGAGATTAGTCAATCTGAAGCTACTCCAGATTTTATTGGTTATTTTAACAAAAGTTCTGCATTGCTTTGTGAAATATTCTTAAAAGATGAAATGCATAGATCATGGAATATGCCAGAGCTTCCACTTATGCCTGGCTAAGCAGACAAGAGGAAGATTCCTCCTGCAGGGTCTTTGAACCAGCATGCTGGGATACTAAAAGGGATACTTGAGGAGGATGTCCCAGCTGCTCGGACACGGACAGGAAAGAAGACCTGCTTTACGAGTGATTATGTAATCTGGTTTTGCAGCCCATTAATGTTTGTAAACGGGGATTGCTCATCTCCAACTGAGTGACCATAATATAAATGTGTGTACTGCTTAGTTATCTAAACAAGAGGGGGACTCTTGGAACCCGGAAGGAGGGAAAGTGCTGCTAGCACGTGGGAAGAGGACATACTAGCCAACGTTAAATACAATGGTATGGACTGACCTCTTGGAAGATCTACTATTAGGTAATTTCCAATCATGGAGAGTTCATACTACAGCTACTCAACATTTTTAATTTATTTTGAAGAGGTTGCTGGAGCTGGTCAACTCCTCCAGATCGCCAGGCATTCAAAATGCTGGTATATTTACTGTGGCAATAGCACCAGAAGAAAGAATTCAAGGCCGACACATTCATTCATATTTTTAGTCCCTTGCCCTGGTAAACAGGCTTGGATATAAAAGCTCCAGGAAAAAAAAAAAAAAGGTTTTTTGAAAAAACACAGCAAAGGAAAGGTAAGGAAGCAAAAGCCGGGACTTTGTTGACTAAAGGACAAAATTCATATACATTCTGGCACCTGCTGGTAAGTGCGTCAGGGTTAAAAAAGCAAAAACATCTTTTGCAATCCCAGGAGAGAACTGGGTGCTTCATGATTTACCACTTTATGCAACAAATAATTGGTCCTTGGGGTCGTAATAGCTTATGGCCAGTTTCCCAAGCTCGAGTGCAGTCCACCATCTCCTGAGAAACGGTGTCCTTCCTACAGAAAGCTAGGAGTACAAATGCCAAGGGCCCCGGCAGATCACAAATTCATGTGCTTAAACAGAGTCCCCAGTAAGTGGAAAATATTGGGGTCCTCTCTAATGCTTTTTCTAATACAGAAGGTGTCCCGCCCTCTTGGACTGGTATTTCGCTTTTCCTCTGTATAAGGGTTCCTGCAAGGAACCAGAGTACTGTAGTTAATTAGCTCTCCTAGACGCTGGTGGACAGATGTTCAAGAGTGTGTGGAGGAAAACAACTTGTTGCCCATCGTACAGTCTGCTTACCGAGCAAAGTAGACTTCCTGACTTGTTATTACAGTACTTTAGGTGGCACTGGAAATATAGCTATTTTTGAAAAGGCAGACAATTAGCAATGCCTTAATTGTCTATGCATCAGCACTGGCATGTCTGATGGTCAACTTTGTGGCATAAACCACCAGCCCTTCAAATACCGGCTGGTGGTCGTGAACTCCTTGCTAGACCATACACTGGAACCTGGATCGAGATGCTGATGGGAGCAGAGGAGGGTCCAACTAGCCAAGTTAACAATGCAAATGGTGTAATGGTGCCCGTTGGCATTACGGCTTTCTTACCCTTCATCTTCACGACTTACCACACATTTTGCAAAGTGATGAAAAATGTTCCCCCGTTAGGAGGTCCATCTGCGCCATTATACGCAGATGTCATCTTGGATCTTACCCAAACAGGCCAACAGTGGGAGTTAAAACACTTGGAACATTCGCAGGCCTGCACTTCTTGAAGGTGATCAACTCCAAGAACTAAAGTGAGGGTATATGGCCAAAAGCGGGCTCGTTTTCCTTGGAGTTGGGAGTGCAAACATACGTGTAGTAATGTCCCAAAACATGTTTTTTACCTCCACGAAGATCAATTATCCACAAAAGGAATAAATCATTCTGGAGGATAAATGTTTTTATAATTTGAATCAAAGGAACCAAATTAAATACCTTCTACAGGTGTACAATACAAAGCCTCACCCTGCCCTCTTATATGGTATAAAATGTGTCTTTTTACAGTGGTCATTTAAAAAAATCGAGTACAGGGGCAATCTTAACGTCATTGTGTTTGATTTGCAAAAGACAGTGTGGGTTTTTTTTTTTTAATAAAGCATCAGTTGCTACCCTCCCATGTAGGAGTACAGTTTCCTAGGCTGCTGAAATACCTTACATATAAAAAGATTAGTGGTCTGCACATCTGGGGTGGGGAGGGCAAGCCAGTCTAATTTGCGGTCTCATGTAAAATAAACATGAAGAAGTTGTATATTAGCAGGTGAGCTCAGACTCCATTTTGCAACAAAAGGCCCAAACTGTATGCCAATATATAGTAAAACGTTCCTTTGGAAATTCTACAGTGCAGAATTGCGACCACAGATGTGTGAAATAAAAACAATGGCATGGACAATAAACTCACCAGTTTTTTCTAACCCCCTCTACCCCCACACCCCCTTTCCCCCACCGTTCACATGTGGAATGATACAAAATTACAGGGCGAAAGATATGTGCAGTGCCACCCAATGAACCACTACCCTGTCTCGTACGACCCGCGGTTGCCTTACACTATGCTATGAAAAAATTCCCAACCATGGCATGAAATCTTCACTGGGGGCATCTGTGCGGCTAGAAGCGCGAGTGGTTGGGAACGAAGGGACTTAAGGATCAGCTCTTAAAATAAGACGCGCCCTCCATTACCAATGCATGAAGATTACAAGGCAAGAAAGGAGCAGAAAGCTGGTAGTATTGATGGGCAGAGATGACAAACACCTGCCCTGGTAAACAGACGATTAAGGCGCTTGTGCGCAGCAGATAAAGTTTGCAGACACCGTGAGGGGCGTACCAGGTGGCTCCCATTCAAATTAAGTCTACAGAGAACTTGGAGCGAAGTATCTAGAGGGTTCAAAGTGCGCTGGTTTCAAAGGCAGCGGCAGATGGGGATGTCGGTCACTCATTTAGAGTCCCATCCTAAAGCAGTGTGGCGGGGAGATTAGAAGCTTGCTAGTAGATCTCAGAATACTAGATTTGATCGTCTCGAGATCCCTGCGGACTGCACTTTGAGATCAATGCTGGAATAGAACTGAAGGTGGTGCTCAGTACCAACAGCTGCTGCTGATGGAGAGATGGGTTTTCAAGGTCATGACTGCCGTAAGCTCAGTCATGTAACAACTGTTTGCATCACGCATTTCGACTATTTTTGTGGCCTTGTACGACTTACGGTCTCTGGGCACACTCTGGTCATCTGCTTGTGTTCTCTTGATATTTCCTTCTGTCACTTGAAGTGAAAAAACAGAGTTGGGTATATCAGAATATATTAGCCCCAAAGGTTATGATGAACATTCACTGAGCTTGTTCACTGCATGCAATGTGCACGCCCAGAGTAGGCGACGTCCTCTAAATCTCCAAGTTTTTGGTCCTATTGGTGCGATTCCAAGTGCCTCACTCCTCGACAAGAGTGTATTAGCACCAGTCAGTTACAAGACCTAGAATGAACACGTGCCTAGGTGTGGGTTCTGCCAAGATGCAAGAGTGAACGGGTTGACTGCAATGGACAGGCCTCTGCAGACCTCGCACCTGCCTCTGCAGGACATGCCCGGCCTTAGTAAGAGACGGACTACAGCGCGAATCTGCAGACGGAAGGCAGCCAGAGGCGCGTCTTATGAGACTGCACTGAACATCTGGATCGCGGCATGTAGCCCGACTTCAGCTGAGCTGAAGTCAGGCTACGACGACGTGTCGGCAGGCACGCGACGGTTGGGAGGACAGCGACTTAAGAGTTGTCTCAAACTTTCCTAGCACTAACTGAAGTTTAAAGTACAGCCTCAAGGTGGTGCCGGTGCCACACTTTATAAATGTATGGCTAACGCACAAAAATAGTTAGGAGACAATTGAATCATGCAGGACATTAAAAAAAAAAAAACAAGCATTTGCAATGCAACAGG
Source organism: Calotriton arnoldi (assembly GCA_963921515.1). Classification (NCBI taxonomy): domain Eukaryota; kingdom Metazoa; phylum Chordata; class Amphibia; order Caudata; family Salamandridae; genus Calotriton; species Calotriton arnoldi. The sequence goes on along the minus strand of CAWUFW010005914.1, from coordinate 846,209 downwards.
TCTCGCATTTACGCGAGTTTGAGCTATTGGCATAGTAAATGACAATGCCTTTTATTTAGGTTTTAGTTTTTGAAACCTAAATAAAACGCATTGTCATTTACAATGCCAATAGCTTAAACTCACGTATATGCAACACCTATTGCATTGAAAATGCTTGTTACAATGGCTCTTGGACCAGTGAAGCCCACACGAAGCGATAAGGTGAAAGCAAGGTTAAAATCACAGGGACAGTTAATAACGGTTCTCATCTTAAAGTTTGCATGCGTCAATGGTTTGAAAGTGAATGCCAGCTAATTGGCACCGCCCATTTTTGATGTGTTAGCACTTAAAGCACCTTCAAACATTGCGTGCTGCCTGCTAGAACCGTCCATGTGCAGCTAGCCCCCAGGTTTAGATAGAAGATTTGGGAATAATTTGTTCCCAGACTTGTGCGCTGTGCTGTCTGGAAGAGGCACTGTTGTGCGATTGAAACGTAGTACAAAATAACTATTAAAGTAGGTTTCAAATAACTGAACGAACACACAAGTAGTGTATAACCAGCACATTGACACATTGCCAAAGGTGCAGCATGGTAGATGTGCGGTGCGTTTTTAACGTAGTACCAAACTATGAAAAATAGGTTTCAAACAACTTAAAGAAACACACACGTAGTGTGAAAAACAGCGCATTGGCACATTGCCAGAGGCGCAGCATGGTAGATGTGTTGCGTGTTTTGAACGTAGTGCAAAACTATGAAAAATAGGTTTCAAACAACTTAAAGAAACACAAATGTAGTGTGTAAACAGCATATTGACCCATTGCCTTAGGCGCCGCATGGTAGACGTGTTGGATTTTTCCAACCTTGTAATGAAAAAGCGGCTGTGCTGCTTTATTTAAGTTTTAATGCTAGTACCTGGAGCCATTTATCTGTGCTTTGTTCATATATTATATATAAAGGAGCAAACTCTTACCTTGTTTTCGGATGAACCATCAGCTCCTTGCAGAAACCCCCCCCAAATACCTGGAGACTGTATTCTGCTTGCGAAAAATGTACTTGCTCTGGTGCATGAGGAACCAAGTGAGCAGCGCCAAAAAAAGGCTTGCTTGCTCGAAAAATTCCCCCCTCATGCAACCTTCCTTGGTACCACCTCTCTCTCTCCAGAGTTTCTGGTGGGTTTTTCTTCTTGCCTGCGTCTGTTGCTGTGTTTTCTCAGACGGCTTCAGTGCACCTCCGATCTCCATGGCGGAAAAAATAATCTGAGAGCTTGCACACACACAAAGGGGGTTGTAGCCTGACCACAGGGATCGGGTTTCACAACCATCCAACAGAAAGAAAAAAAAAGCACTTTTCAACTCCAACCACTAGATGACAGAATATGCACAGTATGTGAATCTAGAAGAAGTCTATGCTGCAAAACAGCTTTGTATGGTAGGCCTGTTCCTTTGAGTGCCATGGTTAAACTAAAAAACACTGGAGAGGCAAAGTTGTCCCCCTGGCTGGCTCTGACCTCTTGACAGCAGACAACGGCCCTAGCCTGATGCCAGATTCATCTAAGGACAAGTTCCTGCACTCGGGGACTGCCTACACGCCCTTCAGGTCTGCTACAGATCAGTAAAACATGGCTTATCACCTGGCTCAAAGTAACTCCATATGGGATAGTGCTGCTTGCCTCCTGAAACTATTGCAATGGTTCAGTCTATGGCAATGTATTCCAAGCGCTGCGTATACAGCAAATTATGAACAAATGCGCACCTCTTGAAAAGTGATATATTTCCAAGGCTGCATCGAACTTGTAAATCCAAGTTCTCTAGCGAAACCTGTTACTTAAGCAATGGAGGGCACGAGATTCTCCTCGAGAGGGCCATGCTACCTAGTGGGGCCAAGGATAATAGAGAACACCCCCCCCCCCTCTCCTAGCATACATCATCCTAACGTCTGGATGTTCTGTTTTTACCAGACAGCGATTCCCTCCCAATTTTCCAGTGGTCATCTGGCTGATTCTTTACAGACTCAAAAGGCTACGCGAAAACCCACATCAAACTATTAGCGTCATGCTCCATCCCGATCTGTACTCGCGCCCCCCTTACCTAAAAGCGCTAAACAGTTGAGTGACACCCCTGCAGACCACTGAAACGGACCTTTTACCCAAGGCTTCCAGATGAGTCACCGAGAACACACAGCTCCTGGACTGTTTACACCATGCATTATGGGAGCAGCAGTCTTGGGCCCGTTCTACAGACCCAAACGAACCAACGCTCAGGGTTTGAACACAGGAAGGGAGACCACAACGAGAATGGTAGGGTGAAAAGAGTTATTATTTGTAGGTAGTTAAGCAGCACTACAGTACAAATTAATATACAATGACCATAACACACAAAATGAGCACTGAGCGGGATAGTGATGGTGAGCGGCGCAGTGACACAGGAGTGAAGAGAGCAGCGTGAACGGCAATAATGAGTAAAAGGAAGAAATGTGGTCAAAAGTACAAAAAATTATATACAGTGTTGGTATTCAGGATTTAAGACAAATCAATTGACCACAACACCACCAAAGTTCTTGGCTGGGTAGTCAACGGCATTTCAACCTGAATGATTTCAGGGCCTCATCAGGACAATGGTCATTAGTTTGGAGGTAGTGCTAAGCTGGACAAGGATTGAATCAAGCGTCCGGGTAAGGGCAACCCGCATGTAGTGCATACAGCACGGTGTCTGGGGTCCGTGTCTGTACCAATGGAGTAGGTCCAACTGCGTGAGAAATTGCAGGAGTGAGTCCGATAGGTAACTGGTTTGACTGTCGGTCGCGGAGGTATGATTAAAGTCAAAGACAGAAGCAATCCAAAGGAACTACGCACGTTGGCGGTCAGGAATATCCAGGGGCTGAGGCGGAGGAGTCACTCTCCGTTGTATAGCCGGGGACGAATGAATCCATTGTGATTGATATCACCGGTTTTACTGTCCTTTTTAATGATCTCCAGTTGAGACATTGTTGTTTGTTGCATATTGCGCCCGGTCTCACCTGGGTTAACGGGCCCTACTCCTGTTATTGTTCCTATTTCAGGGTTTGAACACAGCATCGTTGATGACAACAGGTCATCTGACAACAACGCCTCGTCAGGGGGAGTACGCGCTATTTAATTACCAATTACCGCCGGCTGCCCTGCTGCGGACCCTGCCACCATGTCAGCCCTTTCCAGCACCCAAACGCTACCTGCCCACACCTCCTCCCAGTCCGGGCGATACCTGGCGGCCGGCTCGGTCAGTGTGGTGGTGTCCAGGTAATGGATCTTGTAGAACTCGAGCAGCGCCAGCAGATTGTCGAACTCCTGGTCGCCGATCTTGAAGCGCCTCGAAGGCAGCAGAGAGTTGATGATGTAGTGGGAGACCAGCGAGTTCTCGGACACGGACAGCACGTAGTCCCCGGGGCACGTGGACGAATCCCGCACCAGAAAGACGCCGTGCCGCTGCCCCTGGAGCAGCGCCTGCGCCTCATTGCGAGACACCGGCCCGAAGTACCAGCTCGAGCGGTCCGACAAGTCAAAGCGGGCAGAGAACATGGCTTGGCGGAGGTGGGCCCTGGGCCTGCGAAGGAGGCGTCACCGCGGAATCAGGGCTCGCGATTCTCCTGACAAGGAACTCAGAGGCCTCCTCAGCCAAGTCGGGCGCGGTCTCCCATCCTCAGAGTACGGATAGGGAGCCTGCAAGGCCAGTGCAGCAGCTAGCTTACAGGGCGCTTGCCGAGACCTCCTTAACTGTGCTGTGAGTTTGGAGAGTCTGCTCACCGCACTGACAGAGAAGCCCGTTCTTCTCCAACTACTGTTACCACAGTATAAAACAAGCATTTGCAATGCAATAGGACTCGCATTTACGCGAGACCTATTGCATTGCAAACGGAAGTGCGGGCGGGCACCAACAACTGGAGTCCGGGGGTGGGTGGGTGTTTTGGGCGAGAAGGCACGGACTGCGGGAGAGGGGGGTAGGGAAGGCACAGGCAGTAAGAGAACCCCATTAAAGAAAATAGTGCTCACAGTCTAAATAACACATACCGTGCAACACTCGAAGTAAAGGGGCCAGTACCCATGGAAGGATACAAATGACGACATGGCCATCATAAGGAGGGACTAAAAGCCTATAAACCAATGGGAAAGCAGCATTTAGGAATGACAGACAAGCCAATGAAGAAGATGGGCGGGGGAGTGGGCGGGGCTTCCTTCACGTAGTCAACTACCACAGATCAATCCCAGAGCGGCGCTTGCGTGCTGGCTCAGGGCTCGACCTAAAAAAAAAATTAAAAAAAAGATTTACAGGACAAATCAAGTTACTCTGAGCCGATTAGCAAGCTAGAGAACACTATGGTTTTATCTCATCTGGGTGTGCTTTCTTGTCAAGAGCCCAGCATTGCTCCTCAAACACTTACAGAGGGGGGCACTGACTGTCTCGGAGAGCGGACTGGCTTGGCTTCAGGGGTGTCACGAAGGACAGTCTTGAGCTGCAAAGGTGGGAAAAATGTTTAATTACTTTTTCAGAATGAAATGAAAAAGCAAGCAAGAGGCAGAGGCTGGTCAATCATGCGCCTGGAACACTGCAAGCTGGCATGCAGGAACAGCAGCAGCAAAGCCTGAAGCTATTTGGAAAAAAGGCGGACAATGTGCAAACCTTGGCAAAGTCAATAGGTCTGGTGGTGCCTGCCAGCCTTCTGACTTTGTCAATGATTGCTTAATTTTGCCATGGTTTTCATAAAACTGTTCGGGGGAGCCGCCAGCCCCTCGTCAATATATATATATTATATAGATCAGAATCATGCAAACTATGTCATGCTTCAAGGTGCTATTTCTCAGATTCTTTAAAGAAAAAGGCGAGACTTTAGTGTCTTAAAGGCATCACTATGTTATGCAGATTTGTATAGTGCACTATCACCCGGGAGGGTATCCTGGTGCAGAGAAGGTGAGTCTAGTCAAACCTAGGGCCTTGTGGGACTACTCACAAAGCAGTCTTCAGCTTCTTGCGGAATTCAAGAAGTGAGAAGGAGGATCTTATGTGCAGCAGCAGGTCGTTCCACTCTTTAGGAGCAATGCAGGAGAAGGCTCGACTGCCAGATCTGAGTTTCTGTATGCATGGGATGTGTCCAAGTAGGAGTCCGGACGGTAGAGGTGCCTGGTAGATTTTTGAAAGCAATCAATCAATCAATCAATCAATCACGGCATTTATAGAGCGCGCTACTCACCCGGGAGGGTCTCAAGGCGCTGGGGGAGGGGGTAAGTTACTGCTCGAACAGCCAGGTCTTGAGCTGCTTCCTGAAGGAGAGATGGTCCTGGGTTCGCCGAAGGTGAGTGGGGAGGGAGTTCCAGGTCTTGGCTGCCAGGTAGGAGAAGGATCTTCCTCCGGCGGTGGTTCTGCGGATGCGTGGTACGGTGGCGAGGGCGTGGCTGGTTGATCGTAGCTGGCGTGTGGGCGTGTAGAAGGTCATGCGGTCGTTGAGGTACTTTGGGCCCAGGTCGTGGAGGGCCTTGTGTGCGTGGGTGAGGAGTCTGAACGTGATTCTCTTGCTGACGGGGAGCCAGTGCAGGTCTTTCAGGTGCACGGTGATGTGGCTGTGTCGGGGATGTCCAGGATGAGTCGTGCGGAGGCGTTCTGGATGCGCTGGAGTCTCTTTGAAGTTTGGCTGTGGTTCCGGCGTAGAGGGTGTTCCCATAGTCCAGTCGGCTGGTGACGAGTGCCTGGGTGACGGTCTTCCTGGTTTCAGTGGGGATCCATCTGAAGATCTTGCGGAGCATGCGCAGGGTGTTGAAGCATGAAGATGAGACGGCGTTGACTTGTCTGGTCATCGACAGGGAGGAGTCCAGGATGAAGCCCAGGTTGCGTGCGTGGTCCGTTGGCTTGGGCGCGGTGCCCAGGGCCGGGGGCCACCAGGAGTCGTCCCAGGCGGAGGGTGATGAGCCCAGGATGAGGACTTCCGTCTTGTCTGAGTTCAGTTTAAGGCGGCTGTTCCTCATCCAGTCGGTGACGTCTCTCATCCCGTCGTGTAGGTTGGCTCTGGCGGTGGTGGGGTCGTTGGTGAGGGAGAGGATCAGCTGGGTGTCGTCGGCGTAGGAGATGATGTTGAGGTTGTGTCGGCGTGCGATGGCTGCGAGGGGGCTCATGTAGACGTTGAAGAGGGTTGGGCTGAGTGAGGATCCTTGTGGAACGCCGCAGATGACTTCGGTGGCTTCGGATCTGAACGGGGGAGGCGGACTCTCTGGGTTCTTCCGGCGAGGAACGAGATGATCCATTCCAGTGCTTTCTCTCGGATTCCGATGTTGCTGAGGCGCTTCACTAGGGTGCGGTGGCAGACGGTGTCGAACGCCGCAGAGAGGTCCAAGAGGATGAGGGCAGCTGTTTCCCCGTTGTCGGTTAGGGTTCTGATGTCGTCGGTGGCTGCGATAAGGGCGGTCTCGGTGCTGTGGTTGGCCCGAAACCCGGACTGCGAGGGGTCGAGGGATCCATTCGTCTCGAGGAAGGCGGCAAGCTGTCTGTTGACGGTCTTCTCGATGACTTTGGCCGGAAACGGAAGGAGCGAGATGGGACGGTAGTTCTTGAGGTCGGTGGGGTCCGCCGTTGGTTTCTTCAGGAGGGCGGTAAGCTCGGCGTGCTTCCAGCTCTCCGGGAAGGTGGCGGTGTGGAAGGAGGAGTTGATGATGTCCCGGAGATGGGGTGCGATGGTGGCGTCGGCTTTGTTGAAGACGTGGTGTGGGCAGGGGTCGGTTGGTGATCCGGAGTGGATGGAGTTCATCGTGCGGGTGGTGTCTTCGGTGCTGATCGGGGTCCAGTTGCAGAGGGTGGTGGTGGCGGGCGTTGGTTCGGCGGTAAGGTGCGTTGTTTGTGCGTCGAAGCTGTTGTGTATGTCGGTGATCTTGCGGTGGAAGAACGCGGAGAGTGAGTTGCAGAGGTCTTGCGAGGGGGTGATGTCGTTGTTTCCGGCGCTGGGGTTGGAGAACTCTTTGACGATGCTGAAAAGTTCCTTGCTGTCATGGGCGTTGTTGTCCAGTCGTTCTTTGAGTGCCGACTTCTTGGTGGCACGGATCAGCTGGTGGTGTTTGCGGGTGGCGTGCTTGAGGGCGGTCCTGTTGTCTGTGGTCTGGTCGAGTCGCCAGGTTTTCTCGAGAGTGCGGCAGTTCTTCTTGGATTCCTTGAGTTCGTTGGTGAACCAAGGGGTTTTCTTGCTTCCGGGTCTGCTGGGAGGGTTTTTAGTGGTGCGAGGTCGTCGGCGCAGGCGGTCAGCCACTTGGCGAGGTTGCTGGCTGCTTCGCTTGGGTCCGTTGTGTTGGTGGGTGTGTTCTGGCTGAGGGAGGCGGTGAGCTGCTCGGCGGTGATCTTGCTCCAGCTCCGGCGGGGAGCCTGTTGCGGGTGGTGGTGGGTCGCAGTCTTTCTGAAGCTGAAGTGGACGCAGCTGTGGTCGGTCCAGTGGAGTCCGGTGGCGTGGCTGAAGGAGATGTGCTTGCTGGACGAGAAGACGGGGTCAAGCGTGTGGCCGGCGTAGTGGGTGGGCGTGTTCACCAGTTGCTTGAGTCCGAGGTTGGCGAGGTTGTCCAGCAGGGCGGTGGTGTTTCTGTCGTTGTTGTTCTCCAGGTGGAAGTTGAGGTCCCCTAGGAGGATGTAGTCGGCTGAGGGCATGGCGTGCGGGCTGATGAAGTCTGCGATGTCTTCGCTGAATAGTGTGCGTGGTCCCGGGGGTCTGTAGATGAGGGTGCCTCGGAGGGTGGTCTTGGGGTCAGTGTGTATCTGGAAGTGTAGGTGTTCGGCGGCGGAGAAGGTCTCGTCGGAGTTAGTCGAGATGCGGATGGTGTTCTTGTGTACGATGGCGATGCCTCCTCCCGTCTGGTTGACGCGGTCCTTCCGGGTGATCTTGTATCCATCCGGGATGGCTATGGCGATGTCGGGCGCTGAGGAGGCGTTCATCCAGGTCTCGGTGAGGAAGGCGATGTCCGGTGCTGTTGCGTCGAGCAGGTCCCAGAGTTCCACGGCGTGCCTGTGGACGGAGCGGGTGTTCAGCAGGATGCATTTCAGGTGGTTGCTGCTGTTGCTCGACTTGGCGGAGGTGGTGCACGTCCGGGGGCAGGTGAATCGGCAGGCGAAGGGTCCGTGGGTGCGTCTCGGTGAGGCTCGGTAGCAGGCAGGGTTCCGGCCGGCATTGAGTGCGGTGAGTGTGGCGGCGTCGTAGGTCCGTCGAGTAGTGTTGCGTTGGTGGGTTCCAGGGGTTCTGGCGCTGGGCGCGGTCCAGTTGCGGACGGGCGCAGACGGGCTTGCCTTAGGCGCGCCTTCGGCGCGCCAGCGGCGCGCCCGCTGCGCACGTCCGCTGCGCCGGCGTGCAGCGGCCGCCATTTATGGGGAGGTGGGAGGGAGGAGCAGCTGGGAGGCGGGAGGCAGGGGCAGCGAATGGGCAGTCAGGGGGCGGGGCCGCAGGAACGCAGCGGCGGGAGTGGCGAGAGGCAGCGGGGGCACAGAAAGGAAAAACAGGGGGACAGCAGACAAAATCACGGGCACAACAACAGTGGGGCAGCGAGGGGTACAGAAAGGAAAAACAGGGGGACAGCAGACAAAATCACGGGCACAACAACAGTGGGGCAGCGAGGGGCACAGAAAGGAAAAACAGGGGGACAGCAGACAAAATCACGGGCACAACAACAGTGGGGCAGCGAGGGGCACAGAAAGGAAAAACAGGGGGAGAGCAGGCAAAATCACGGGCACAACAACAGTGGGGCAGCGAGGGGTACAGAAAGGAAAAACAGGGGGACAGCAGACAAAATCACGGGCACAACAACAGTGGGGCAGCGAGGGGCACAGAAAGGAAAAACAGGGGGACAGCAGACAAAATCACGGGCACAACAACAGTGGGGCAGCGAGGGGCACAGAAAGGAAAAACAGGGGGACAGCAGACAAAATCACGGGCACAACAACAGTGGGGCAGCGAGGGGCACAGAAAGGAAAAACAGGGGGAGAGCAGGCAAAATCACGGGCACAACAACAGTGGGGCAGCGAGGGGCACAGAAAGGAAAAACAGGGGGAGAGCAGACAAAATCACGGGCACAACAACAGTGGGGCAGCGAGGGGCACAGAAAGGAAAAACAGGGGGAGAGCAGACAAAAACGGGCACCGGGGCCACAAGCGGAGGGCGATCTTACCTACAGGAGCAGCGGGCAGACAACACAGGCGGAGCTGTGTGGTGGGGGAGCGACCTACCTGGCAAGGTCAAGGGTCGCACAAAGCAGATGCGTTTGTTGAGGTATGCTGGGGCAGTCTTAGATGGTGCCTTGAAAGTGTGGTTGAGGAGTCTGAATTGTGCTACTTTTTTTTATGGGGAGCCAGTGGACATCCTTCTGGATTGGAGGGATGAGTGTGCAGCGTGGGAGGTTGAGAGTGATTCTAGCTGCAGAGTTGTGAATGGTTTGTAGTCTTCTAGTGAGTTTTTGGTTGATTCCGGCATAGAGGGAGTTCCCGTAGTTCAGCTTGCTTGTGATTAGGGTGAAAGTGACGGTTTTCAGGGTGCTAATGGGGAGCCATTTGAATACTGTACTTCGCATCTTCAGGATATGGAAACATGAGGTGGTGACAGCATTGACTTGGGCGGTCAAGTCGAGTTTGCTGTCGATCCAGAGGTTCTTGGCATGGGTGTCAGTCCTAGCTCTGTTGATCACCAGGAGTCCCACAGTGAGGTGCCCTTCCTGAATATCATGATTTTCGTTTTCCACTTTGGTCTTAAGGTGGAGGGCCACACTGGTCAACAGACCTCTAGAAAAGGGGGAAGACTCCCACTTTCCGAGAAAGTAAAGTCCTAGGGACCATGCGATCCGATATGAGTCTGGAAAAGGACAGGCAGTCTTTAGTAAAAAAAAGGTTTCATTATTGAACACCTCAAATTAAAGAGAAAGACTGCTGCCACCTCCAAAATCGAATATCGGTGTCTACATGCAGGTGTTCTAGGCAAGCTTCCCTCAAAAGTCTCATATAATGTTTATATAGTCCAAACTTGATGGGGCGCCGTACATCAATTGGGGATTTACACATTTGCATTTCATAATTACATTTCACATACTTTCAAGTCTTTAACATTTCGGCAGTTACAATTTTAAGACATTCACACAGAATCACACGAGTTACATAACTGTCCCAAGTGCTTCAAGAAACTGGCAGCTCTGTGATGTGTAACAGAAGTACCCACCACACCCATCAGTGAAGAAAGAAAAATCGGCTCACTATTTTTAAAGTTGTAAAGCCCCTTCTCTTTTCTCTCTGCACACCTATGCCATATATCTTACTTCTGGTAAGGAATAGGGACTTAACAAACCCTTTATAGTGGCTCACACTCAGTAAGTGCAGAGTTGAAGTGTTTGATATGCAACTTCTCCAATGATATTTCATACAGATATTTTTTAAAGCTGATGCTGAATGTTTCAGCACAGGCCATTTGGTCAGCCCCTAAGCTCTTGCGGACTGTGCCAATGTGAAAATACACAAGTCACAGGAGGTGGAAAGTCCAGAGAAGCAAGGTGCAGAATGAAGCACTTCTATTGGAAACCTTGGTAAAGTGATTCACTTGCAAAGAGCTTTGAAAACATTTCTGTTCATGGGGTTTCTACTGCTTTGACCGTCTCGCACTGTGTATTGTAAAGTGCAGCAAAAACTCAGCCTGCATCCAAGCCAGAAAGAACCTCCCCTGCATCCGCAGGCACTTCTACGTCGACGACTGGTTTGCTGACCCTGTTGTCCCACGGACATCGCCCGGCTCTACAACAAAGGTAGCGATTTGTTGGTTCTCCAGAGGGCTGACCAGTCTTCCCTGTAACTTGGGTGAATGTAATCCCTCTCCAGCTGACGTGAACCGCCTTCCTGTGCACCGCGTCTGTTGCCAACACTTGTTGTCTCTCGCTACGAAAGATGTTCAAGCTCCAAGAAGCCCCAGCCTCTAGCATTGCACAGCTCCAAGAACGACGTCCTGCCTGTATCTTCTGAATTGTGGCCCTTCATCTCCTATGTGCTGGTGATGCTTCCCTGCGACTCCCTGTGCCTGCTGCCAGAGGGTCTTTGAGGGGGGCTACATCGATTCCTGCTGGCTCTCCTGCATGCTGAGGGCCTGCTCTGACTTTCCCTTGATGGGTTAATCCCACAGACTTTGCTGGTCTGCAACACAGCATCTTCTTTCAAAAACCTGTTGTTTGCGTTTGCCAAGCCTTGTTGGTGGTTTTGCCGGCCACGGACCTTCTTGAACTCGACCATGGGACAGCTCCTATGCTCCTGCATAGTCGGCTGGTCTCCACAGCGGTCATTTCAACCTCATCGTGCTACAGCAAGAACCTCCAACAAGGGCTGGTATTGTGCTCCTGGTCACCTCTGGGTAGTTTGGACTCTGTCCCCTCTGCTTTCAGGTTCTTCTTGTCTGGATTCCATGTCCTGGTTCCACTGGCCTGGTGCACGAGACTGTGGCTGCTGATCTTCCATGATCCTCCACTGGTATCTACAAGGTGGTTCTGACATCACTTCATCCCTATGCACCTCAGCTCCCTGGTGTAGGTACCCTGGTTCCCAAGGTATCCACAGGTGGGGTGGATCTTCAATCTTCCTTGATCCAAGTGGTTCCTTCGGGAAGGGTCCTAGAATTGTAAAAATCCAACTGCAACTTACCCTGTGCTATCTTATGGACATTTGACCAGGTGTAACCACTCTGCATCTGGGCGCCTTGGGGTCCCTGGCTACTCACCTTTGGTGGTGCCTTACTTCCCTTAGGGTCATCCATCCTTTGGTATTAGTCCTGTTTTAGTACTTACCTCACATTCCACTATTTTGGTATATGGCCCCCCCCCCGCCCCACCCCGGGTTGGGCGCTATGTGTTTTCCTATGCTCCTTACCCATTTCTGACTGTAGTATTTCTCGTGTGTATTCGATATCTCCAGGTAGGAGATATACCAAGTTAGTGTCTAGTGTGTGATAATAAATACAAAGTATTTTTATACTCACCTGGTGTGGTTCTTTCTTGTGCGAAAAGCTTACGGACTATAGTGGCACATGCATCTGCTTTATATCCTCCTGAATAAGCCTTAACTGCTCTCCACAGCTACCCCTTGAGAGCTCTGTTTTCAGGGACCTAAACACTATCACTAAGGGATGCCTGGACACAGTGCCTCACCATAGGTGGACACGATATACCCAGCCAGCCTCCTGCACTTGCATTAGTCACTTTTCCCATCAGAGGCGATTGTGAGCAGACTACAACACAAAAAAGTACAACTGGTATTTCCAACTGAAAGGGAAAAGAAATAAGCACTTCAGGAACAAGGATCCTATCAAAAAGGTAATGCTACTATGTCCACGCCAGTCACGCCTTCTGCACTATGTAGATTCTGCATGGTGGCCGGTAAAGCACTGAAGGGGCTGCCAGTCTTCTAACACATCTACCAGCACTATCTACATCCTGCACAGTAATTGATTTGTTGCTGTATAATGTACTCAATGAGAAAAAACTCAGCCCTGAACGAGCTTCCCTGTAATAGAGGCAGGTGTACAAGCACTCACAATGCGAGTGATACTAAGACGCCCAGTGGCTACTTCAAATGGTTAATACAAAGCCACGGTGGGTGATTTTTAGGGTGCAGTATGCCACCTATAGTCAGGTTCCATAAAGAGACTGTGGGCTGCTGTCTGCAGGGGCAGGTTTGCAGTGGGATGAAGATCTGGAGTGGAGACCTTGCACCAAACCAATCCTTGCATTCCATCTGTCTGATCAGTTGACCTTGTGTTTATTACCCTTGTAATAAACATCTGTTACTCAGGGCCTTGAGACCCACGGGTGATAAGTGCGCTTTACAAATACACGCGTTATGTTTATCGTGCATCAGCACATTGCCTGTTCCAGTTATGGTGTTATTGGGTTCTACCGGTCCGGTAACGTTGACAGTATCTGCACCAATGATGGGGTCTCCTTAACCATGGTTATTTATCTATTATGAGATTTCAGCTCAAAAGTGCTACATCCAGCCAGCAACATAGGGTTGATCTTAATAATCAGTTACATCAAAACCAGAATTTGAACAAGAAAATAGCTAAATAATTTACAATTGTTTAATAAATTGTCACACAAAAATACTTCACTTTAGCGTCATACTAAAACACCAGGCATACAATCTGTCACCCCCAACCAGGTAAGAAACAATGAATGCAGGTCTTTCATGTCCAAAATGAATGCAAGTAATTATGTCAGAAGACAGACAAAAAAGGGGTTTAAAATTAGGTTAAAAAGGCAAAGCTGAAAATGGGTTATGGAAATATGGAGAAAGCAGATGCATGCAAAGCAGAGATGTGCAAACAAATGTTTTTGGCTCACAAGAGACCCACTCTTATGAGTACCCGGGGCTTGCCAAAGGGAAATAAATGCTAAACTCAAAATAGTCAGTGGCCATGGCCATCACTGGAAGGATCCTGGGATGTTCTCCAAAGCCCTACCATCGCTCCATCCGTTCACTTGGCTCAGCATCACCTACCAACCAGGAGAGCTGTACAGCAAAGCACAAACCAATGACAAACTCTGGGCTAACAGCGAAAGCCAATATCAATTGTATTGAGAACTAGCTAGAATGTTTCAACTCCAAACCATTTTACTTTAATGCGCCAAGCAGTATTGCGATTTAAATCCAACCTACTCAAGCGTCATCTCCTGGTACGGTGAAGCTTTAAAACATCCATTCAGGAGTACCGTGTTACAACAGTTACAGTGAAGCTCTGAGATAATGCTTTAACCACCCGTAATCTGGCACAGCCATTTCAGATGTGTAAAAGTGGATTCGTGCTGTGCATGCTCCTACAGGTAGGATACATGCTTCAGGAGGCTGCCAGTGATTAATAAGGCCCAGAATAATTAACCAAAAACCACAACCAGAAGGAGAGATTAAAACAAGTACCTTCAGTGAAATGAAGGTACTTGGAGCGTTGGTGTAGCCTTTTACTAGACCGAGTATTGTACTAGAACCTTAGTGCCACGTAGCCAAAACAATGCTCCCTGCTCCTACTTCCACCTACCCTATCCTTGCACTGGATCACACAAATCATCTTACCAGCTCCTGCATCACTGCGAATGTTTCCGAGCAAGCTTAAGGTGAAATTCAAATCACTCTGCTAATCTGCAAGGCCTTGCTCGGTCGTTTGTTCTACTTGCGGTTAGTACCTCTGGAAACAATTAGTATTAACTCCGATAAATAACTGATGTTTTATTTTGATGGGCGGACTAACTGGGGACACAGCATTCAAGTACTGCCACAGCATCACCTAAGAGGCGAGAGCCCTCCAATCTTTTCACAGGGCTGCACTTTGCTTCAACACTCAACACTTCCTTTTTGCACGAACTGGCCATGGTACCTGAACACCATATAAAAGACTTGTGACCCAACACTGAACCATGTCTAAAGCCAAAGAGTATTTTCAGCCTGCAATTGTTCCCCTCCCTGCAAACAGACGAGAGAACACGCGGGGTGACAAGAGGCGTCTTAATGTTACCAGTGCCACATTTTAAGCTATTAGTACATCAACCTATGAAGGCAGACATTTAATAGCTTCCTCTGGCAGCGTGCACAGAGACTTTGTCTGCTACTCTGTCCTTTGTATCCTAAAAAAGCCACAAGATGTGTAAACGTTTTAAAAACAAAAGTTTCATCGACTTTTCCATGTAAACAACAAACAACCTAAAGTAGTGTAACAAAAGCGTGAACTTGGTATTGCAGAGGTTTAAGCTTTTTACCAAGGAGGTAGGCGCCTCACGCTACTTGTAAAGAACATTGGTCTGCACTAGTGGGCCTGCGTTTATGGTTCGCATATACCTACTTCCCATTACATGCGTGGCATCATGGGACCGTCATTTGTTTGTGGACTTCAAGCTACATAGTAAGCAGACCATAGCAAAACCTAGCTGGATGACCAATATGAAGACAAGGAGCACTTTTAAACACAAACCATCCTAGATAAGGGCAGGGAGTGGAAGAAACCCCTTTCACATACAAAGGTGTACTAAAAAGTACTGACATGGAGGTGTTGGGGGGAGGGGGGCGGCTATGGCAGTGCTCCGGGCACCAGTTCTTTACAACACCCTAACAGTACAGTTAATAAAAATAAAAAAAATAAAAAAATAAAAAAAAAAGAGTAATTTAAAGGCCATACACCAATAATGGCAAGGCTCGGTTCCAGAAGGAACAGGGAGAGCCAGATACTCACTTCCCTGCTAACAAAGTATTTCACAGCAGAGATCTGGTGGCACCACCCACCTCAACATCCCCAACTACTGCTGTACTACTTTCACTTAACCCATTCACTTCCATTTCAACCTCTACTCCTGCCCCAGCCAAGTCCTACCCAACTACAACTATTCCTGGACAGAGCCCAGCACAAATGAGGAGCATGTGACCCTACAAGACCCCTTCCTCGTGTCTTGCGATTGTAGTACTGCAATTGCCTACCCACCCTTGGGCTCGTCGCTTTGTAGCAATATTACACTTTTTATAAAACTAACTACAATTCATGTGCACAAGTACAATTGACCCTACACATACATGCAGTTTGTTTAAACAAATGCTATTTCTTTGCACAAATCCAGAAAGGTAAGAAACAAGACAAAGGGCCACTAGCAGTGCAGTGCTCCGTAGACTAGAAAAATTCTTCAACTGTTGTAACAAGTCGGTTGGTTTCTCTGCATTATGATCGGGGTTATCCAAGTATTAGCCACATGCATGGAGTGGATGCACAGCACTGGAGCGGGCCTGTCGACACACACATACAATGTTAAATTAATGAGGATCAATTAAGATGGGTGCAGCAGAGCACAGTTATGATTGGTGGCAGTGTCAGCTGGTGAGAGCGGAGGTACTCACTCCGGCCAGCGATTTCTGGATATTCTCCCTGGCTCTGGCAATGTCTCGGAGGATTGTGCTCGCTCCATCCTCCTGCGGGCAGTGCAGAAAGAACCACACAAAAACTCATGTTAGAACGTCAAACACATCAAATTAGATCAGCCAAGGGCAATTAGGAGAAATTAAACTTATTAATTATAAATATGGCTTTGTATATTAGGCTCATATGATGCTGTATATTATAGACTGTAAGAGATGGACATAGTCAACATAAACAGTTTGATGGATTGGAATTGAAACTTCTATTGGTCATGAATGGGAGTTGGACAGTCTACCTGAAAAGAGCCCTGGCAAGAATCCACCCCAAGGAGAGCTGGCTGTTGAAAGAAGTCCTGGGCTTGAATAAAGACTCTGCTGTAGGAAGTACCCCAGTAACCACCGCCTTAGTATAGAAGAAAAGGTAAGCTAGGGATTGGGATCGTTTCAACAGCAAGCGGTGGTTAGGTTCCAGCTAGCATTTCACAAGCAAGAATTAATTTCCAAGAGCCTTCCCAACAAGCCATGTTACAAGCTGGAGCACATGCAACACGTTATGTATGTCTCAAAGAACAAGGAGTCCAATGTTCCACATCCAATGCGGTCCAGCAGAGCCATGCTAGCACACATTACATGAGCCTGGCTTCAGACAAACCAACACCATCGGCTGCCTCTATTCTACCAGGGCAGACTTTCAAACTAGTATTTCATACGAAGCACAAACATACATCTCTAAAAGATGAACAAAAAGGCATTTCATGCAAATGGCTGATGTGCCAGAGGAGTGCAATTAGGATACTCATCTTTCAGTCCCTCCTCAAAAGCACTACGACAAAGGCAGAATAAATAATAAAATTCTAACGGCATGACGAGTTTAAGAGGTACTGGCAACATAAGCTTCAATACGATGAGAACCACAAACATTAGGTCAAATACGATTAATTCTAAGAAACGCACCACCTGCCAAAGAACCTACAAAGAGAAACCGTAACATTCTGGCTAAAAATGACTACATAGCTTATTTCTTAAATTGTTTAAAAACGGGTACCAACTGGCAAAGGATACCAGCCGGGCAGTTGGAGGTAGACAAGTGTTTGCAATCTAGATGAGAATGAAAAGTTCGGAACTAGCAGTACTTGCGGCACTGATTTACTGAAAAGGGCAGGCTTTTGCTACACGAAAAAAAATCCCAAAAAAATCTGGCCTTCCTCGATTCTAATGCAAAATAACCCTACTTCATCTTCTCTTTAGGTCAGTAAGACTTGCAGTGTTTAACAACAACTTTTCTATTACACAGAAATATATGGAACTAGTGCACAGGCACTGAAATGTACCAGGTATAAGCAAACCGGATTTCACATCAAAAAGCTGAACAGAGTCCTGGGCCACTGCATCACCTCAGTTTCCCTTACAAAAAAAAAATCAAAACAAAATGTGGCTCTGAGGTCAGTGCATACATCCGAGATGAAAAGGTGGCCTTACTATCCTGTCCATTTGATCCGCCAAGAAAATGAGAATGCCTTAGTCTTCCAAATCTTCAGAAATCACTCTAGAAGCTGTATACCTTTCCAGGATCTTCGGTGGGATCTGGTAATTAGACCTCAAGCTGAGGCGCTGCTGCACTAAACATTAGCTATTTGAAAAACTTTAATGGTTTCTTTGGGCTTTACAATTTTTCTTTGAAAAGGAAAGAAAGGCATGATCTGGGTTTGCACTCTTTCCAAGGCATACCACTTTAATTTAGAATGCAACCAACAATTGTTCTACATGAGACTTAAAGGACGCAAATGCTTACAGAAATAGAAGGCATCGTGAAATAAACAGCGCAGCGTCGATAACCTCATGGTAACAAAAGTCACACACACAGGTAGAATGCACAAGACCCAAAACAGAAAACCTTTCAAAGTCGGGGGGGGGGGGTTCAATTAATGCAAGGCTGCTTAAAGTGTTTCAGGAGTACAGTGCCTTCATTTTTAGGTCGAAGTCTACCAGACACCGCAGCTGTCTGGTTTGCTGAAGACATCTTGGGGACATTAAGAAATCTTCACTGGGAATGAATTCTGCCTGTTGCTTACCATTGGCTTTGTGGTTTGCATCTCAAATTACCTTGCTTTCTATTTGCTGGCTCTATTTGATATAGGTTGTCCAGCTAGACTTTGTCCCAAACCTTGTTTACGGCGTCCTTCCGAGATCTCATTTTCTTGAAACAGGCCTTTAAATCTTGTTCTCACCTCGTCGCATTTGCTGTGCATTTAAACACAAAGGTCAGATGTCAGGCTCAGTCTTCCGATGGAGCTTGGTGTTTACTTTTCTTTCTGTCACTTCAAAGTTCGAGCATTTATAGGAAAGGGCCCAGGCCGGGCTCTCATTGTGCTGCTGCAACGCTCTTGCTCCGGTCTTCTCCTGGCTTTTCCCTCGTTTTCATTGCTTTCTCCTTGCACCCCCACCCCCCCCATTTTGGATGCAAGAACTAGGTTAATTGTTTTTAGGTACCTCCATACAGATTGTGATACAAATACATCCTGGTCCCCCTTCCCAGGCAAGCATGCATTGAAAGAGTATGCTGCTTTGGTGTCCGAATTTAAATACCTATTCTACCCGAGCAAGAAACCACCTATTAGCTTCTCAGTTTCTACTCTGGGCCAAGACGCTGTCTTTCCCTATTTGTTACAGCTACCAGAGCCAGGTTTGCGAAATGAAATATTAAGGGTCAGGGTGGCATGTAATCCAATCTACTCATCTACACTAATCCACTCATCTCGCCCATACCGGGCCAGGGTCCAGGATAATAGTGGCCACTGCCCCCTAAATGCAAAATGTTCCTTGCTGCATATACTAATAATGGACTGCGTCTTTTATTCCGCAAATCGAAGTTTTTAAGACCTCTGTTTTTTTAAATATGATACTCCCCATAGGAGGAAAGCTGTGGAGTTATCAGAAATGCATTATTTAGATGTGGCAGTTGGAACTGCTTGGTTTTTACTGTCTGTTAAACAGAATTTTAATGATGAATTATAGTGGGAATGGGTTGTCGGGTAGCAAGATGGGGCTCTTTTATTGATTTTAGTTGTTAAATGTGTTTTTAGAATGTTTTATGGACAATTGTCTGAATAAACTTATTTTCTACCCATCTACCCATTTTTAGTGCCTTCTCCTTGCTTTTCCTTCATTTTCACTGCTTTCTTTGCTTTTCCCTATTTTTTTCCAGTACCCTCGCCTTGCTTTTCTCTGGTTTTCACTGCTTTCGTTGTTTCCCCCCATTTTTTGAGTGCGTTCCCTTGCTTTTCCCTAGTTTTCACTACTTTCTCCTTGTTTTTCCCTCATTGCATCTTCCGCAGTTTTTTTCACCTCCCACCTAGCCCCCTCCCTCTTCCCAGGACCTACTTAACGGAGGCCATAGCACGACCCCATTGAGTAGGTTGCAGGCCCAGCTCTCCCCAAGCTGCTGCATCGCTCGTTTTCTCCTTGCTTTTGCCTCGTTTTCACCGCTTTCTCCACCGTTATTTGAGTGCCTTCTCCTTGCTTTGTCCTCGTTTTTACAGCTTTTTACAGGCTTTTCCCCCCATTTTTTGTGTGATTTCTCTTTCCGAAAGGCCCTCAAGACCTCCAGGACCTACAAGTGCCTGGATACCCTGTCGGCTGATTAGCCGCGCTTTACAAATCAAGATTGATAAAAGCAAGAGGAGTGCATATTACTCTCCTCATGGAGCCCCTTCGTGCCCCTCCTATGAGCTAGTTTCTGAGGCTGTAACATAATCCTTAAAACAGGCTTGCACGGAGGAGGTGCATGCACAATCTGTGGTGATGCTAAACAAATATTCATGTCTAGGTTCTTCAATCAAAGCACTCTTGGCTTTTGCTTAATGTGACCCTCTAGTGAATGTCTAAAGATCTTTCAGTTTACAGTCAGCGAGTCCAAGTACCAAACTCTTTTAATAACACATTGCCAAGCCAAATGGTATAGCCTATACAACTACAATTAATGAGCAATAGCCTTATTATGAGCATTGTGTCATAAAAACTTAAACAACACAGATTACTGCTTTCCAGAAAACTACAAAGAGCAGCCCGGAAACAAACTACATTATTTACAGTTCAGCCTGAAACATCATGCCCATGTAAAAACATAGTTTTTAATACTATTTGATTGATGCGCGGGTTGTCTATGAAATAGGCAAACATGTTCCACAACGGCCTACCACCAGGGCTGGCTTTAGCATTGCTGGCGTCTGGTGCAACACTTTATGCCACTTTATAGTATGCCGCTCTACTCTATGCCAGTGCACTCTTCTCCACTCTTTGCACCACTCCTCTGCACTATGAAACTGCACTCTACCCTGCGCCACACCACAAAAAACTACTCTAGGCCACTGCACTTTTTGCTGCTCAACTCTACGCCACTACTCCGCACCACTCCACAACAATCTACTCTACGCCACTTTACTCAAATCCAATGCACTCTACGCCAATCTACTCTGCACCACTGTACTTTACACCACTTCACTCTAGGCCACTCCACGATACTCCACTAAGACGTTATACTCCACAAACCCCTACTCCACTATATTTTATTCTACAACACCACTCGACGGCGCTCTACGCAACTCCCTCTATACTATTTTAGTCCACTTTATTTTATGACACATTACTCCACTCTATGACAATCTACTCTGCTCTACAACACTACTCCATGCAATACTCTCTACACCACTCCACGACACTATGCCACTCTACGCCACTCAACTCTACTCCACGTTATGCCCTTTCACTCTACGACACTACTCCTTCCACGCCACTCCATGACACTCCACTCTTCTTTACCCCACTAACTTTTAGCCATGCTTAACAGCAGCCATGCCGGTGTGGAACATTGCTAAAACATATTGGCAAATCCAATAGCTCTTGCATAGGCAAGGCCTGTTGGCTTTGCCAATGCTTGTTTATATAGCACCAAGCTATATAACCACAACTGAATGCTGGGAATGACACCAAAAATTCAGCATATCAATACAGTCTTTGTAGGTCGTCTTGTTAGCATACAGGACTGGCCCCGTACAAACTACAGACCTCTCATATTTCAATGAAATATTTCTCATCTCTAGATCTCTTCGGTGCTTTTAATTATCTGCTTTGTTTCCACTATGCTTTGTAGGATTTTAGGTTTCCCCACTAAGGTCTTTACAACCACTCCCCTATATATGTCCCCCACCACCCTCTCCACGGGTGTCCCATTTCAGTTCCATATGCTTAAGCGCCAAGGGCCAGATTCACAAAGATTTTTCTGTGACTTACTATTGCTGTACTCCTAGCTTAGTCCTAAACTCAAGTAATTCTTTGCCAGTCTTCCTGGCCCCAAAACTTAAAGCCCCCGTCATCATCTTTCGTTTCTCTTACACTTTACCCTTTCCAAAGAATGGTTATATTTCACAAAGCTATGGAGAAATGCCAGTAAAACCAAATAAACGTTGTTGTATTTAAAACCAAATAAACTTTGATGTCCTTATTCCCATGGCTATTCATATCCACCAACATAGCCACGGAGCACATAACATGTATTTAACAATGTTGCTATGTTATCACTATTAGTGTAGAACATTTGTTCAGCACTGTTGCCTTTTATGGCTTGAGGGGGTAACCTACTAACCAGCCATCCTGCGGCTGCAAATTAAATTGACTTGCTGGATGTGCTGACAGTGTATGCAATCAACTTTGCTTAGAAGTTGGCAGAAATTAGCATGCAATGCGAGAGTCAAACGGATTCTTTTAGTTTGCATATATGCTGCTCACAAAGGTGTCCGCTCATGCAGTCATATTATCTGATGCACAGATCACTAGTATGAGCATACACCAACATGCTAGGTAGGCGCAACAGTGGTAGAAGGAAAAATTCCTTCACTAGATTGCTGTTCCACAAGACCTGCACAAGCCCTTCCGGCGCAGGCATGTACTCCTAGTGTAGGACGGTTACCAAATAAATCCATACGTTAAAGGATCTTCAATGATCACAGACAAAAATGGAGCGAGTCGCAACCAGCTGAGCCTGCATGTTCTACAAAGACCTACGAGCCAATGTGAACAAGCAGAAACTGTATGAATACATGTATCTGCATTACCACCAGCCTCAAGAACCCCCGCTCCATGTTTAAGGAAATAACTTCCACAGCCAACAGCGTTGAGAAGTGTCCTCAAAAACCAAATCCGAAGGCTCAGCTTAAAATAAGATTGGGTTACATATAAAGTCAAATATTCGTTGTAGACAGCAATTAAAAGGACAACAGCGACACTCTTCATATCATCGGTCATCCTTTTGAGACTTCTTGTAAGTGTGCAGGACTTCAGAGTTTGATCCAGTGGTCTAATGGCACCAGCTACACTGGATTTAGTTGTCATGATCAAAATTCAGACTAGTCTTTCCTTCCACCACTGTACAAACATGAAGCAAAACACTGCAGTAACATACATTACCTCTGTGTGTGGTGATTTTGGGGCCTTTTTGCAGGGAGATACAGTAGCCTTCTTGCACGGAGACACATTTGCATTGGTAGGTCTACTCAGCTGCTCGTAATACTGCCTCTCTGCATCATCATACCGTGGCTTATCAAACCAGACCTTGTCATACAATAAAGATTCTGCATCCATTTTTCTGCAAACAGGAGAAAAGAGAGTTATAAATCTCACAAGTGAATAATTCTGGATAACTGCAGGCGAGGGTGAAATTCTAGAGCAGTACACTCAAGAGACTTAAGGACCCCTGCTACCTGAAATGGACACTTTTGTATGCAAATTTAGGGAATATGGCTTCTGTGGCAGAGATAGGCAGTTTGACATCAGATGGAAAGGCTACTAAAGAGTTGTACAATTTGTAAAGAAAATACCCAAGGCAGGTCTGAATCCCAACTACAGCTGGACTTTATCAGCACATGTTTAGAAATTAAACCTACTGGCCTGGTTATTCTTTCATGCAAGCGGCATACCTGCAAACCAAACATGGGTCTTAGGAATCGTATGGGAAGGGCAATGCCCAAATGTGTCTAATAAAGCATCAAGACCACATCCTACGATTCCTTCAAGTCAATTACTCCTGTCAAAGTAGTTTTAGAACCCTTCCAAGCAAGGTCATTAACAGGCTTTAGGACTGAAAGATACCAACTGCATTTGCCTCACACCCTAGCTTGACTTGATCACCCCAAAAAATAGAAATGTAGTGCATTTGAAGCAAAGAAGCTGAAGACAAGGTAAACAACATGCAGACAAGAACTGATTTCAAGATAAACCCTGGTGAGCTTGTCTTTGGTTGAGAAATGGGAGACCAACATAACTTGGCCGGCCTGGTGCAGACACAATTGGGTTTGTGGGCGAGATCAGTGGAGATCCATGACCAATACACGTCACCACTGTTGTCTTGACAAAGGTTACTTTCTGTGAAAAGCTTCTAACTTGGAATGACTGTGCCCTAGGCTATGCAAAACCTTAATGTTTTAATCTCTTCTTATAAGCATGTATTCCATAACAGTATCCCAAGTCTGAACTCAAAATAAACTAAATAATGTAACTTAGTTAATAAGTAAGGAAAATTCCCAGATCCTCACATTAACACCTCCCACCAACTTCTAAGGAAATAAAAGGTCAGAAATATAAAATAAAGCTAAAGTAATAACGTGCCCAAAAGGGCCAGGCAACACTTAGCAGAGGAGCTAAATAGGACAGAAGAGATTCAGGCAGATGGCCAAGCAGGGATGTCTAAGCATGTCTTTTTGTTACAGACCACAGGTATGTCTATGATGTCTGGTCGTTTTCCCAGCGATACTCAGACATTCCAAGATTACACTGAATGTGAACTGGCAGGGTACTTACCAACGGCTTTAGTCCAACAAGTGACTTATTCTCCAATCAAGGCTTCATACCCTCCCTGGCTGCAGTTACCACATCCAATGGTTTCAAAAAGTCAGGGTTAGCATATTCTAGCTCTCAAGCAACCAGGCTGATGGGCACAGCCCATCACACAAGACAGGATGACCTTCTCTCAAGAGGTGATGCGGGATATTGGTCTACCAGAATTGATCTGCATTTTAATAGCGATCTTGCAGTGCTCACATTATGCTACCTGCAGTGGCGTCAAGAAAAGGAAAACTGCTAACACAACCAGTGTTGAACACCGAAGTAGGCTGCCTACACAGTTGTATTTTCGAGTTTCTTCTATCGTGATTTTCCCCCTCCGAATGAAAATGTGAATGTTTCAAAATAAAATGAATTTGACAATAAAATTACAATTTCTTCAGAATGTTTTTTTCTTTCAGTGAGGAGGAAGGCACAATGATAAAGGAGCTACTTGGAGACGTGGGAAACTACAGTGAGAATCTCATGAGAGAAAGGAATTATTTAATCAAGGACAGCTCTGATAGGATCAAGAGGGGTACATTTGAAAATGGAACCAATCTAACATTAAGTGGTGTATCATCCATTCCTAAACCTTTAGACAACTTTGCACCGTTAACTTTACAGATAAGATGACGGTTACTATTAATTGACAAATTCATTTAAAAGTAAATTAGACGCTGTCCAGCAATCACAAAAGTAAACTAAGCCAACGCTAATGCAACCTTCCTTTAGGCTTTTATGAAGATAAATCAGACTGGCTCGTAGATGGATGCGTTATCAAATAACCACTGTGGCCATTGTTTAAAAAACACGCAGGAGTAAGCCTAAAGCAGAGCCAGGATGAAGGACATTTGTAATGACGACAGATGTAGTATTCAACTTTATTTCTTTGGACAGACCCTACCATGAACTAAGAGTGCCACTGTGTTGCATACAAATGTTAGATCTTTAAATCAGAATATTGCTGCAGGAGTTCGTTCTGATGAGAAATTGTGACAAGTGAGAAAGGGAAGACAGAACAGGGAGACCGGGAGTGTTAATAGTAGCTTTTGTGCAAGGTACTGAAATAAAAGAAGCACAAGTTGTACAGGGACACATTCACTCCTTAAGATGTTTGTAGAGCAAAGCAGTGGTCCCGAGCTTACTACTTCCACACTCCCACCCCATGTGGCCTAATTATTTTGTTTCTCTTAGCACCATGAACCTCACAGATCGTATAACTGATTTTACACCAAGTAATTCCAAATGTGTCTAGGAGAAATACAGATTACTGCGCATCAAAACTGTACATGAGGTACACATTTCAAGAGCAGGCACTCAATGGATCGCCCAACTAGGAGAACTTCAGCTAGGAGACGTGAAGTAAATAACACTTGTTAATTAGCCAGTGTTCCTCCAATGTTAAATGGGGCAGTTGTTGCCCTGTCCAAATCTTTAAGGGGAAATGACAATTTAAATACAATTTTTTGTTTGGAACGGAAAACATCAGATACAACTTTCAAAATAATGTGAGACTTATTTGGGTGCAAGAAAAGAATCAACTTTTTACAATGTTTTTAGAGACGCTTAGAGATTGCCTGGTAGCGAATCACTCAGCATGCAATGCACAATTGTATGATGAAGCAGTAACTTTCTCAAGAAACACATTTAGTCCTCATGGCCACCCAGTGAACACTGGAAAAGTACTCACCAGTGAAATTTAGAATCAGACCCCATACTCACTATTACCGTTAACACCTGCATAAGTGAGAACACCTGATAATTGCACTGAAGAAGTTGCCTACTTTGGATTGAAGCTGAGAACTGTGGGTGGGATTCCAGTAGACCGACCAGGATGCCATGGAGTGAGATGTCGATCGTTGATACAGCAGCTAGACAGGTCATTAGCCCGAGCCATGTGGTACTGAGATTCTGCTTCGTCGTACTCAGATTTATTAGGCCAGACTCGTTCGCTGTCTGGATGCACAAAATAGTTAAATGGCAGGGAGGATCTCTCACTTGACCTAACCTCCCCATGACACTTCTTCGAGTTCTTGGAAGCATTCAGTCTCCTGCCACTCTTCTTGGTCTTATTTACAGTCTCTGGTTTCCGGGTATTGCACAGCTCTTCTGCCTTCACTGGAGGAAGGCTGCTGCCAGACAGGTTTTCATAAAAGCTTCTTTCTGCATCATCATACAGTGGCTTCTCTAGCCACACCTCGTATATCAGTTCTTGCAATCCTGGCCACTGAGGCTTGCCGTTGACTGTCTCATCTAAAGTATTGCCAGCATACAGCCGAGGTTCGATTAGACGAGGGATAGTTTGCCCAGGGGTTGCAGGGGTGGCCATAGCAGTGACATAGCCTTCATCCGGAGTCCGATGCAGAGGAAGATCAGGGCCAGATACAGCCATTGAAAGCGGGAGATCAAGCGGTCTTGGTGCCAATAAAGTACCAAATCTTTCCACAAACGAAATTTCTGCTGTATCAAAGCTGGCTTTGTTCAACCAAAAGCCGCAGACAATATGGTGGCACGCAACTAAACTGCTATGTGAGCAAGTTATAGCTGCCTGGCCAGTCAACTTATTAATTTCCCAGAGGCCCACTGCCAGCGATGGCACAGCTGCAGAGGTTTGGACAGACTGCTTGGAATCTCCCAGTTTTTTGGCCATGTCTGCAGCGAGCTTAGCCTGATAAATGCTCTCAGCTTCTTCATACAGGTATTTATCAAACCACACATGCTCTAGAAAAGGTCCGCTAAGCACACCATCAAGTTTGGGCAATGATCCCTTGTTTTTTGGAGAACGTCGCTGTCGTTTTTGTTTCCTGCTGTTCTTTGGGTGCTTTTGGTCATCTTGGAGAATATTTTCACTGAGAACATCTGGCACACAACCACCAACAAGCTCCCTTTCCTGAAACTGCTCCGCAACTAACTGCTCGGTCTCTCTTTCGTAATGCAATCGCTCTGCTTCATCATAGACGTGCTTGTCTACCCAGACGGTCTCCATGGGGGAAGAATGCTTCCTGGTCCTCATCTTCACAAGTAGGCAGCATTAAAAAAGACAACAAATAGTCAAAGGATGTCCATCACAACAATCAGCAAGCATGCAAACGCCTTTGAGTTTTATCCAGTTACAAACTGAAAGGGCTGTGTAAAAAATATATAGAAATGAAAATTCTGAGAAAGTACACAATCTAATCTGAATCCATTGCTATTTTAGTACAATACTAGAAAGTATACTAATCCCCGTCAACGCAAGAAATCGACATGCAAAGCTAGTCATAATTGAAGGAAGAAGTCGGTGGTAGCCCTCATGCTCCAAACGTCCCCAAAATGTAATGATTTAAAAGTGTAAGGAATGCAAGGAACCCAAATCCTTACTGCTATTCTGCAATACCATCAGCCCTTTAGTGTTTCCTGGATAAGACTCAAGACTCCTACAAGTTATGCTAATGGGCTCGAGGGAGGTCAGTACAAATCGGGAATACGAGCTTCTTAATTGAAGTAGTAAACAGTAGAGTAATACCTGCAGTTAACAGGAAATGTACTGTCACCCCCTGAGAACAGGAGCTTCTACACATGCATATTTAAAGAGTTAAACGACAAAATAGATACAAATGGAATTAAAGTGATGGAATGTGTATGCGACATGTAAGGTATTACATGCAAAATGAAATGAGATGGGGGTAGCAGGTAAACCTCAAATGCATTAAACGTTCCTCTTGTGAAGGCAACACCCTTCTAGTTGTTTTCTTTGGATATAAAAAGCCTCTGTTTAAAGAGACAAACAATCTAGCCTGACCAAGGTGATTAATGTAGACACCCACTTCATTTTTTTTCCTGCTCTAATCTGCTTAGCTCTGGAGGCACCGTCCATAGGCTGGTTCAAAAATATGAGAACCCCCAAAGAACGCTGCTATCGTGGGCCCTACCTGCCTTATAAAACAAAACTCAAACTCAAGACTCCTAGGAGCCAGGACGAGAGCCACCACGGAATACAGGGCAAAAAACAAACAAACAAAAAACAGCCTCTTCCTCCACGTGTTCTCTAAGCAGGAACCCGAATAAACGTATTAAAGAACCTGACTTC
Organism: Calotriton arnoldi; assembly: GCA_963921515.1. NCBI lineage: Eukaryota > Metazoa > Chordata > Amphibia > Caudata > Salamandridae > Calotriton > Calotriton arnoldi. Next base: position 818,389 of record CAWUFW010005914.1, on the reverse strand, counting down.
TGTATACCTCTATAACATACCGTATGCCCAATGTCCCCTTTTCCTCCCCAACTGACTATAACCTTCCGGAACGGGACACAAAGAAAAAAAACCTTTGAAGAAAAAAGGTCCTTTTAGACGGATGCTCCTTTCGCCTTCAAAAGTTACCTTCCCATCCTCAGCACAGACTGCTCATTGTCTGAAAAAGCCACACATTCTTCTTACAGAAGACCAAGTTACTTGGTTCTGGAATGGATGTCAGAACCAAAATCTGCATTGTGAGGTCCACACACTGTCCTTTCAAACAGTACTGCCACTGGCAAGGGGATACAAGGCGGATCCGCAGGGCATGCATTTGCAGAAAGAAGACATTTGGTGAGGTGTACTCATAGGGTTTATTTAGCGCCTACATGCAAGCAATTCCCACTCGGGAACTTATCTGTCAACCAAATGCAGCCACCACAAGGATAAAATCAAAACAGAAGATTGTTTAAGATTAATAAAAACAAACAGCTTTTAATCTGCTTCCGATACAGAGAATTGGTGAGTAGAGGCACAGCATAGGAGCACATTGGCTGACAAATAGTCTACCATGTTTGATCAAAAAAGCAAATTAGAATATGCAAGAACAGTATTGGCAAAATACACGGTTCAAAGGTGAAAGCTTTAATGCTGCGTTCTACCCAGCAAGCGTTTTCACACCGTAAAAAGGCAGGAGGATAGCTCAGCTGTAAGGAGGCACGGACCAAGGAAGCCTTGGCTCCACCTGAAAGAATTCAACCTCGAGTCCTAACCAAATCAAAATTTTGTTACAGAGACCAAATAAAATAATTACAATGACATAGGATGTTAAATTTTCCTACCAAAAGTGTACAAAAATCCATCATAAAATAATGACTATACAAGAAAGCAAGAAGACAACCCAAAAAGCGAACATGGAAAGCAGCAATAGGGTTGCAGGTGACGCATAAAATCGGCAAGCATCAGATACAAAGATCCCTTCAGTCCATGAACATGATCTGGTGTAAAAAGAAAGAGGCGCTTCTGCATGAAACAGTATAATGAACCGCAGAGCAGTTCCCGAGCAGGGGGCAACACCACTCACTTAAACTACAGAAAGGTAACCGTCCAATCTTTACCTTTTCCCATAGCCAATGTGTGTAACTAGCTTGCAGGCTCTGTCTCCAGTCCCAGATGTAATGCTGATGCCACACTGTTGGGCGTCACGCAGCTGGTTTGCTGGTTACAATCTGGTCAGTCATTCAAATAGGAATGATGCTGGTGCATGCAGATGGTTTACGTTTTCAGACTAATTTTCGACAAAAGATCCTGCAGCTCAGTCTTGCACGTGCTTTTAGCTGTCAATGCACTTGGAAGGTACACACCTGTATCAGTGTCTGCGTGCGACTGATCAAGAGGATTTTCAAAACACTTTTTTTTAGTTTTCAGACACAGCAAACAGGAAAATAAGGCTTGGTTTTAAGGATACAGTCTAGCCAGGTGATTCTATTTACTCAATCGACATATAAATATTACTTGCTGGCGCAAATTCAGACATTACTACAGCGCAACATTCTAATCCCATGTTCGCATAACAGAGCTGCACCAGACTGTACTCTGTCAGCTAAGAGACCTGGGTTTTTACCTATTTTACTTGGGGGGGCGGGGGGTAGGGAGAGATTATAATAAATAAAAAAATCTACCTCTCCCCACACAACAATAAAACAAGCATTGGCAAATCCAATTGGTCTCGCCTACGGAAGAGCTATTGGCTTTGCTAATATGTTTTAGCCATGTTGCACAACAGTGTGGATGCTGTTCGGCATGGCACAATGTTAGAGGGGGTAAAGGACAGTGGCTTGGAGTGTTGTAAGGTGGACTGTTATCGAGGGCCTGGTGTGGAATTGAGTGGAGAGGAGTGTCATGTAATGGCTTGGAGTGTCGAGGGAAAGGGTGTGGAGTGGCGGAAATTAAACTTTTGACCTCCCTGGACCCCCACTGAATCACTAGGGGAAACCAGGGATCCCTGCCTAAACAATTTCTAGGATGTGAACCTTAAAAAAAAAAAAAAAAAAAAAAAAAAAAACTACTGTAACAAGTATATGGCAAACAAATACACAAATTATTAAATATTTTCTATAATTCGCAACAAAAATAGAAATAATGATTTTAATTGGAAGGTAAGTGCTTTACAGAATTTGGGTTTATTTCAAAAGACAAAGCTATATGCTGTGCTCCACCATATTGCTTTGTTTTTGTGGGGCTTAATGCATCCTCTCATTTTGTCAGAGCATGCTAGTGCTTCAATTGTGGCCACTAATTATCCATACTACTGTTTGACTTTCTTGTGCTGCTCCTGCGAACCAAGCTAAGGATAGCAACTTAATTTTTAGCCTCCAATTTCAAATGCCTTCACATTACAGAGGATTTTAAAAATTTCAATTTCGCTTTCTTATTTGTATAAACTTTATCAATTTAGAGCTGGCTTTAGAACTGATGGCATCATCATCATCATCTTTTCCATGGATTTCCTCAATACCACCCTCCAACAGTGCCCCTTTTATCTCTTCATAGTCATTCTCCCATATGGATTAGATATTTTTCAACACGCTACTCCTCCCAATATAGGGTGTCTGGGTGCTTCACATTACACACACACAAGTACAATGATTCATCCAAGTGTATAAATCAGTGTATACAGGCGTCGAAAAAAGTCTCAATTGCAAATCACATTTTATCTGGCCGAGCTATTTTTAGCACCTACTAGTCACATCTGGTAGGGAATTTAGGCTGGAAAGGAGCAGGTTTTCTGTTCATTCAGAAAGTGAATGCGCAATAAAGATGCCATTAAATCTTGTTTTTTCTTGACATATTTGTGGTCTGTTCAAGGAAAGCGGTCAAAAGTCAGTTTGCCTTTTTTACTAACTGCCGCTTGAAAATTGCAGGTCGCTCAAAACTCTGCAGCATGTGCCTTCAAACATCGTATAATATTTTAAAAGTGACGTACCCCGGAGCTTTGGGCCCAGTCACACAGCACTTAGTTTTCTAATTCAGACTTTTACGGACCCCGATGAGTAGAAGTCATGGACCCCCAGGGGTCAGCAGTCCATAAGTTAAGAACCACTGGCATAGAGGGTGTCGAGTAGAGAGTTGCAGAGCAGAGTGGCATAGAGGGTGTGGCGTAGAGTGGAGTAGAGCAGTGGTTCCCAAACTTTTGACTCCTGAGGACCCCCATTGAGTCACCACTGGAAGCCGGGGACCCCCAAGCAATTTGTATGATTTAAATTTCAAACATTAAAACAGTAATTCGAAAACAATAAACACACGTGTGCACACATAACAAATACTCGAATTACTAAGGATTTTAGTATTTTATATTGAAAGAATTTGCAAAAAACAGGAAGGTTAGTGCTGCATCTCCGTGACTAACTTTTAAATGGTTGGTTTTATTTCGCAGTACGAGGCTCCTGCCAGGGCCAGACTGGAAACCCAAAGCAGTCCTGGCAAATGTTTTCAGACCAGTCCCCATACAGTGCACACCAAGTGCAGTGAGTGAGCCTGACCACTACAAAGGGGGCTTTGGGAGGCTCTCCCCCAAGAAAATGTAGGAAACAATGGTGCATTCTACAACAAATTTATCATTATATATTGAATTGTATCAGCTTTTAAAGAATAGTAAATGATGACCTTACTATGCACCAGGATACGACAATCTTTGTTGGGGTTCTTCAATGATTCCCTTATCACCCTCCAACAGTGCCTCTCATCTCTCCATAGCCCCTCTGTCACATGTATTTCATTTGTTTTATAGCATCTCTCATACCATTGAAGGATGTCAGAGCACTTTACATCACACACATATAGGGGCAGATTTACAAGCCCCTTGCGCCACGGGTGCGTCACAAAAAGTGACGCACCGGTGGCGCATTTTAGTGCCCCATATTTCCAAGGCATGAAAAGCCACCCTGCGTGACTTTTCCTGGTCTTGTAAATATGGCCCATTTGCACACAGCACTTTGCGTGAAAGGGGCGTTCCATGGGTGTTCCCACGCAACACCCATGAAACCAGACACATTTCCAGATTTACTAGAAATCGTAAATCTGGAAATGTGTCTGAATGCTTTGCCTCCCCAGGGGAGGCGTAGGGAGAGCGCAACGAGGAGAAATGTATTAATTTCTCCTCGTTTTTCCTCTTTCTATGCGTGTTGCATTCTGCAGCACGCATAGAAGAGGATATCACCTCTGGTGATTGTTTATGTACAGGAAGGTGTCCCTTCCTGCACATAAACAATCAGTAAAACAATGACGTTTTGAAAGTTCTATGTGTGCTAATGCAGCACACTTAGAAGTTGAAAAATGCCATTTCTGATTGTTTATGTGCAGGAAGGGAACCCTTCCTGCATATAAACAATCTCCCCACGAGCATGAGCATCCTTGCACCATGGTGTAAATGTGCCTGTGCTGGCGCATGGCAGCAGTTTGTGCGCCAGCGCAGGGGAAGCACAGAGATGTGACATATTTTTGTAAATATGTCGCATCCCTGTGCTTTGAAAGTGACTCAGTGCGGCGCAGCCAAATGGCTTGCGGCACACACTGAGTCACTTTCCTTGTAAATCTGCCCCATAGAGACAATGATTCATATGTGTAAATCAGTGTATAGAAAATGTTACATAAGGCAAATGCGACTACAAGGTGTAGGATTCACATGTCATTCATACTGGTAGGCATTTTTAAAGAGTGCTTGGTCTGGAGAAGCACAAACTCAGGATTCAGAACATAACACAATGGTTAGCATTGACTTTAACAATAAAAATGTATTTCCACCCAAATAATCCTTTTTAGCAGCATCAGGATAATGAAAGACTTGGAAAAAACATATGTTTCTAACTTGTACCATGCAGTTTGCAAGCAGCTCTTTGATGACAGTTTATAGGTCACTGTGCTAGATTACGATTGTCACTTATGAACTGCACAGTAACATAAGAATCTCTGTGACAAAAGCAGTAACCCACTAACCTATGCACATAAAAAACTGTTTTTTAAAATGTATGGTGCACGTTCTTTGCAGTAGGCATATTAACCCTCTGTGCTACATTAGATAAGTCAAAGCTGCCACTTGACAAAACTCTCATCTCTCTCCAGCAGGTACATTAATCACTGACGTTATCTTGACACTTTTATTGTTGCTGGTAAACTGCTAATTCTACAAGGAACTTTGTTGTTCTTTTAAAATTACTGCCCGAGGACCCCCTGGGAATGTGTCACGGACCCCTGGGGGTCCGCGGACCACAGTTTGGGAAACACTGGAGTAGAGTATTGTAGAGTCCAGAGACGTAGAGTGAAGTAGTGTGTCGTAAAATAGAGTGGAGTAAAGTGGCACGGAGTTCATAGAGGGAGTTGTGTAGAGCATTATAGTGGAGTAGTGCTGTAAGAGTGGCGTAGAGTTTAATGGAGCAGAGCATCGGGGTGAAGCATCGTGGAATGGTGCAAAACAGTGGTGAAGAGTAGAGTGGCATAGAGTAGATTGTTTAAAAGTAAAGTGCAGTGGCATAGAGTAGATTGTTTCAAAGTAGAGTGGAGTGGTTCAGAGTTGAGTGATGCAGGGTAGTGGAGTGATGCAGGGTATAGTGGAGCGGTGTAGAGTAGAGCGGCGTGGAGTACAGTATAGAGTAGAGTGACGCAGAGTGGCGTGGCGCAGAGTAGCGTGGCGGAGAATGTAGTCTTGCAGAGCATCAGAGTACAGTGGCGTAGAGTGCAGTAGAGCAGTGTAGCATAGAGTGCAGTGACAGAGCATAACAGTGTAGAGTGGCATAGCTTGCAATGGAGCAGCATGCAGTGGCACAGAGAGCAGTGGTGCACAGTAAAGTTCAGTGGTCGAGAGTGTAGTCTTGTAGAGTGCAGTGATGTGGAGAGCATTGGCGCACAGTAGGAGTGCAATGGCGTGGAGTAGTGTGGCAGACTGCAGTGGCATATACTGTTTCATAGTAGAGTGAAGTGGCGTTGGGTGGAGTGGTGCAGGGTAGAGCGCAGTAGCATAGAGTAGTGGTGTAAAGCGCACTGGCGAAGGGTAGAGTAGAGTAGAATGGGGTAAAGTGGCGCAGAGTGAAGTCGAGTGGTGTAGGCTAAAGTGCAGTGGCATAGATTGCAGTGGCTCAGAGGGGAGTATAGTACAGTGGCAAGGAGTGCAGTGGTGCATAGTAGAGTGGGGTACAGTGCACTGGCACACAGTACACTGGTGCAGAGTAGACAGGCATAGAGTGAAGTGACAGTGTTGCACCAGACGACCACAGTGCTAAAGCCAGCCATGGTGGTAGGCCATTGCTGTTTTAGTGGAACATGTTCACCTGTTTCATTGTTTTTTTTTAAAATTCTATTTATTAATTTTCCAACAAACAGTTTCAAGAGTACGGTTACAAATTGAAGTCACAATATATACAGCACGCTTCATCTTATAGCGGTTCGTTCGTAAATATACAGTTATTGTATTTAACATTTTGGACAGTGCTCGACATTTTTCCGCACCCACTTATTTTAGCTCTAGTCTATCTGATTCGCTTGGAGGCGGAGCACAGTTGTGCCCCCCTGTGTGCATTCCGCTTTCCCCACACTCTTTCCCACTTTTTGGGGCATCCTCGATGTATGTACGCCGCCCTTTCTGCCACCATAGCACTATCCATATCTCCGCTCCATTCGATACGTTGGAGAGGTGTGTGATCCCCAGTGTTTGGCTATGTTTCGCTTTGCGTACATCGTACCCAGTGTGACCCAATCTTGTGCCGCATGATTGAGATCGGTTGGCTCCCATATATTTAAGAGACACCTTCTAGGCTCCGGTTCTACAGTCCCCCCGCTAACTTGCGTGAGGACTCGCAAAATTGCTCCCCAGTAGGTCACCATTTCTGGACATTCCCATATGACATGGTAGAGGGTACCAATTGCCCCACACTGTCTCAAGCAGAGTGTACTATCAGTCCTCCCTATTTTATGTAGGGTTACCCTTGTATAATAAATGCGGTGTAGTATCTTTAATTGCACCAACCTCAGTTTGGAGGACATCGCCACTTCCCGTGGGGATGCGAGCGCCTCTTGCCAATCTGCTTCGTCAAGGTCGCCCATCTCAGCCTGCCATTTGTCACGGAGAGATTGTGTGGTATCGGGCTGATTATTAATAATTTTCCGATAAGTGAGGGAAATGGCCTTCTTGTCCATATAGTCTGTTAGGAGCCTATCCTCTAACAGTGAGGCTTCTGGAAGTATAGTGCCTGCTGGTATAGCTGTCTTCAATGCATGTCTAACCTGGGTATACCTGAATATTTCGGAGGGTGCCATCTCGTATTGTTCTTGAAGGTAGGGAAATGCAACAACCTCCCCCTTAGTCCATAAGTCGCCTACTACGGAGATTCCAATGGAGTCCCACCGTTTGAAGCCCTTACTAGTACCGAGTCTGCCTAACTTGTGTTTCCCAAAGTGGGGTCCTCTGTGTAATGACTCCGGTCAAGCCCAGTTTTCTAAGTGCTGTGTGCCATACTTGGACCGTGTGTGCTGTAGGTCCCAGTAGCGTTGGTTTGCACGCTGTAGTATAAAGCGCTCTCATTATTCCTCCCTCTCCCAAGCTGTGTCTGTCTGAGCGGAACGCTGGGTCCGTTTGTGGAGCGTGTATCCAGTGATTGAGTACATTTAGTTGTGAAGCCCAGTAATAGACTTGTATATTCGGAAGGGCTATTCCGCCATCGTACCAACCTTTTATCAGTTTACGCATAGCTATGCAGGCTGGTTTTCTGTCCCATAACAGATTATTAACTTCTGCCTCAATGGCCTTAAAATAGGATGGGGGAACTGGAAACTGGGTATTTTGCAGGGCGTAGAGAAACCTGGGGAGCGCCATCATCTTAAATAGTGCGGCTCTTCCGAGCAGTGTCAATGGGAGGGATTGCCAGTGTTTCGCATCTTGGCGGAGTCTCTGCAGTGGCGGTATGAGATTTTTGTCCATGAATTCCCCAGGTAAAGGTATGATATAGATACCCAAATATTTGAAGCACCCTTCTGCGAGTTGCAGACTACATCCCTTTAGGAGTCGTGGCGGGGGACCGTGTAGGACGTATAGGATTGATTTAGTCCAGTTGATGGTGTAACCTGGGAATCTGCCATATACTTCGCAGACATCCAAGTGTCTGTTAATGGAACGGCTGGGGGATGCCATATATAAGAGATCATCTGCAAATAGGGATATGCGATCCTCCCATCCCTCCACCCAGCGGAGGCCAATAACCGGGTCTCTCCTTATCCATGCTGCCAGGGGCTCCAATGCCAACGCAAACAGTAGTGGCGAGAGGGGGCATCCTTGACGAGTGCCACGCCCCAGGGGAAAATCTGCAGAGATATGACCGTTCACTGCCACATGGGCTAGGAGATTCGTATAAAGCAGATGGATCCATGCACAGAATTTGGGGCCGAAGCCCAAATGTTTAAGGACCGCAAATAGATAGGGCCATTCCACCATATCGAAGGCCATGCGCGCATCCAATGATAAGATGACAGCGGTCTCCTGTATTGTGGATATACAAGCTATTACACCGTGCAGCCGTCTCAAATTGAGGACCGTATTTCTTCCGGGCATGAACCCAGATTGGTCCGGGTGAATTATCTTAGTAAGATGGGGTGTCAATCTAGCCGCCAGCATCTTAGCTAATATTTTGGCCTCTGCATTTAGCAGCGCTATTGGCCGATAGGACGTACAGTTTTGGGCAGGTTTCCCGGGCTTGTGAATAGCCACTATTGTCGCCGTACGGAGATCCTTGGGGAGTTCTCCCTGTTCTAGGCTGGTTACATACATATTTAATAGATGCGGTGTGATGGTAGTTGCCATTTTTTTGTAGAGTTCTATGGGAATGCCGTTGGGCCCCAACGTCTTCCTGGATTGTATGGCTCCTATGGCTAATGACAGTCTACTGTGAGGTCTGCCTCAAGCGTGAGGGCTTCTTCGGGTGTCAATGTGGGCATTTGGATGTCCTTGAGGAGTGCTTGCGCGTCTTCCATCGTTGTGGAAGAGGTTGTTGTATATATGTTGCTATAATGTTCCGCTAATGCGTGCGCTATCTTCTGTGGATCAGTTATGGTTCCCTCCTCGTCTGTTTGCAATTGTGCCACCCACCTACTAGCTCGATCTCGCTTGTCTAACCATGCCAGAAGTTTCCCCGCTTTATCTCCCACTTCATATTTTTTATGTTGCGTAGCTAAGAGCCTGGCTTTTGCATCCTCCCACATGTATTCTCTGTAGGCCTTTCTTTTAAGGTCCAAGTCCTGGGCCGTTCCTGCTGTAGGGTTGAGTGTGTGTGTGTGTGACCTTTCGGCGTGGGTCACCTCCTGTTCTAGGGCTTCTATCTGTTTCTGCTGGTCTTTTCTATGGCCCGAAATTAAAGATATGGCTTGGCCTCGGAGTACTGTCTTATAAGCCTCCCAAAGACTCACCGGGGAGTCGACCAAATGTTCGTTTTCTTTGAAATATTGGTGCGTCGCAGTAGTTAGGCCTTTTAGGAACTTGGGGTTTCTTAAAAAGCCCGGATATATTGGAAAGGTTCGTCGCTGGGTTAGAACATGCTGTGTATATTTAATCAGAACCGGGGAATGGTCTGAGATGCCTCTAGGTAGGTGGGTTGCTTCAATTATCTTCCCCAAACTATCTGCCAGCATGAATATATAGTCTATCCTAGAGAGACTTATGGGCTCCGGGGTGGAAGGTGTATTGTTGCTCTCGGGGGAAACTATATCGCCATACATCTATGAGGCCAAGAGCTCTTAGATATTCCGCTAATCGAGAGGTTGTGTTACGATGGACTCTAGAGGGCTGGCGGTCGATCGCGTCGTCTATGGTGGCATTTAAATCTCCGCCTATAAGGAGTTCCCCTTCTGGGAGAGTGAGCAGGAGTGAGCTAAGCGCGGGGAGCACCACTGAGTGAAGTGCAGGCGGAATGTACACTGAGACTATGTTATATGCTCGTCCCTCCCACTGGCATGAGATGGCTGCAAATCGGCCCTGGTCATCTGTCCATGTCCGTTTGATTATGAGTGGGAACTGTTTCCGTACGAGAATACCCACCCCCGCGAGCCTGAGGTAAACTCTGAATGCGCCACCATTCGGAAACCCCTTCTATTTAAAGCCTTACATGAGGAGCCTACCAGGTGCGTTTCCTGAAGTAGGGCTACTGCTGGGGCGTGACGGTTAAGATATTGCAGGACTAACCCTCTCTTTATTTTATCACCCAATCCATTAACATTCCAAGTGAGCAGTGAGAAGGGGGGACTAGTTCCATGGGATGCTGTGGGTGTGGTCTCGCGGTCAAGCAATATTGTCGCTTCTGTCATGTTGCTATAAATTGGAATACTGTAGGACGGTATGATGAAAGCGGGACGCGTGGGTATCGAAATGGTACCGTAAACTGTGTCGAAAGTGTGACATGAATTAAACCTAAACTAATTAACATTACCCCACTGCCCACCCTCCTCCCTGCATGACGGGCCCCGAACTACCCGCCTCCCCAACTTCGCAGAGCACTTTGTTCCCATCCCAGGTACCTTAATGGGAGGGGGGGGGGGGGTGAAGAAAGAGTCCTCCGATATCCCCACCAGCCCCCCTGTCGTCAATGGCGTGTCTAATTGGCATATACACCGTCGGTGATTCATACTGTAAAAAAAAATTCTAATTGGGCAAAACAATACCCGTTTCATTGTTCACAACAAACAAATCCACCAAATAGTATAAAAACTATATTTTGACATAGGCAAGATGTTTTAGGCTATAGTATAAATAATGTAGTTGTTTTCTGGGGCTCCTGTTTGTAGTTTTCTGGAAATCAGTAATCTGTGTTGCCTAGGTTTTAATGGCACGCTGCTACTGCACGTGTTGCACATACTGAGGCTATTGCCCATTAAGTGAAGTTGTGTAGGCTACACCTTTTGGCTTGCCAATGCGTGTTATTATTAAAAGGGTTGGGGACTCTGACTCAATGACTGTAAAAAGAAAGATCATTAAGACATACACTAGAGGGTCACATTAAGCAAAAGCCAACAGTGCTTTGATGGAAGAAACTTGACATGAATATTTTTTGCGTGTACCTCCTACCTGCAGCCCGTTTTAAGGGTTTCGTTCCAGCTTCATAAACTGGAGCATAGGAGGGGCACGAGCGTGCTCCATGGGGAGAGTTATATGCATTCCTCTTGCTTTCCTAGAAACGCTCTCACTTTTAAGTCACAGAAAGAAAAGCAAACATCATGCGTCCATGGAAGAGGCAGAGCCCGACATTTGACCTTTGTGTTTAAATGCACAGCAAATGTGACAATATAAGAGAATTTAAAGGTCTGTTTACAGAAAGTGAGATCTCAGAAGGATACAGTAAATAAGGTTTGGGCAAGGGAAGGAACGAACTCAAGCTAGACAGACTAAAACAAATAGAGCCAGCAAATAGAAAGCAAGGAAATGTTTATTACAGACCACAAAGCCAATGGTAAGCAATGGGCAGAATGTATTCTCAGGAAAGATTTCCGAATGTCCCCAAGATGTCTTCAGCAAACCAGACAGTCTGGTAGGCTTCGACCTTAAAAAATAGCACACTTCACACACACTATGGGTGTAAACTTGCATGTCTATACCCCATGAAATCATTCCCTAAAACAGGATTTACAAGCGTGAAGTTACTACTAGTAACTTTGCACTTCAGGTGATGATTACCACCACCGTGACAGAATTCTCCAAATGGGAACGTATGGGGAAATTGTAGTTTTTGTTTTTAAAAAAAAAAAAACCCAAGAACAGTTTAATGTAAAAAATAAACGTAATTTAATGTGTGTATTTCTAATCTTGAACTAATAAATGTTACAGATGAAGTCAAATTAAATGTGTATTATGTATTAAGTAAATGATTTAGGCAAATGTAAAAACACGGATATATTTATTTGTAATATGTAGTAAATTGTGTTGAAAGGTGTGTTGAATTTAAATTATTTATCATTTAATAAAAGTTCAGCTTTTTTTTTTAGTTCGGTTTAAGAATAAAATATATTAATTAAACTTTGTTATTTTATGTCCCAGCCTCCACGGTTTTCTATGGGAGTGGGCTTAAGTAACTGCGAGCGGCAGTGTGTGGCGCTTGACCTACTCCAAGGCTTGGCTATCTCTGAGCTTGTCTAGACACCGCCAGGGCTGTAGTAACTTTTGAAGTGTAGTTTGTGACTAGCAATGATTTTGTGGGCGTGTTAGTATTGGCAGGCCCCTCCTAAAACCCCTCCTCAAAACCACCGCCATTTATTAGTAATTATTCCCCTATTTTCCAGTGACTCTCCCTTTCCCCGCCCACATTTACTACTGAAACCTGAGTGTGCAGAGATCTCTGCTGCCGTTGTGGAGATGGGAACGGTGGAGGCCTTCACCCATAGGTTTGTGAATAGACTCCAATAGATTTATGACATCTCAGTGAAAATAAGTGTATCCCAAAATTTTTTACTGGGAGGAAGTATATAAATAAATGCAGATTCAGACATTTATTAGTATAGTGTAAAGCGTAAATGCCATATAACTACAGTAGAGCACCATATTCTGAACCATACTGCTTTTGGATCTTCACTACACTCACAAAGACTAAGCAATGACAGTGGACTTAGATGTACTTAATTGCTTGTTTTTAATAATATACTTAAAAAAACAGCATAGCTTAAGCCAATATGTAGGTGTGCACGTTATGGGAAAATTAGCCATGTCAGACCCACTTAGTCAATACTCATTTTCAGTTCTAAAATGTTTCATTGTCCAATAGTCAACAGTACGAGAAACTGGTGAGCAGTCTCCTAAAGGATGCAAAACGTGGTCATTTTAATGAACAGGTTCTTCTAAAAATCAAACTGGAAGGTAGCAAGATTTTTGCAGATTACTGCCCAACGTTCCTATCAATCTAGCTTGCCTCACATCCTTGTAGGATATCAAAGGTATAGGCCTAAAGTTTGAGAGGCCCAAAAGTTTGTTTTCTATCTACAGGATAAACCGCCATCTACATTCGGACAGTGGCATCTACGACACTGCCTTGGAGGAGGTTTATGTATCCATGAGAACGAGATAAAGCAGTCTTCTTTTTTGCAGTCTGTACCACCAGTTCATTTCCTTTATTCTTAGTGTGACACCACGAAGGTTTCAGTTCCAGGTGAATGATATAGGCTAGTTAACATACATAATTCGAAGAAACCCTCTAAGATGCAACAACCACTCACTGAAATGCACAAATCTGCAAAAACAATGAATGCCACGAGATGAAGAATTGCATTAAATAACAATTTTGCAGAGCAGGGACACCAAGGTTGGACAACGAAAAGGCAGTCAACCAAAATGACTTCATTCAGCAGAAGCATATTGCTTGGATGTCTCACTTCGGCTGATAACCTGCCGTCTGTTTATAATGTAGAACGTCTCTCTGATCAGGGTAGACTGGCAGGTGAACAAAGTCCCTGCTCTTTATTTTGAGAAAATCCCAAGATTCTTTCTAGTCAATTTAATGCCCACAGATTTATTCTAAAACAAACGACTGCTGGCTCACTATAAATGAGTTTGCTCAATGTTGGCGATTTAATGGCACCCATCAGCCAAGTCTATGTTTATTGGCAGGGCCTTTTCTGTGTCTCATTTCATTGGCCGTACTCTGTTCAAGGACAAGAGTGGAATGAAAACTAGCATCTTTTTGATAATCTCGGTAATGTCTCCTTGAGATAAACCAATTATCAATTTGAATGGAAGCCAGGAGTCAAAAATAACTACCAGTTGGGCTTGACGTCTAGGGCCCAAACTAAGAATTCACAACTGTGTGAGGATGTAGAAATAAAAATGACAACATAAAATAAAAAGTAATAAGAAAACGCTAGCACTGTGCAATTATATATGTGGCAAAGCTCTTTAGAAACCAAGCCGAGACTTCCATAACTATTTAATGCAATTGACATATGGCTGCTTGGTTTACCCCTAGTACCAACTCATCAATAGACATTTCCAGCAAATGTTGCTAACAAGCATATGCAATAGGTCTCGCATTTGCGAGTGTTTAAGCTATTGCCATTGTAAATAAGAATGCCTTTTATTTATGTGTTTTAAAAAGCAACACATAAATAAGAGACATTTACAATGCCAATAGCTCAAACTATCGCAAATGCCCCCCAACTCCCATTCTACTTGCGTGCATTTTGAAAATGAATGCTTACTTGTCTGCATTTTGCCGATGTACAGCCCCGGGCAAACAGCTGCTCTGATGGACGAACAGCCTCATCCATGCTTTGCAGCTGATGTGGCGACTTGCGCACAAGACGTTCGGCTGCTATTATTTAATGAAATAAAATTTTAAAAAAAGAGTTGGGCGGCCCGCATGCAATAAGACGCGAGGGCCGCCATGATTTATTGTTAAGGAACAAAAAAAGAAAGTTGTGCGCCCTCGTGCAAACCTAGAATCACAATAAAAATGCACAGGGAATGTATCTTTTCCAACACACAGATGCATACAACTTCCACTGCCTTTTGTTGCTATGTTATTGAGCATTCTATAGCATTTTTAAATATTCTTTTGTGCAAGTATACACACTTTAAGGGAGAATATTGGCTCCAGTAACCGTATTTCTAGTAGTTTATGTTCTATTTAAAAACTAAGCCTCTTGCTCTCATTAGCCTCCAGACACAGCGCTTTGGGATTTCGCTGCACAAAGCTCACAGATGTAATGTTCTTAGTAATGGCGAGGCGCCCTACTGTAGATGCAGTTACAACACGCCATGATTTATTCTTAAATAACCCAAAAAAAATTTGGCCAACCCATGTGCAACAAGACGCGCTGCCGCTATGATTTAGTGTTAAAGTAAGAAAAAAAACAAAAAAAAAAAAAACAAGTTGGGCGGTCGCCATTATTGAATGTAAAAAAATAATAGATTCAAAACGATTTGGGCTAGCCGGCATCATTTAATGGAAATAAAAGAAGGATCTCCACTGCTAGAATATAACAATATTAAAAGATGCACGTTACCGTCTTTTTTTCCTTTCATTTTTATATAGCGCAAACTCGACCCGAACGTATCAGCGCGCTTTACATAAGCATCAATTGCTTTACAGAGGGACGCATTTTTCAGCACCAGGAGATTGTGATTTGTCTA
The DNA here is from genome assembly GCA_963921515.1 of Calotriton arnoldi. NCBI lineage: Eukaryota > Metazoa > Chordata > Amphibia > Caudata > Salamandridae > Calotriton > Calotriton arnoldi. The sequence goes on along the minus strand of CAWUFW010005914.1, from coordinate 803,244 downwards.
CAATCACCAGTTGTTCAGGCCGGGGGCCCCGCCACACTCGAACCGGTTTCCCAGCTTCAAAGTCGGCCATCGTAGCAGTAAACCACATCCTCTCCACTACAAAAGCTCCTACCCCTTATTTCAAGGTAAGAAACTTGGTTGCATGATTTAATGTGAAATTCGGGGAAATTGGAAATGCAACCTCTGCTTCACATATGAAAGCTACTTGCCGAATACAGCGGCCCCCATGTTTCAAATATGGGGCCCGTGCTATAAAGAAGCTAGGGGCGCGGAGTTCGTCTTTATTGCAGGGACAGAAGGGCTCACCGGTGGCAAAATGGCTGCTGGTGATTTGGAACTTATTAGCGCTGTGGTTGGGACAGACGGGCTAATGAGTTTGCTGTAAAGGCGTGTGTTTCTAGTCACGGGTGAGTTGTAAACACGGCGACAACGAGCGGAGGTCGGGCAGCTGGAAGCAGTGTGGGGCGTGGCATAGGTGTGCACGGTGCGCAGAACATAATGATCAGATGGGCACCATGCAACAAAATTATGTGCGGCGCCCGTGCATATTAGGCGCACGTGCATATCAAATTTAGAAGGTGCCGTGTTCAAGCGCGGCGCCCGTGAATATTAAACTTGAGCGTGCGCCATAATAATGTGCGGCGCCCCTGCATATAAAACTCAATAGGGCATCACATGTTAACGATAAAGCTGGTCCTGGCGCGTTATGAAAGAAAAAAATGTTTTACTTACACATGGCCCCTCACGTTCCATGCTACTTGTTTGAAGGAGCTGTATACTTCACACGGAGCGCCGAGAAGGAGATGTAACGCCGTGCAAAATCTCCAGTCCGGGTGGGCGAGGCAAACAGGAGACAGGGAGGAAACAAACAAGCCTCCCTTGCAATGAAAAGCGAGCGTTTATGACGCATGCCAATTAAAAGCATGGGTGTAGCTTCCACCCCACTTCCAAAGAAACCCAACAGAAAACCAACGACAATAGATCTCGCAAGCGAACAGCGCATGCGCTGCAACGCTAGGCGAGACCTAAAAAGGAGCAAGGTATGCGTTGGCTGAGAGCTTCCTCCTGCCCTCAAGCAGACTGGTTAAAAGACAGTATATTTAAAAGAGTTAGAAGCTGTGCATTGTGCTAACATTCAGACAAGAAAATGTGTATTGTAAAAGGCTGATCTAGATAATGTTTTATTGTACAATAATTCAATGCCAGGCCCTATAGATAAATTGGTGGCTCTTGACCTATTCTGTCAATTTACTATGTATTTGCTCTTACAATATAGTTTTCCCCTAGAGATGTTTCACTAATCCCCAAATGTTTGCGGCTTGTTTTATTTTCTTATAATGAAATTATAAGCATACTGTTGTATGTCTAATCGGTCCCTAGGGCCATCTAAAGAAAGAAAAGAAAAAGAAAAAAATGTGAAAATAAAGGCAAAAGAAAATCCAACTCGAGGACGATCTATAATGCGAGGTTTTTCCTGCTGCATGCAGAACAGCAACTGAACCACAGGGAAATTAAGAAAGTTGGTCAAGAGGGCCGCATGCACAAGTCTGGGATGCAAGTTTATCGAAGTTTTCCATGGAAGTTAAGGTCCCTACACTTTCAGCATCCATCTGGCATAGACAACCAGGGCCTGCCCAATGTCAGACCAGTATCTGGAACTTCTTTCATTGTACAGCTTCCTTAACATAATAGATTACTTGATAACCAGCAATGAACATTTTATGCCAATGAATAAATATGTTGTTGTAGTTTCAGGTCATTCACTGACCCAAAAGCATATTCAATGTCTTTTTTTTAATGTTGCGTGCTGTTGCATGGTCATTTCTGAGCAGTGCACATCTTATTTGCCACGCGCTCTAAACTACAGAATCGGCAACACCAATATAGGCAGAGTTCAGATCAATACGGTTGGACAGTCCTCGTTTTTAGCTAATCTTCCAAATGTTTGACCTTGGGGCTGGGAGACAACGCAAGGACTGAAAGGGAATGCTGTTACTGGCTCCAGTGGCAGCACAACGATTCAACAGGAAAACTACAAGGGCCATCTAAACAGTATTAAAAATTAAGTAACTTCCCACTTTCGAAACCAACTCCTAAAAGAAAACTTGTTTCAGGCCCTAGAGGAAATGCTGCATTAAACTCCCATGAAGAACACACCGATGTACTCGGCATTCAAGGAACAATGTACTAGCATGCACTGTGACCATCACCATGAAAGGCATGCATTAAAAACATGCAATGGGAAATAGAAAAGAAACCTGTGTCCGGTACTTACTGAGTTACTATTTTATCATTCCCATGACAGCATGAAGAAGGAAAAAGCACCCAGTTAGGAGAGATGCATAGCAGACGGAAACTGAATAGATGAAAACAAGCACCAACGAGAACCATGGCACAAGCACAGACCAGTAGGCACACAACAAACATTACAGTCACACATTCCATGACGAAAAGCAAGAGGACTTGGCTATCCAAAATAACCCAGGCACCCACAACTATTTGAACCTTCTTCCCCTGGGTATTTATTCAGCATTCACGGAAAACAATCCAATTGTTTCAAAAGGATGACTTTTTTGAATTTTTATATTCTTATTTGCGCGATTAATTAAAATCATTGCAAACCGTACATTCATTAGACAATAAAAGCATAGCAAATATAGGTTAGGAGAAAACATGCCAAAAGGTTAAAAGGTATATAAAATACACAAGATCAATTAGCAATAAAAGCCATCTTGATAGACACGTGATGTTCCCGAAGTCAATTCAAATGTCACAGTAGCAAAAGATTGATTGAGAAATGCATTCCGAATTGAAGGTTCAAACAAGTAGCACCCAAGAACAAAATGTCAGCAACGCCAATCTCAGGGAGTCCCGGTGTTTAGCAATGTGTGCCCTGGGAACCCATGCAGAGCTATAAGGCCTGAAGTTATATTTACCAAAGGTAGTTATGCAAATTTGCTGTGTGCCACAAGAGATTTAAAGTGGAAGAGTGGTTCGGTACAGTACACTACAGACTGATGCAGAGACCTAGGGTCAAGACTGCTGTGCAGACTAAGCTGCATAACGGGGAATCCTCCTGAAACCTAACATGCAAGTACGATATGGTGCAGATCCCCATGCAAAAATGTGCACTCCTTGAGAAGGTGCTAGTACAGTAAAGTGCCAGCGCCAACAAAAACTTGCTGCTTGTTCAGAAGTTTTTGTGCTGATTAGCTGTGTACTCAGGACGGATCCAGACTCACTAAATTCAAGGTGACGATGTGATTCATGGACAGTGGATTCTGATGTGGTGATCTGAGGTCCAGGCTGCTATGCAAGATGAACTGGGGATAGAAGATCTCTACTAAGATCTAAAACACAAGTACAAAACAATGCAGATCCAGCCTGCAAAAGGATCAACTTCCACAGTAGATGAAGGTGCAATGGAGTGTCATCCCATCATAACCAAGTGTGAACCCCGCGGCTCTCCTGTGACAACTTCAACACAGTGATCTATCCCAGGCTCTGTAGTACAAATTGTTACTGCATAAAACGGAGCATTCCTTTTTTAAGCAAGAAATATCTTTTCAGTTCAGTGCCATGTCAGTCATAGTGTAGAGTGCAGTCATTGGCCTCCGCTGTCCCAGGGCGAGGAAAAGGTGAGGCAAACAGCATATTTAGAAGTGCAGAAGGGGGGCCTTGCTAATGTCCCAATGTCAACTTGCTCAGCTGAAATGATGCAGCCGTTATAAATTTTACAACTATTGCTGTTAGTTGGTTTGATTTCCTTTTTACACATTCTTCGACTGCCACCTTGCAGGCCCTTATGCTCAGTTGCATCAGAAAGGACAGGGAGCGATAAAGGCAAAGGATGTGTGACAGTTTCCTTCGTGATACGACAGCCTCTGCATAAGGCATCCTGACTACCTGTTAAAGGTCCATACTTATAATCCTTGAGCAGTATCAGACCAAGCCGCATGTGCAAGAGTTGGACCTTGTTATATTTTGTAAGATGAGATAGATATGGCAGAAAGTTTTTCAGTTCATATAAGCCCGCTGTTAAACGTGCGTTACTTTTCGAGTCAATAGTTTGTAGATCCTCATGGGCTTAAAGTAGCCTAGCTTCTTTCAGCAGAATTTAATCAGGTTTTTTTTTTTTTTTAGGGAAAAGCACCTTGCAAAAGTTTGATGTCGGAGAGTTGGTCAGTCACCTTCTGGTAAAACACATAAATCAGATGATTTGTCTTGGACGATGTCCCACAAGACCTGCTCGAGACCCCCCTGGGCTCACCTGCTGACAACTTGGCACAGCTAGAAAGGAAACTTGCGTTGAGTATCATTTTAAAAAGGCACCATGTTCCTCCATTCTTATAGAGGTCTGATTCAGACAAGACCATACCCTGGTAGGGCAGTCACGATCTGAATCACAGGCAGATAGAAAGCAGGCCCGCTGGGCTTTTATTTGTAGAGCGTTTCCAGTCTTCTCTAGAAAGAAGTCACTTTCATCTCTAGGTGCCGAAAAAGTGAGTTATGTGATGCAGACTTAGGACCTAAAGAGTGCATTACAAATGTGATATCAACTCAGCTAGTTACTGTGTAATTTCCACAGCAAACTAAAGTTTGTTCAGTCCTCTTCCAAGAAAAATAGGATATGCACACAGTTCTGCCATCATTATTAGTGTCATTTGAGAGGGGATTTTGCCCTTAACACTTACATGTTCAGTTTTTCTTTCACTTTTCACATAATGCCAGAAAGTTTATGATCATTCAGAAGTCACAGCTGATGTTGGTTTAAATACAAAAAAAAAAAAAAACTAAGAATAGATCGGCATCAATATTGCAGTAAATAAATACAAGCAAAATAACGGTAAAAAAAAATACAATGCATGTGTTATTCGAAAAAAAAAAAATGCATATTTGAAAAAACAGTTTTACAATCTAAGCTATATTTCAATATCTTAAACGAGTCCTGTTGACCATAACAGGACCAAGATCCTCTTCTTTTATCTCCTGATCCTATTCCCTCTCGTGCTCTACAATATTATCATCACTACCTCCTGCCACACGTCCTTTTCTCTACAATTTCATTTCTCTATCGTTGTCTTCTGTTGACATTCAGCTATCATTCTCACTGCTGAACAATGACTCGCCGTTTTTAATCTCCTGGTTCCCTTCATCTCTTCTTCCTCCCATAGCAACATCAGTCCCTTCACACGATAGCCATTAAAGATCCAAGACCCGAATAAGACAGATCTACCCCCCAACCCCGACAGATGCACTTTAGAGGAAAGACACACACCACATGCTCCACAACATGTTGTAACATCAGAAGGACAGAAAGAGGACATTGGGGTTCGGATACGTTGGATAAGGCAAAGGGATGTGCTACACGTCCGTGCTGATCTAAATGTAGAGTTAATTAGGAAGGGTGGGACTACTACCGGGGGATATGACCATTGGTACAGACTCAAGCAACAGCACTTGACAGGAGAGACCAACACTGAACAATTATATCAACAGAGCAATACAATGGACAATTGCGGAGACACTGACCAGACTTGATGTTAAACAAGAGATATATTTTTAAATAAAATATTAGCTCATGATGACTTACAGCAAGAGCGTAGGAGACAGTAAAGTTCGGGAGGGGCGCACACACAACCATGGGGAGAGCCGAGCCATGGGTTCATGCTTGGTTCCTAAGGCCAAAACACGAGCCAAGCAATCAAGAGTACTAAATTAGGCAACAAATGTCATGAAAAGTGTGACAGGCTTCAAAATGAGAAAAAACAGTGTTTTTTCCCCCAACATCTCAGTCTCATTTAAGTAGCTTTTTTATATCACTCAACTGAGTGACATTTAAAGATAGATATATTATAGTCAAAAGACTTGAAGGGGTGCTTTTCTGTTGGGAATGTTTCCACGACACAGAAGTGCAAACAGTGACAGAACATTCCTGCCTGAAATCATGATGCACTTTGGAAGTCTCCTTGAAGAATTGCAACCTAAGGAGCAACCTCTTTGGGGGCTCCGAGACACCATTTTTTTGGGCGAAATGTTCAATTGCAGTCATTGGGGCGTTGAGCCTCTCCTAAAATGGTTTCCTTTCTCATGTCAGCTGAGCGACATGAATAAAGTAGCATCTCCTGCCTTCCTTTTCTCTGTCTTACCTGGCTTGACAAACCGAACGATTTTATGAGAGGTTCAATACCTCAATGACTCCAAATTAATAATTAACAAAACAGAGGTCTTACAGCTCCCAAAGTGTGCACCGTAAGTTTCAGCGCTTCAAGGAGTCAGGCGATGAGAAGCATGGCTATAAAAAGGTGTGTTCTGTACACAACAGTCTATTCTTCAGTTTTCTCTTCGAAATCTGGTGGGGGTCCCGTGTGTCCTACCATTACTAAATCTGGGGGGAGAAAGGCACATAAATCCACCTCTGTGCCCCATGATTCTTCACCCATTTCTTACAGATCCCCCTAGACAATCATGGAGATTCCTGGAAAACAGAAAATTGAATGTAGTCCGAAATTTGAGAAAAAAAATCTAATAGTGTGATTTAAAATAAATCTTCAGCCCATCTTCTGCCCCCTCCAGGATTAAGTCTGGCTACAACACCAGTTACTCGATATGAGCAGCTGGCAGGTGAAAGATGACAGGAGTGGACATAAAGACATTTGCACGGGCTCCTCTCCGTCCAACACATGTCTTTCCAGGAGAGATTATGGCCCTGATTACCAGTTTAGGTGTTATTTAACGCACCTGATAAATAACAATACCACAGGGTATGTTATTTATCGGAGGCGATAAATAACATTTATTACAAGTTTGTGGGTAATAACATGCAGACTTTGGTATTTAACGCACCAAAATCAGGATGATACAGTAAATACCGTATGCTTTTTCTCCGTTAAATTTCAGCAGGTATGACCTACAGAAATTAACAAATGTTTGTTAATGTATCTGATAATTACTGGAGGCCATAAATTCCTTCAAACTCGTAATTCCTAAATACCTTCAAACTCGTAATTCCGACCCAAAGTAGACAGGGGTTTACGAATGGGTCAAATTAGCCGACCCACTCTTAATCAGACCAAAAATAATACGGATACATAATACAATGCATGTGTTATTCGAAAAAAAAAAAATGCATATTTGAAAAAACAGTTTTACAATCTAAGCTATATTTCAATATCTTAAACGAGTCCTGTTGACCATAACAGGACCAAGATCCTCTTCTTTTATCTCCTGATCCTATTCCCTCTCGTGCTCTACAATATTATCATCACTACCTCCTGCCACACGTCCTTTTCTCTACAATTTCATTTCTCTATCGTTGTCTTCTGTTGACATTCAGCTATCATTCTCACTGCTGAACAATGACTCGCCGTTTTTTTAATCTCCTGGTTCCCTTCATCTCTTCTTCCTCCCATAGCAACATCAGTCCCTTCACACGATAGCCATTAAAGATCCAAGACCCGAATAAGACAGATCTACCCCCCAACCCCGACAGATGCACTTTAGAGGAAAGACACACACCACATGCTCCACAACATTCATTCTTCTTTAGTGGCCAGCTTTTATGTCCTTACCCATTTTGAACACCACATTTTTAATGACCACTACCTTACTAAATGTTTGTACAACCAGTCAACTATTGCACAGTATGGGTTAAACCCCGGCATTGTGTTAACATTTCATTAACAGATTACCCTAGATCTGACTGTTTCTAAGGCCCCAACTAAGGCACTAGAACACACACAAAAAAACCACCAAAAAAAAAAACCACCAAAGCCAAATCTATTGTGTTTTTAGGGTTACTTTTTGAGCATTCCAGTACTCATCTAAAAGGAACACCTACCATGATGATGTACAAGAAAATACATGTCTAGGTTAAGTCTTCGCACAACAGGTCCAGACCTCCAACAAGGGACAAAAACTGAACCTATGCTTGCAGCAACAGATTGGCCCATAGACAGAGCCACTGGGGTTATGAGATTGTGCAGCGTTTTTCACACAATTCTGGATCTGGCGCATTTGCCACATAATCCATCATTTTTAATTTTTTATTTGATGAGTTTTATATAGCGCTGGCTAGACCCGGAGGTATCAGAGCGCTTTACATGAGGATACACATTGTTACAAAGTTACATCAGTTACATCTGTTGCTAGAAACATTTAAATAGCATAGAAGACGAAATAAATGGTGCGTAGAAGGGTAAGGGGGGTAAGGTAAAAGGGTAGGAGGGAGATACGGCAGAGAGACAAAGGAAAGTCTGCCCAAAGTCCAGCTGGGTAGGTGACGGCCGAGGGGGAAGTCCACAGCCCATCTCCTCTATAGCTATCGAGGTAGCTCCACCGGGCATCGGCCAAAAATGCTAGGTCTCAACGGTCGGTGGCAAGTTCACAGATTTTATGTCCTAATGGCAGAACCGGATAGTGTTGGCGGGTGGGGTATATGCGTGAGGTCTGGTGGATGTCCAATCTAGGTGCTGTCACATTCATACCCTTTGTGCGGCAAGGCTATCGCCCCCGCTACTCTTTCCTGCGGACCTGAAAATGAAGTCTCCCCACTCGGGATACAGCCTCATCGACTTTCAGGGCTTGAATTAACCCCTTGACCGCAATCGGAATTCCGCTCGTGTGCTGGACATTCCGATCGCGGGTGGGGTCGTGACAAGCTCAGCTCGTCATGCGCACTGCGCTACCGCGCAGCATGACGAGCTGAGCTCGTCACGCGCATCGAAGGGGTTAATACTGCATCCGGCGCCATCTTAGGGTCAGGCAGGCTTGGGCGCTCCCTACAGCCTTTTCTGAAGTGGAAAGCCAGCTTCCAAAGGGGTTAGAACCACCCCTAGCCCCGCTGGTGTATGCTCGATGAGCCAGTCCATGGGGTCCAGTGTGGTTCGATGGGCTTCTCTTTTAGCTGCAGTCCGGTGGAGCGAGATGGGGGGGAAATCAAGAGTGAGGAATTGTAGGTAGGTGTGTGTGGTGGCATCTGCTGCATAATCTGCAGATTTTAACAAAATAAACATTTGTTTCTAAATGGGTCAAAAGGTACTAAAATCTCAGCGACATGCTGCCTCACAGTCAAAGGTCATTTGCAAAGGTTGACTTCTCACCTTTCTATTACTTATTGCTATGTTTGGGTGTTTAACTGATGCCCAGTGTTAATAAGAGTAAAAATTACAAAATAACGAAGTAATACTATGAGAATGTGCCACATTATGCCGCAATATTTGCCTTTTCTTGCCACATAAATTAGTCAACCCTGTTGCATCATATGGCCCCCTTTTGCCTCATAATTCCAGTTGCCCTGCCTATATGGCAATTTGGTCTTGCCAGAAGTTGGTCTGGCAGGTTAGCATGTGAGCCGTTTTTTGGCTGCTTGTGGGCCTATTTTATGGTCTGTGGTCCGGGATTTAATTTTACTAAATGGGCCGGTACTGTCCAGTACGGAGTACCGGCACTTTATTATTTTAAGAGGGAGAGTACCGGCACTTCTCAAGACAGACGTAATACTTTTAATTGAAGTACCGGCACTTCTCAGAAACAAGCAGGTCCTCTGATACGGAGTACCTGCACTTCTATTTTCCCATTTCAAGCACTGCTTTGGATTATCCGGATACTACCACAGACGTTGCCTGCAGCAAACACAAATGAATACCGTCTCTCATACCTTGCAAAACACCTGAATGTCAAAAATGACGGCCGCTTTTTGCCACTGTTTCACTAATGGGGCCCGGGGAACACTTTCATTCTGGTGCCGGGGCCTATTTTGTGTCCCAGTCCAACCTTGTATGCATTTCTTCTACAACGTAAAGACTTGGGAAATAATTTTGGGAGCAGGGGCACTAATCAGACACGTGTCAGATGAACTGCGTGGTTTCTAGCTTTGGGGTTGAACGACTAGGGGGGGGGGAAACGAGGCTGCGCTCCTATCTCTGGATATCACTGTTCTCTCTGCCCTCCGCTACTCACGCAGTCGGCGGTGCAGGGGAGCGCGGCTTCTCGACAGCGGTTCGTATAGCTGGCACTGGGAAAGGGAAGGGTAATCACCGGCGTCGCACAGAAATGCCAGACTGCGCGGGCGCTACCAACGCGCAGGGGTGAGCGGATGTGCTTTTTAAGAATCTCCGCGTGGCCTGCCCGACAACGGAGCCATTTCGAAAGAAACCACATTGTATCTAATTGTAATACACCCTTTCAATGACTACGATGCATTCGCTTTGTCTCCCTTCACTCCTTTGTTTATTAGTAATTTTGCGTCCACTGCTAACAAAAGTTGAACTTTCCCTGCTCATACGGAAAAAGGCAAGCTAAGAATGGAAATAGAAGAAGGCTATACCACCGTAGAGTGAAACGCATATTTGGTCGTTCTAGTCCTACCTCTGTTTCCAAACGTCTTTGAAGCGTCAGTGCTAGGAAACGTCACGCAATTGAAAGTCGAACTTCAGTCAAGTTCGAAACGATTTCCTGTTAAAGGAAAAAGTGTTCCTCGTGGGGCTGAGCATTTACTTTGACCCACATTACCAAGAGACTAAGCTTATATTGTGTGTGTTTTACATTCAATACCCACAATGCGCGTACTACAGCGAGTAAAATGGCAGTTAGGCTTAATGTGAATAACGTAAATGATGCATAGTTCTGACAACTTTTTTTTCTAAAATATTGACTGGAATAAAACATAAGGTTGGCATGGCAACGTGTGAAAAGAATACCGCTTCTTTTGGGTTACTTTCACTCACTCAGTAATGGACCCAGCATCAAGGATCGATGGGTAAAATCAACCTGGTTTCAGTCTCTCTTGTATTCCTTCTATGTCAATGATTGACAAACTCGGCAGAACAAGGAGAGGTTACTGCAAACAAGTTATTAAACCAGAACAGGACCAGTTTCTCGCCTCTCATTGCGAAGTTCCTGAGTGGTGTCGTGCCACAGAACGTCATAGCTCACTCTTAGGCGCTCACACATCAAAACACAGTCTCCCACTTGGCTTCAGTGGGCACTCGTGCTGGGAATAATATAAAGCTTTGTGACACCCATACTTGAGAAACCGCAGGCGGCGTTGAAACAAGCAACCACGCGCCTCCAGCCAAGGATGGTATGATCTCGCTTGAACAGGATGGCAACTGGAAACTCAGCCTTTCTCCACGTGCTGCCAGCTCTTGGGCGTCCCTTTCAGCTTGGGATGCTGTATGACTGCTGCAGCGATGTGCTAGTTCCAGGCGTTGCACTTTGGGACAGAGAGATGATACAGAAAGACCTGAGTGTAGCTCAGAACTGTAAGACGGAGTTCAAAGTCATTGCATCCGACTCCATTGACGAGAAATATTCTGCCCTTGGTGCATCGACTTCTTTAAAAGCAAGCCTTTTGGTGGGTTTAGTGGAAGTGAGTGGATCAGCAGTGTACTTGAACCAGACAAATACCTCCAAGCACCAAGCCAGAGTTGCTTTACATTACTCCGCAACCACAAGGATTGAACAACTGGCTATGGAGCATTTAAACCCCGATAGCCCCTTCTCTCTGGATATTCCTGACCATAACATGGGCACCCATGTGGTCACTGCTGTACTGTATGGAACGCAGGCTTTTTTTGTGTTTAATCGCCATGTGTCCTCCGCTGAGTGCATGCATGATGTTTATGAGGACTTAAAGTCCGTGGTAGGAAACATTCCAATAATTACCGCTAAAGGTCAAGGGGTCATTATAAACCACGCAAAAGATGAAACTGAAAAGTTAAAGTGCAAATTCTATGGGGATTTTGCTCTGGAACATAACCCTTGTACTTACAATGAAGCCGTTAATATTTATAAAACACTCCTTGGCCTTAAAGAAGAGAATGCTGTACCTGTGAAAGTGTGGCTGTATCCTCTAAGTCAACTAGAATGCAGAGCCCCTCGGTTGGTGCACAGCATAAGTAAAAGGCTGATCGATGATATTCAGTTGGCTATGGAAGAGCTGAATGATGTAAACATGCAGTGTAATGACATGTTGAACCAGCTGGCTGCTGTACATTTCTCTGACATTAAGAGTAAAGTCCAGCAATTCCAAACTCTCTTAAAGCAGTTCCGAGAGACCTTCCAGAAGAATATGGCCAGAGTCTTACCGTCCATCCGTAGAGGAAAAGAAGATGAAAAAGTGCTTATTGGCATCCTAATGCGAAAAGAGCAATCTCCATTCAGTACCTCTAAGGTTACTGAATTTTTGAAGGCAAAGTATATTGAGATAAATCTTATAAACTACTTTCTTGAGGTGCTATCCAAGTTTAACGAAGTAAGAATTGTTTCCTGTGATATTAACCAAATAATGCTAGACCTCAACACTGGGGATGTTGTGTCTTTTACATTCACCTCATTAGGAGAGGAAGAGAAGTATTTACTGGAGCTCAAATGCTGGCTACAGTCACAACACATGAGCAAATCTTTTCAGCCAATGTTGAGTTTTGAGTGCAAGAAAGAAAAGCCTAAGGAGTGGTTCAGTGATGCAGAAATAAGACAAAAGATGGTAAATCTCTCCAGGGTATTTTTTGAGTTTGCAAATCAGAATAGGTTGAATCAGAAGATAAAGTTAATTGTGTCTTCCCACCCAGATCCAACCAATCGGGGATCTTCAATCTATTTGTATGAAGCAGGGAACCTGACCAGTAGAGACTTCCACCCCCCTCAATCTGATCCTCCTGCTATTTCCAAAATATCACATGATACTGTATGGCTGAAGCCCAACCCATTGACTGGAAGTGATGAGATGCTTGGCTGCAGAGTGGAATACAAGCTTATGGGACAAAAGAGCTGGAAGTCGACAGAAGGAAATTATATCAAAGACTGCACCATAACAGATTTATATCCAAACTCCCAGTACCTGTTTAGGCAATCTACAGTGCTTGAGAGGTGGATAGCCTTGCCCAGCGATACTGTTGGACCAATAAAGACCTTGCCAACTGACCCACCTAGATTTTTGGTAGTACTGCAGGAGAAAACAAATACTACCCGACTCACCTGGCTGGAGCCAGATAACATCGGAGTTGGAGTCAAGATAGGTGAATACAAGATAGAATATATGAAAGCGGCAGATGGTAGAAGTGAGTGGGCAGAGATAAAGACAAAGGTCAAGGTCGAATCATGGATAATGGAGGGACTGAAACCTGATATGTCCTACAGATTCAGGGTGTTTGCCATTTGTGGAGATGCAGGAAGCAGTGATTTCAGTGAGGAGTATCTTTTTCCTGCTGCAGTGGAAGCACTTTCTGCAGAATTGGAGAGAAGACGTCTCAGTTCACATAAACAAGTGGTGACTCTGGATCCAGACACAGCACATTGTGAGCTTGTCCTGTCCGAGAGCCACAGACGTGTAGGAGGCACAGAAATAGCACAAACTGTACTTGACAATCCCAAGAGATTTGCTGTTGACACATGTGTGCTAGCAAAGGAGGGGTTCTCTTCCGGCAGGCATTACTGGGAGGTCCAGCTGCTGCAGGATGGATTGGGATGGCGGGTGGGGGCTGCCAGCGAGACTCTAAATAGAAAGAAAGGGTTCAGACGGTCTCCTAAAGAAGGGCTCTGGGCTCTTGAGGGTGATGGTGAGGTGTACTGGGCTTGTCTATCGCCTGACACCCGCCTGTACCTGCGTGAAAGCCCCAAGAAGCTGGGAATATATCTGGACTACGAAGCAGGGCTATTATCAGTGTACAATGCTGCCAACATGGAGCTGTTGTACGCTTTCACCCATGCTTCTTTCACACAAAAGATATTCCCATTTTTCTATCTTTGGCCACAAGCAGACCTGAGACTTGTGTAGAAGACGCCATCATCTGCGTAGGTGTAGTGTATGTCATGTAAAAGTGTTTCTTGGCCTTTGTTATACACCTTTTATATGAACCACAGTATTCTTAAACCTAAGCCTGTGCAACTGATATATGCAGAATAGCACTTGAGTATGAAGCAAGGCAAGATCAATACATCCACGCAGACCTTTGCTAATCTTTTATTCTGTAGCCTCAATAACACAGATCGTTTGCTAGAATATTGACATAATGCAGCAGCGGACTCTTGAATACTTTGGCTGGCACATTGCTGACCTTGGTAACCAAAAGATTAATGGAGGACTTGATGTCCTTAAGGAATGGGCTCTGCAAAGCAAGCAAACGCTCACAGAGATGTATTTTTGGGGGTATTCACAAACAGTTGCAAAAATTTGCATGAGCCAATTTGCCCTTAAGTGACATTCAAATGCACCAGGCATATGTGGTGCAGTAAGTATGGCAAAGTGCACTGAACACCCTCATGTGTCAAGAATGTGTAAGGAAATGGGAGTCTTCACATAGAAAATTTTACACAACTTCTGCTATCAGTGGCCTTTTTACCCCTGAGCTCAAGCTCTCTGGACTTCATGGACGAGAGGATTCGCTTCAAGACCCTATGACTCACCTATATGACTATCCAGCAGACTGTAGTTTATGCAGCAATAATTTTCACCAACCAAGACCAACTAAACCTTCATATCGATCAACACTACTTTATTCCCACACCCAAATATTAAAATAAATGCTGAAGCACATAATTGTTGTCAACACAAGAAACAGTGCTTGGGAACTCGATTCCACGCAGGCTGTGTTGCTATTAGAATGTCATGAAAACACCTCAAAATTCCCAGTTATTCAGCTACCAATATCAATTGAGGGGTGTTCTAGAACCGATTCAAATTTTACATGTAACACAGAGGTACAACAAAGGGGGCTAATTTATATGGCTGGTAAATTGCAATACAAAACTACACAGAGGCATGTTACATACGACACAGAGTAAAAACTGATCACATACATGACACAGCTGAGCATTTTGTTTTGGATGTGAGATGGGAAAACAGCATGGTTGATAGAGTGATGCATCATACAAGACAACAGTACACAACACTATACGTGTGACATGTTTGAGGAATGTTTTAGGGGGTAATTTTGAAAGACAGAATCTCATGGCAGCCTGTTAGGGGTTGATAGTTTCATGAGTGATACCCGGAATTGGTTATATTGATGCTAGGGAAACTGATCATTTAATTTAGAGCCATGTGCTTTGATATTCCGCTGACACAATGGCAGAGCACTTCTTAATTATCCTAACTGTGGAATGATGCCCCAAAACTGAAAAGAGTCCACTGTAAAGATAAATAATAGCTGTTAGAACCCAGGTTGTTGAAGCACACACAGGGTGATGTGAGGATGCTTGCAGTATGTCTGACCACTGGCAATCCCTCGGGTTAGTATTCCAACACCTCGTTCTTCTGCCCACCATGCCACCTCAGATTAGACCCAGCCATATGCAAATCATTTTTGGTCCTGCTCCAGTGGTAATGGTCCAGCTCGTACTGCCACGCCAGGTCCTCTCTGTACAGGAACACAAGCAACCCAAGACCAGTTTGGCCCTGATTGAGGCAGGTGTAGCTTGGTTTCCAGTGGCACTGTGAGCAAGGGACCTACATCTGGGCATACTCTTGCCACTTAGGGCAGTACATCAAACACACAAATGGTGTTGGGAGGATAGTTGCTGTGCTGGACTTGACCCTGTCTGTGGGGTCATCCCAAAAATTTTGCCTTCACACTCCTGTTTTCTTAACCCTTTTTTATTGGCTTTTAGGGCTTTGCCCACTTTACCACTGCTAACCAGTGCTAAAGGGCTTGTGCTTTCTCATTTAAACATGGCAGAATTGGCTTACACCCAATTGGCACCTTTTATTTAGTTGTAAGTCTCCAGTAAAGTGGTACGACATGTACCCAGGGCCTGTAAATTAAATGCTACTAATGAGCCTGCAGCACTGATTGTGCCACCCACTTAAGTAGCCCCTTAAACATGTCTCAGGCCTGCCACTGCAGCCTATGTGTGCAGTTTTAGACTGCCATTTCGACCTGACAAAATACATTTTTTGCCACGCCCAAACCTTCCTTTTTAATACAGAATTAGTCACCCATAGATGAGGCCCTAAACAGCTAATGGGGCTGGGTGCAATGTATTTAAAAACAGTGGCGGTTTGTGCCCTAGGACGTTGAGGCTATGCCCCCGGCCATCTGCAGCCCCCCTTTAATATTTGTTCAACTATTTTAAACAACTGTTTCTGCAGTATATCACTGCCTGACTGTCTCTGACTCTTATTCCGAGGCAGGTTCAGGCAGCCAGGTACTGACAGGCCAATCCTGCGCATGTGTGCACAAGTGACATGTTTGGGGATAGTGTTGACATCATCACGCAGGGCTTATCTTCCTATTGCCCACGATTCACATAAAAGAGATAGTAACCTAGTAGTGGTGCATCGCATAGCATGGTCGGGAGGTGCGTGCTGTAGCTCTGCATATTACGCACCGCATTTTTGTATTTACTCCACCTTTATTTTTCATGCTCCTCACATTGGAAGATTGTCCCCATGCATCAGTTTGTCTTAAGTGTGTACTAGACAGACTGCCGCCAGTGACTGCATTTGCAGTAAATCAGCAAGGTGAATAGTTGAATGTATATATCCTCAAAGCAGCTGCCAGCTGTACAATCAGAGCAGAACAATTCAAAGTGATTTGGATTCAATTGTGCATGTACTTAATTTTGCCTGGTTGCAGCAAAGTACAGTTTATTGGCCGTAACAACATGACAGTGCTGTCAGAGGTAAGGCTTTCAGTGCAATCTCACAGATCTGAAAAGCAGCAGTGAGTGAAGCTTTAGAAGAAGCCTGGAGTCTGATGTTTCTTTGATTTTAGATATCTCCCGAGTTAATGGTAACCATGCCAAGTGAAAGGCAAATACAAGTAGTAAGTTAATGAAGAGAAAGGGGATTTAACCAATGCAAAATTGCTGAGGGGACTTGGGGGGAGAAAGGCAAGAAGGACCAGCTGAGCGTGAGGAAAACACAAGTAAAGCAGTGAGTGCAGACTGGTGGGGAAGGGTGGGGGCATGGTAGAGTGTGTGGTAAGTGTGGAGTACATGACCTAATCCCAACATTAGTCACCCCATCACCAGAATCCATCCAATCAAGGACATGGCTGCTAAGAGTGCCTCAAGCGATTTAGCACTAGGTCTAAAGTTCATAGTTGTCGTTTGCACCTCAAATGTTTGTAAACTCGTGTGTGTGTGTGTGTGTGTGTGTGTGTGTATGTGTGTATATATATATATACATGCTTCTTTGTGTGTGTGTGTGTGTGTGTGTGTGTGTGTGTGTGTGTGTGTGTGTATATATATATATCACTGAAAAAACCATAGGTTTTAGGGACAGTTTTAGTTACTTGGACAT
Organism: Calotriton arnoldi; assembly: GCA_963921515.1. Classification (NCBI taxonomy): domain Eukaryota; kingdom Metazoa; phylum Chordata; class Amphibia; order Caudata; family Salamandridae; genus Calotriton; species Calotriton arnoldi. The sequence goes on along the minus strand of CAWUFW010005914.1, from coordinate 785,999 downwards.
AGCACTCGAACAAAACCCGTGAAATTCCCCCGTTATAGTTAGTTCAGCTAACTATAACTCGCGCCCCGCAATGCACTGCTGATGACGTCACATATTACATCACTCATGACATGGTCAGTGACATCACTGATGACATCACTGATGACATCTCAAATGACATCACTGATGACATCATCCAGTGACTGTGTGTTTCTGTAAAGTTTAAATATTTTTAATATATATAGGAAAAGACGTATTGAAGAATGAGTGGGTGTGTAAGTGTCTGTATGGATGATTTAGTAGGTGCGTGACTGACTCTATAAGTGAGTGATTTAACGTATCTTACTGAATGCATGGGTTAGTGACTAAACTGGGTGAATGTCTGTATCCGTCTGTCTGTTGCTGTGTAAGTGGCTGCATGTGTTTGTGAATAGCTAAATGAGTGTCTATATGAGTTATTGAATGCTTGTCTGAGTATCTGTATGGGTGCCTGAGTGTTTGTGTGGGAGGGGTGTGTGCAACTCTGTGCATAGATGTGTGAGTGGGTGATTCACTGGGTGGATGGTTTCAAGAGTGCATCTGTGATAGACTGTATGGGTGGGTAAGTGTGTGTAAGAGTGTGTTAGTGAGTGAATGTATGTCCCAGTGGTACATGTGTGAGTAACTACATAAGTGAAAGGCAGTATATATGTGTGTTGGAGTATATAAATAGCTATAAGCAAGAGTGAGTGATTGTGATAGTGGCTGTATGGATGAGTGTGTGCTTGTATCTGTGATTGTATAAGAGCGTAACAATGTGCTACTATTTGTATGAGTAAGTGAGCTGGTGTGTGTATAACTGTATAGGTGAGTAAATGGCAGTGTGTTTAATTATTTGCATGACTGACTAGGTGTGTGAGTATCTCTATGGATGAGTGGCGTTGTTTGAGTGTCTATATAGGAGTAAGAGTGCATATGATAGTCCTGTACTGAGTGACCGTAAGTATGAGTGACTGTACGGGTGAGTGAGTGGATGTGTGTGTGTAGACCTAAGAATCAGTGAGTGGGTATGTAGTTATTGGTGTTGGAGTGTCTATGGTTTTGCGAATGGCAGTCTGTAATTTAGAGTGGGTGAATCAAAGGTTATATTAGGGTGTGAGGAGGTGCATCAGATTATCACGTGGATGATGTCATCAGTGATGTCATTTGAGATGTCATCAGTGATGTCATCAGTGATGTCACTGACCATGTCATGAGTGATGTAATATGTGACGTCATCAGCAGTGCATTGCGGGGGCGCGAGTTATAGTTAGCTGAACTAACTATAACGGGGGAATTTCACGGGTTTTGTACGAGTGCAATGTCCAAGTAACTAAAACTGTCCCTAAAACCTATGGTTTTTTCAGTGAATTTCAAAGGTTTTTTAAATGCTAATTTGTAACTATAACGTGTCTGAAACCTATGGTTTTTTCAGTGAATTTCAAAGGTTTTTTAAATGCTAATTTGTAACTATAACGTGTCTGAAACCTATGGTTTTTTCAGTGAATTTCAAAGGTTTTTAAATGCTAATTTCTAACTATAACGTGCCTGAAACCTACGGTTTTTCAGTGAATTTCAAAGGTTTTGTAAATGACAATTTTTAAATGTATTAATTGTTATATTAATTTTTTCATACTGATTTACTACATTTTTAGAAACAATTTTTTTTTACATATTTTATTTTTTAAATTACATTGTAATTACATTATACATTACATTACAAAAAATACTTTCTCAGAATGAATTACTTTAGTTTAAATACTTTGCAGATAGGCAATAGACTTTTAAGTACAGTAGTTACAGTTGTTGCAATGGGCAACACATTTTCAAACACAATGCAACATTCAGCTCAATGTGAATTTCTAGTTAAATGCAATTAGTTACTTTATGGATTACTTTTGTAACCACAGGACTGGATCCTAGATTCAGTCCTGGTACATCTCCTGTAAACAGTTGAGTAAAAGCGTTTTGGTTACAGTCGTGATTTTTAAGGAATATTATTGTATTTTAAAAGTTGACACTTAGAAACTTTTTCTCATAGAATCACCAATGTTATCCTATGGAAGGAAATTCACTTAGCAGGTAAAAACTGTTATCGTTACTTTATCTTACTCAGTGTTGGATCCTGGATCCAGCACTGGTGCATCTCCTGTAAACAGTTGAATGAATGCGTTTAAGTCATACAGGCGATTTTTAAGGAATATTTGTAGTTTGTGAAAATCGACACTTTGAAAGTTTTCTGCTGAAAACCAGACAATGGATTCCTATGTTAGAAAATATAAGTTACTGGTAAGTACGGTTAAAATTACTTTTCAGGGTCAGTGCTGGGCTAAAAGATGCAGCACTGGGTTCTCTCCTGATAACAGGTGAGTAAATTGGAATTCGTACTTTGGTTGATTTTAGAGGAATATTATAAAGTTCCAAAACTCCACACTTAGAAGAATTTCCAAGTGAAACCAGTCAATGTTAGCCTATGAAGGAAATTCAAGTTACCGGTAAGTACGGTTAAAATTAATTTTGAGGATCAGTACTTGGCTGAAAGATGCAGCACTGAGGTCTCTCCTGATAACAGGTGAGTAAATCAGAATTCGGATTTCGGCTGATTTTAGAGGAATATTTTAAAGTTCCAAAAATCAACACTTAGAAACTTTTTCAGCAAAAAGCAGGCAATGATATCCTATGCAAGGAAATTCAAGTTACTGGTAAGTACGGCTAAAATTACTTTTGAGGATTAGTACTGGGCTGAAAGATGCAGCACTGAGGTCTCTCCTGATAACAGGTGAGTAAATCGGAATTCGTATTTCGGCTGATTTTAGAGGAATATTTTAAAGTTCCAAAACTCCACACTTAGAAGAATTTCCAAGTGAAACCAGTCAATGTTAGCCTATGAAGGAAATTCAAGTTACCGGTAAGTACGGTTAAAATTACTTTTCAGGACCAGTACTGGGCTGAAAGATGCAGCACTGAGGTCTCTCCTGATAACAGGTGAGTAAATCGGAATTCGTATTTCGGCTGATTTTAGAGGATTATTTTAAAGTTCCAAAACTCCACACTTAGAAGAATTTCCAAGTGAAACCAGTCAATGTTAGCCTATGGAAGGAAATTCAAGTTACTGGTAAGTACGGTTAAAATTACTTTTCAGGACCAGTACTGGGCTGAAAGATGCAGCACTGAGGTCTCTCCTGATAACAGGTGAGTAAATCGGAATTCGTATTTCGGCTGATTTTAGAGGAATATTTTAAAGTTCCAAAACTCCACACTTAGAAGAATTTCCAAGTGAAACCAGTCAATGTTAGCCTATGAAGGAAATTCAAGTTACCGGTAAGTACGGTTAAAATTACTTTTCAGGACCAGTACTGGGCTGAAAGATGCAGCACTGAGGTCTCTCCTGATAACAGGTGAGTAAATCGGAATTCATATTTCGGCTGATTTTAGAGGAATATTTGCACAATGGTGAAGGGAGGGGCGGGGCCTCAGGTGACATCTGTGCAAACGCGCCCCGTTGCGCGTTTTAAGTTGGGGGATTAAGTCCCCTTGAATCCTGAGGGTCCCTAGGGGCCAACTAGCCCACCAGGAACCTCCAATATGCGCCAGGGGCTGCGTTGCAGAGACTGTAGAGAGGCCACACCCCTTTTACACCTCTCTGCAACGCAGCTCTGTGGCGCTTTCTGGATGTACCTGTTGGGCTAGTTGGCCCCAGAGACCCTCAGGATTGAAGGGGATTTAATTCCCCATCTTAAAACGCGCCACGAGGCCTGTTTGCACACATGTCACCTGAAGCCCCGCCCCTCCCTTCACCACTGTGCAAACGCGCCCCGTGGCGCGTTTTAAGTTGGGGGATTAAGTCCCCTTGAATCCTGAGGGTCCCCGGAGTCCAACTAGCCCACCATATACCTCCAAAAGCGCCACAGAGCTGCGTTGCAGAGAGGTGTAAAAGGGGCGTGGCCTCTGTACACCTCTCTGCAAGGCAGCCCCCTGGCGCATACTGGAGGTACCTGGTGGGCTAGTTGGCCCCAGGGACCCCCAGTATTCAAGGGGAATTCGTTCCCCTCTGCAAACGCGCCAGGGGCGCGTTTGCAGAGTGGTGAAGGAAGGGGGCGGGGCCTGCGGGCCCGATCGTTTTTAAAAAAAACAACATTTTTTTCTCCCCTGAAGGGGGGCTGTGTGGCCCCCCTTCCTTTTTCCTTTTTTTGGGCCCTGGGGACCCCATCCCCCAGGGCCATACCCCTTTTTTTAAATTACCTTTACAAAAAAAAAAACGGGAAGGGGGCCGCGTGGCCCCCCTTCCCTTGGCCTGTATTGGCCCCGGGGACCCCATCCCCCGGGGCATGGCCTCTATATTTATTTTTTGAGGGGGGCAGCGTGGCCCCCCTCCTCTGGCCATTTTAAGGCCCCGGGGACCCCATCCCCCGGGGCCGGCCTTTCCTTTTTGAAAAAAATTTTTTTGCTCTTTTTTGGGGAGGGGGCCGCGTGGCCCCCCTCCCGAGCCACTACTTGCCCCGGGGACCCCATCCCCGGGGCTGGCCCTCTCCGTTGGGGACTGTGGGGGGTCCCCAATGCCCCCACAGTCCCGCCGGCTCCCCACGTCCCTTGGGAGCCGGCATTGCTGTTCCACATGGGGAGCAGCTGACATGCTGCTCCCCATGTGGAAAAGCAATCGGCTTTGGATATTGGAAGAGAGAGCAGGTTTCCTGCTCTCTCTTCCAATATCCAAAGCAGTTTGCTATGGCAGGACGGGAGCCGCGAGGCTCCCGTCCTGCCATAGCAAACTACAGTGTCCCGGGGGTAGGCACCCCGGGACACTGCAGGAGCCGGCCCTGGGGGTTGCGGTCCCCAGGGCCATCAAGGGCTCCAGGAGGGGGCCGCGCGGCCCCCTCCCTACATCAGCACAGCCCCGGGGAGGTGGTGGTCCCCGGGGCTTCGGGAGTCCAAAACGGACCCCCATTTTAATTTGTTAGTGCCCCGGGGAGGTGGCGGTCCCCGGGCGTGTGGGGGGCTGGAGCCCCCCACACAGGTTGTTTAATTAAAAAAAAAAAGCCCCGGGAGATGGTGGTCCCCGGGGCTGCGGGAGGGCTCAGAGCCCTCCCGCACCATTTTCAAAAGAAAGCCCCGGGGGGTGGCGGTCCCCGGGGCTTGGGGGCCCTTTGAGGCCCCCACACATAAAATTAAACCCCCACCATGCCCCCGGGACTTGGGCCACCCGGGGGCAAGATACAGTCGAAGCGCGGGAGACCGCGCTTCGATTCCTCGGCAGGATTCGCGCACCCTGAGCGCATCCTGCCGATTTTTTTTTTAAATGCTTTTTTTTGCCCAGGGGTCCTTGTGGGACCCCCTGAGCAGGCCTAGGGGTTAGGGTGTTTCTACCCTGCCCCCTTTGTGCGTTTTGCACACTTGTTTCTTTTTTTTTCTCGGCGGGATACGCGCACCCTAAGCGCATCCCGCCGATTTAAAAAAAAAAAAAATCTTTTCTGCCCAGGGGGTCCTTGTGGGACCCCTGAGCAGACCTAGGGGGTCAGGGTGTTTCTACCCTGCCCCCTTTTGCGCTTGCGCACTTGTTTCTGTCCCTCGGTTCTACCGAGGGACAAAATGGCTGCCAACACTTCCTGAATCGGAATGTTGACAGCCAGCTGACAACCAATTAGCATGCAGCTCGTGATCGGGACGGTGCGCGCAGGGTGCGCTGAGGGTACGCGTATCCGACGCGCCCATAGATATATATGTACTTTTACTTTTGATTTTCTCAGGAACTACTGAACGGATTTACACCATTTAAGCAAAAGGCACCAGTCTGAACCAAGGACTACCTCTTTGCCAAATTTGGTGTAATTCCGTTCAGCAGTTCGGGCTGTAGCTGCGACTAAAGGTTCCTATGGAAAAATGAATGGGGAAAACGCGTTTTGGGACCCCCTTTTTTCTCGGCCCCCGCTTCATGTATCACCCCGAGACTTTCAGGGTAGGAGCGGAGCGCCCCAACAAGTTGGAAACTTTCACGAAGATTCGTCAACCGGCGCCAACGTTATTTCAAATAGAATGTCGCGGATTTCCTATGGATAATAGGTTGTAACTATAACTATCTACTGGCGACCGCCAGTAGATAATATATATATATATATATGTATACACACACACACAAAGAAGCATATTTATCTGCAAAACATAATCACAGGGTATGGTTGCTTCTAACGTGTTCAAGGTTGTCCAATTTGTATGCTCTACCAATTTCAAATTTTACCAGCCGCCACTGTTTAAAAAGTTGGACATGTATTTTTAAGGTTTACATGTCCTGGTAGTGAAAAACTCCTAAATTTGCTTTTCACCATTGCAAGACTTACCTCTCCCATAGGATAACATTGGGTTACTGTATTAGATTTAATAAGTAATTGTATTTATATAGCGCTTACTACCCTTGACAAGGCGGCAAAGTGCTTTTCCACGAATAGCAAGCTACTCCGGTACCCAAAAGGATTAGTGGTGGATTAGTATAGGGAAATATGACTTAATTTGAGCAGTGGACATGCGAGTCTGTTAGTTGGATTGAATAGGATAATTTTTATTTTTTATTTTACGGAGTTTTATATAGCGCAAACTTGACCCGAAGGTATCGGGTATCAGAGCGCTTTACATAGCACCAGTTGCGTTACATGAGGACACATTCATTTTTGTTAGGCACGGGGAGATTAAGTGATTTGCCCAGAATCACAGGATGTTCAGCGTCATTGCCGAGAATCTAACCCGGTTCCCCAGATTCGAGGTCGACCGTCCTAGCCGTTAGGCCAAAGAAGAGGGAAGAGTCTAGAAAGTGTTATTTGGGAGATCATAGTAGTAAGATGAGGTTTGGGATGAGTAAAAGGAGAGATTGAGGAGGGAGAGTCTCTAGAAAGGGATTAGAGAAATCATAGTAGTAAGTGAGGTTTGGGATGAGTCAAAGGAGAGATATGTTAGGGAAGAATTTAGAAAGGGTTGTTTGGGAGATCATAGTAAAATGAGGTTTGAGGTGAGTCAGAGAGTGGAGGTAGAGAATATATTGAGAAGAGGTATAGGGTGAAACATAGTAATGCTTTGGAGAGAGCGAACGTTTTTTTTTCTTTTTCTTCTACAGTAGGAGTAAAGTAATAAATGTATAGATAGATGACTACACAGAAAGGGTATACATGTATAATGAATATAATATATTGAGATTTTAAGTTGTATAAACTCAGACTTTCAAGTGTTGCTGTACTTGAAGCTAATTTATTTGTGTATTTTGTATAACTCAATTCTTTTTTTTAAATTTTATCTTTTCAATATTTCAGTAGTGAAGCACTTGTAGATAAAATAGTTCTGGTAATATTTACATATTGTGATAGATAAATAAAAGAGACCCATACGCATATAATCAATATCTTATTTAAAAACTATGCAGTGACATATAAATATGTTAAGCATAGAACAATATATATATATATATATATATAAAAAAATTCTTTCAGAACAAGAGAGCAGCATCAGAGAACAGTGAATGTGACACACAAGAAGCTGGTGGCCTGGTGGTGGGTGATATTGAGGTATTGTGTGATTTGCATAATCTTGAGTTGGAGGGTGCGGGGTTGCCCGGTATTATGAATGTGAGAGAAACCATTGATACAATGGGCCTTAATGTTTTTGAAAGTAAATTGTCAGACTTTAGACCCAAATCGTGCTTTACCCCAAATACACCGAGAGATGCAATTGACATGTTTTCAGATCGCGTGATCAGAGACCTTAAAGAACTAGCAGTCACTTCCAGTAAAGTATTCCCCAAACAATATGGTCAATTTGAGAAAGATTACCAAAGGATCATTAATAAAATAAAGTCAAGAGATGATGTGGTAGTCCGACAAGCGGACAAAGGGGGGAATGTTGTTCTTTGGTCCCTAGATGCCTATAACACCGAGGCAAAACTGTAATTAAGGGACCGCAACTGTTATCTCAAAGTGCCACATAGCAATCTGGAAGAGGTAAAACTAAAATTTTGGAAGGATCTTGCTCGTTGGAGAGGGTTGGATTTGATTTCACAACCAGAGTATTTATTTATGAAGGTAGAATACCCAGTCACTCCCACCCTGTATTTAATACCCAAAATTCATAAGAATAGAGAGACCCCCCCAGGCAGGCCGATAATATCTGCAATTGGAAGTTTGTTTGAACCAACTTCCAGATATCTCGATTCTTTTTTGCAAACTTTTGTTCGAGCTCTCCCAGCCTACATTCAGGACACAGGGGACTTTTTAAACAAAATCTCAGAGTTGGGTTGGAAAGACACTTATCAGCTAATGACACTAGATGTCACAAGCTTATATACAAGCATAGCTCATGATGATGGTCTCTGTGCAATTCGACATTATTTGAACACACGCCCCATTAGCTTGTATCAGCATTCGGGAATGCTAACAGAAATGTGCAAGCTGTGTTTAACAAACAATTACTTCATGTTTGGTGGGGAGACATATAGGCAGCTTCAAGGTACAGCGATGGGCACCTGCTTCGCCCCAGCTATGCTAATTTGCATATGGGCTGGTCGGAGGAGCAGGTGCTCAGGGTTCAGTTTGCTGAAGAATGGAGTAACAACATTATAATATGGACCCGTTTCATTGATGACTTGTTTGTCATCTGGGATGGGTCCTTAGATTCAGCAAAGAGATTTGCACGTGACATCAATGCCAATGATTTGAATTTGCGATTTACAGAGAATATTAGCAAGACATCAGTGGCATTCTTGGATTTGGAAGTTTACATTGACAAGGGAGAAATTCATACCAGAACTTACAGGAAGCCTACAGCAGGAAATACAATCCTCCATGCTGGGAGTTTTCATCCTCAGAGGCTCAAAATGAGTATTCCTTATGCTGAGCATCTGAGGATGAAGCGAAACTGTAGTGAGGCACAAGCTCTAACAGAGGCACAGAACTCCCTAACTAAGAGATTTAGCGACAGAGGATATAAACCTGCTATTTTAGATCAAGCAAGATTGAAAGTCACCTCCATAGACAGACATGCACTTCTAAAACCAGATGCTAGGAAGAACAAGGCAAAAAAAGATGGTGCAGGGAATCAGATAAGGATGATCACAGGATACAGTGCCTACCACTCTAGAGTGAGAGATAGTTTGTGCAGGCACTGGCATCTGATACAGGGAGACCCGGTACTGAGTGAGACAGTGGCGCGGAAACCCATGATCACCTTCAATAGAGCTAAATCGATGAGGGGTGAACTGGTAGTCAATAACCCAGAAATGAGTAAAAAAGCCAGTTGGTTGAGCAGTATTCCGGGTTTTCATAGATGCCTTAAATGCAAGGCATGCAAGATTGGACGTAATGAGAAACAAGTGACAACACCACTCATGCACAGCCCATGGAAAATCAGACAATTTTTGAATTGTAGAAGCGACTATGTTGTTTATATTCTTCAATGCACATGCCCAAAGAGGTATATAGGCAGCACCATTCATATGGTGCATATTCGCATTCTACAGCATATTCAGGCTGTCAAAAATAATGATAAGAATTATGTGGTGGCTCGTCACTTGAATAAATTTCATAAAGGGAACTTAGATGATCTGTCTTATTTTGCCATTGATCAAGTTCCTAAATCCCAAAGGGGAGGGGACAGAGAAGGCAAACTTCGTCAATTAGAGTCGAAATATATTATTCTGTTCAATACCAAAGCACCTAATGGACTCAATGTTGAAGAAGATTTGTATGTCCATTTGTGTTGAATTTATACTTTCTTTCTTGACACTTCTTCTCCTCTTCTCCTTTCTTTCCTCTTCTCCGTGTTTTTCAGATTTTATCAACTGGTTAGCAGAGTGATTTATTGTGTGAGAAGACAGCTTTGTTGGCACGTGAGCAGGCGTAGAGAAGATATATAAAGAATCAGAAGTGGTATTGGGATATATTACCAGCATTATGAAGATGGAAACAAAGATGATTGTATTATGATTTAGAGTTAGAATTTTAAATAATTTAAATGTTGATTGGGGCATGTTGTCAAAGTCAGGAACATTGTTAGAATTTAGATGAACTTAACTGATTCCTTAAGTATATAATAAGTACTGTGATGCACTAGCACTTTATCACGGGTAAATTATCTGTAGTATCTATGATGCACTAGCACTTTAGACATCTGTAAGATGTTTAGTCAATTTAAATATTGGAAGTGGTATGAATTTTTGGAACGAATAATCAGTACTGTCATGCACTAGCACTTTATTGTGAAATCATGTTTTGTTTTGTTTTGCTTTATTTGATTAGGGTGTAATGAGGAATATGAGACGGTATACATTTCAGATAATTTCATACTCCCTTTCCCCCCTTTTTTGGCAAAACTTGTTACAATGCACTTGGAATAAAAACGACTCTGAATGGCCTTAATCAACTTTTTAGATGAATTTGAATTTTATCTATATTGTACAGAAGGAACAGGGTTTGTCCTTTGGATCCCTTATGAGTACAACAATATCTTTTGTTCCATTTTGATGTGGAATAGTTCTTCAGTTGGACCTGTGATTCCCTTCTCAATGGTAAATAATTGAGCATTAATGTAAAAAAATAAAAATACCCAGCAATTCATGAATTTTAATGAAGGCTGCATGACAAGTTGATAAGTAGGAAAGAGAAGGATGTTTATTATTAGATTATATAGTGACCCAATTGTGAGGTTGTAACAATGAATTTAGGCACTGGCTTAATATTGGATTTCTTTAATCTTATAAAAATGTTTAAAAAAATGTATGATTTAATGACGCCAAGTAACTGATTTATTTCCATGTTTAATATTGCACATTCATGTATATACTTCTCAGCCTGATTTTGTAAATAGTACAACAATGACATTTTAATTGTGTGCTGTTTTTATACAATCTTATTTATTGCATTGTGATTTTATTGCAATTCCTGAATTTTGAATACTTTAAAGTGAATACTTACATGTATAAGATTGATTTTAGTCTCAAGCAGTGCCGATTTGATAGTCTGTCTTCATGATTTAATAGCAAGCTTCCGGTCAGGTGATCGGATCACTCTGTCTGATTTTATTGTATATAATGCCGTGAATAAGGAACGATCACTGTGTGATCAAGGCAGTGAATGCCGAAACGCGTCGTAGCGTGATTGTTGAATAAACAACTTTATGGCAGAAAATCTCCCCGTGTCGGTGCCGGTTTGTTGTTCAGCAAACGGTTATGGTGTTTATATATATATATATATATATATATATATATAATTTTTTTTTTAACCATAAGCACTATATACATTTGTTCATCTAGCCTAAAGTATATCTATATATTTAAAAACCATAGTTATTATACATATTTGTATAACGAAATACACATATCTAGAACCATACATATAATCAAATCTAAATATAAATGTTTACAAATGCAGGGATATGCTGTACATTAGCGTATGAGTATGGTGGTTATGTAGGAAAGAGCCAACTCTTGGGTTGTCTTCTGAAGATAAGATAGGTATCCGTGGAACCTATGTTTGGTTGTAATGAATTCCATAGTTTAGCTGCTTGAATAGAGAAAGATGTACCACCTATGGTCTTTTTCTTGTTTGGTGGGGTTTTGAGGCGAGGTGCCAATCTTAAGTGGAGGCTCCTTTGTTGAATGTACTTGGTTATTTCATTCCTAATGAAAAGTGGTCCTGTTCCACGCATTGCTTTGTGGGTGATACAAAGCAGCTTGAAGGTGGCTCTTCTGGCAACCAGTTACCAATGTAGGGCCCTCAAGGCATGGGAGATGTGGGCTTGTGGCTTTACATGTAGGAGTAGTGTGGCAGCAGAGTTCTGAATCCGTTGTAGTCTTTTCAAAGTTGATAAAGATGATCCATGGTAGAGGCCATTGGAGTTATCAAGTTTAGACAGTACAAGAGAGTTAGTAGCCTGGACCTTGTGTGGAAATCCCAGGTGGGGGAAGATGTGTCGCAAAGTTTTCATAGTAATGAGGTTTGATCTTGCTAATTTGTACACTTGGACATTCATTGATAACTTGGAGTCCATGGTAATTCCAATGTTTCCTACTTCCTTAGATACTTTAGGAGGTGGCCCCAAATTGTCAGGCCAGGCGCAGAGTGGTTCATAACTTTTCCAATCACCACATGTGAGTATTTTCGTTTTGGAAGCATTCAATTGGAGATGGCTCAATGTCATCCACTGATCAACTGCTCTGAGGCCACTGAAGTTTTTCGAGTTTCCAATGTCTTTAGGGCTTTTCAGTTTAAGGAGAATTTGTGTGTCAACTGCATAGTTAGTGAGCTGAAATTCACTGATAATTGCCGGTCATTACTTCATGTAGATGCTAAAAAGCAAGGGTGAGATGATAGAACCTTGAGGGACCCCTGCTTTTGTGAAGTACGGTTTGGATGAGAAAGGGGGGAGTATTGATGACATTTGTCTATTTTGAAGGTAGGATGTGATCTAGTCGAGAACATTCCCCTCTATGCCAGCTTCGTAGAGTCTCTGTATTAGGGTGTTGTTGTACGGTTTCCACTTTTCATTAGGAACTGCGCGTTTGTTTGGACAACATAAACTTTGGGATGGTGCTAGACTGGATCTATGCACCCCCTAAGGATATGTTGGCCTATCGACCAGCTAGCTCATTGTGCCATTATAAGTGCCCCTAAACCCAGTAAAGTAACAAATGGTTTGGCAACCTCAGAACATGACAACCCTGATCCCACCAGGAATCTTGGTAACAGATCTAGAACATTTTTGCTCAGTCATTCGTGCTCTCTCTGATATACAAAAAATACACAAAGAGGCGTTTTCAATATTTATTGAACCATTGTGATTTTTGTATAAAATATATGCCCTGCAATAATGAATAGACAGAAGCAGATAAAAGTGATTAGCAATATAAGGACAGTGAAGAGAATGAACAATTCCACCATCGTGCTAAAATTAGTGTATATATGCTGGCATAGAAGTACTGGATATAGTGTACTCCTACTATGCATTCCCTAACCTAGTTGCCCAGCACAAGTGTTCTGCCAAGAATCCCCTATTGGATGATCTAGCTCCTCATTTCCTGAAGGCAAGATATCTAGGTCTCTGTCTTGGTCACAGGTTGGACATCCCTACTTGCAGAGGGAAAACAGGAAGCAACTGAGCTGAAATTCTGACACAGCAATGACCTCACTATGACAACAGAGTGCTCCTCTGATTTGAGCACAGAAATACATGTATCCTTAAAACAATGTTCCATGTTTCCATGTCGATGCTTCAGCTGAGCTGACATTGTTTATTGTTTCTTTGATAGGAATGTCGCATCATGGACAAAATAACAAACAACAACATTTGCACAATGTGTGTTGAGGCCTTGTACGAAATGTTCAATGTGTCGTGATAGTGTACTTACGAAGTGATTTTGTAAGCAATGTGGTTTCGGAGAAACTAATCCTGCACTGCCACACAAGCAAATGTGTGTCAAAGGTCATCGTGTGGAAGAGAAGACAACTTAAGAAATGTGTACATGTAAAGATGGCAGTATTTATTTCCGGGCCTAACTGAGCTACTTGACAGTGTCATGGTCGAAGGCAGCTGAGAGATCCAAGAGAAGTAATGCAGCAACCCCATTGCGGTCTACTGTGTTTTTAAGGTCATCCCAGATGGTGATGAGGGCAGATTCTGTTCCTCTTCTTGGGCGGAATCCAGTTTGGAAGTCTGAAAGTATGGAGCTATTTCCACTGAATTGTGACATCTGGGCGAATGCTGCTTTTTCTGTCAGTTTGACCAGGAAAGGTTTATTTGTAATAATGGGCGTATGCATGCATTTTGAGAGGTCTTCTGGAAAGATTCTTGTAGTTAAAGAATTATTGAGGATTCTTCTTACTGGTGTGGCAGCAGAGGTAGATAAAAGAATGTTTCCTTAAAATTTGTGGTGGACAAGAGTCAGAAGGGCAGCCGGAAGGCCTGCTTGCTTTGAACTGATCCATAAATTCACTTTGTGATATTTGTTTGAAGGAATGCAGAGGCTGGGTTAGCCTACACTTTGAGGGGATTTTTGTAAATGGGTTGGTGCTTGTGGTTTTCCTTTGTTTTAAATAGGAGTCCAACGTGTCTGCTTTGGTTGGGTAATGATTTGCCAGTTTGTCAGTAAATTCTTGAGTAATGGGATGAGTTCCTTCTGTGCAGTTCGGTTTACGAAATTCGGTGAGAATTTTATCAAAATCTTTATTTGCACGTTTAGCATTTTTAATTCTGTCTGAATAGTACCATTGTTTTATTTTTTTTATTGTTGATTTGTATATTCTGTTAAGCGTGCATAGATGAAGTTTGTCTTGATTGACGTTTGTTTTGAGCCAGGTGCATTGCAGCGTTCTAATTTGTTTTTATATTTTTTTGTTCTGTATTTCTCCAAGGTGCTTGTTTTTCTGTTGTCCTGTTTTTTGTTCTTTTTTTTTTTGATACTCAAATTTATTGATTTTTGCAAACAAGAGAACACAAGTGAGAAAAAAACAGCACATTGCAGCGATAATAGGCAGTAACCACATTATGCCCATGGAGTTTAGTATGCGCTGCAGTCCATGGTCCCACAAGGCCATATACAATTGACAGAGCTAGTGAAACAAAGCGTGTTTGTTCTATCTGACCCAACCATTTGCCCCGAGCATCCTCTGGCTTCGTAAAGAGGTTTTTCCTGTGTCGCACACCAGTCCACCCCCCTGCGCCACTTCGCTATGCTAGGTGGGGTAGGGCTTTTCCAGTTGGCAGTGATATACCTTTTGCCCACCACCATGGCCGTACTTAGGAAAAGTTTGTCAGCTCTGGACCCATCTAATACATCTGTGACCCCCAGTAGTGTGTTTAGTGGATTGTGCGGGACCTCCCTTCCCAGGACCTCTGTGAGTTCCCTCTCTAGTGCTTCCCAGTATTGTGTTAGAAGGGGGCAGGTCCACACCATGTGGTAGAAGTCTGCCTGGTCTTGATCGCAGCGAGTACAGGCCGGAGTCGATCGCAGGCCAGCGCTATAGAGATGTCTTGGGATCAGGTAGGCAGCGTGGAGGTAGAACAGTTGGACCAGGCGGAACCTGGCCAAGGTGGTGATGGTTTTGGGTGCCATCAAGGCGTCCCTCCAGTCCTCTTCCTCGAAGGGACCCACCCAGCCCTCCCACTGACTTCTGAGTTGGCTCAGAGTGGTTGGAGTGTTGTTGGTTAGGGAGCAGTATATGCGTGAGACCCCCCCTTCCCCAGGTTTCCCATCATGGTTTGTGCTTCTGGGATGCTGTATTCTGGTAATGCTGTGCCGCTTGGTATGTGTGTGTAGAGGGCGTGGCGTAGTTGCAAGTATTTGTAGAATTGCGATGGATGGAGGGAATAGCGGGTTTGCAGTTTGTGGAAAGTGCGCATATGGTCGCTGGCCCACACATCACCTGGTTGAGAAATACCAATCAGGTCCCATGCCCGGAACCCCTCCAGTTCACTCATCTCCCTGAGCCAGGCGCCTCGCCAGAGCGATGTGCATTGGGTTAGTTTGTTCGTCCACTGGGTGTGGCGCAGAGAGGCACGCCAGGCCAGGAGAACTGCTTGTGCCACCACATGCAGAGTTTTGGGTATAGGCCCTTCATACATCATCGCCTGGATTCTGGGCAGGCCCAATTACTTCAATTTGATTCTGTATGCCGGGTCAGACCCGCCCCCGTTGAACCAATCATGCAGAGTGAGTAGGCGGGTTGCCAGATAGTACAGATATAAATTAGTCAGGCCCATGTCTCTGTCGAAGGGTGGGATCCGGCATTGGGATAGAGCCATTCGTGGTCTCCTTCCATTCCAAAGGAACTTGGTGGCAAGACTGTCTAGTTCCTTGAACCAGGTCCGTGGGAGGTGGAATGGGGTATTCTGGATCACATATAGGAATCTGGGGAGAATCATCATTTTGAAGAGGGCGACTCTCCCCAGGGGGTTAAGCGGCAGGGTTTGCCACTTACGGAGGTCTTCTCTGGCCCTCCTGACTAATGGGGTGATGTTGAGCGACCAGGCGAGTTCAGGGAGCAATGCGACCCAGATTCCCAGATATTTAAACGATTGCCGCCTGATGGGTATTGTAGATTGCCAGTCAAAACAATATGCAGAGGGACCAGGATTGACTTATTTAGATTCAATCGCAGGCCAGAGACCTGCCCAAAGGAGTGCAACACCTGGAGGCATCGGGGGCTGGACTGAGCCGGTACCCCGAGGAAAAGCAGGACGTCATCCGCGTATAAGGCGATTTTGTCTACGTATGAGCTCTGCCACTTCCATCCTTGAATCCGGTCGTCGGACCGAATGAGGCAGGCCAGGGGCTCCATCGCCAGGGCACAGAGGAGGGGCAAGAGGGGGCAACCCTGTCTCGTGCCTCTTCTGATCAGGAACATCTCTGAGAGCGCTCCATTGATGAGCACCGGCACTTGGGGTCTAGAATACAGGATCTTAACCAAGCTGCGGAAATGTTGACCCAGGCCCATTTCGGCCAACACATCCCCCAGGTATTGCCAATTGACGGAGTCAAAGGCGTTTTCGAAATCAATTAGGAGTGCTAGGTATGGAGTTAATAATTAGCGGTTTGCTAGAGCCAGGTGGAGACATCTGAGACAGTGCCTAGTCCCCCGTGTCGGCATAAATCCACACTGGTCGGGTGGATAAGTTTGGTGAGGTAGGGTCTCAGTCGCTGGGCCAGGACAGAGGCAAATATTTTGACCTCTGTGTTAATGAGAGAGATTGGGCGATAATCGGCGCAGTTTGACGAAGGTGGTTGGGTTTTAGGGATGACAACGATGGTAGCTGCATCCATTTCTGGGGGGAATGAGCCCTTATCAGCTTCTTTGGCGAACAGGTCGGAGAGGTGAGGGACAAGTATCTCCCGGTATGCGGCATAGTATTCCTGTGGGAAGCCGTCAGGACCTGGAGTCTTACCCGATGCGGTACGTGATATGGCCTCATTGATTTCTTCGCGGGTGATAGGGAGATCGACTTCGGCTGGTTCGGGTGCATTAAGGCGCGGGAGGTGAAAGCATTCCAGATTGATCAATTCAGAAAGGGAAACCTCAGGTCGTTGTGCTGAGTAGAGTCTGCAATTGGAGGTAGCAAAGGTCTGGGTCACTGCTGGGGGAGAGCGGTGGGTGAGACCCTCCGAGTCCCGAATTTCTGGGATTATGCGGTTGGCCATGGGATATGTGGCTAGTCTATGTAGAATCTTCCCGTTCTTATCCCCCCAGCCGTACACTAGAGCAATAGAAGACCTCCATAGCAGCTTAGCGGACTCCATAGAGATTTGTTTGATTTCGTCCCTCAAGTGCGCGAGCTGCCTTGTCTGGAGCCCATCCCGGTCTCGAGGAGAGTGATCCAACTGTCGTGGGCCAAGCGTTTGAGTTTGAGGTGGCCTTTGGCGAAGCCACGAATGGTGGCCTTGCCAGCCTCCCAGAGGGTACCCGAGGAGGGAACGGAGCCACCATTGGTGAAAAAGTATTGCAGGAGCTCCGCTTCAATCGCTTTCTTGAAGTCCTTGTCCTGGAGGAACCACGCATTCATCCTCCACATAGGAGGGAGTGTGTCAGATGGGTCACCCACACTCAGGAGTAGAGGTGAGTGATCTGAGATGCCCCAGGGGAGGATAGTGACATCTCTGATCTTCTGGCAGTCAGGGGCAGGCATGACGATTTTGTCTATGCGTGCATGTGTGTGGTGTGCTGCAGAGCTGTGGGTGAATTGCTTGGTATGGGGGTGCCATGTCCTCCAGGTGTCGCAAATGCCCAGGGTACTTGCCCAATTTACTAGATGTTTGGTGTGCAAAGTCCTCGGGGCGGAGGGCGTACCTGTGGTATCGAGGTCTGGTTGCATGACCGCATTGAAGTCACCCCCGATCACTGTCGCACCCAGGGGTAGGGAAGCAATAAGATCAGCAGTTCCCTTCAAGGTCAGTGTGAGCGCCGAGGGAGGAGAGTATATGGACATTAAGTTAAGAGCGTTCCCTCCTAATGTTCCAGCCAAGGCCACGAAGCATCCCTGAGGGTCGCTAGTGGCCTGCGTGAGTACGAAGGGGAGGTTGCGTCTCAGGAGAATTGCCACGCTGCGTGACCCTCTGGCAAAGCCTGAGTGCCAAACCCCGTCGTAACCATATCTTGCAAGAAAGGGACAGTGGTTGCCCATGAGGTGGGTCTCCTCGAGCAGGAGTATGTCAGATGCTTGGCATTGGGCATATCGCAAGACTGCAGTCCGCTTGACCCTGTCAATCAGTCCATTAACATTCCATGACAGTATTCGGAGAGGGTCTCCGCTGTTTCGTGTTTGTGTCATGCTTGGTTTTGGCGAGCTTGAGAATCTGCAGGGCCTAGGCTGGGTGTGGGATTGGCTTGGATATGCCCTGGCTGCAAAGCAGTGGTTCTAATGCCATTGTGTGGTCTGTGTGTGTGGCTGCCGTGCTGCGGAATAAGAGTGCTGCGGTAACGAACAAAAACTCGAGACAACGGTCCCAACCCCCCTCCTCACCCTATACTTCGAGAACAGAAGCATCTGTCGTCCCAGTGAAAACTAAGGTTAACAGGCCAAACTACAACGTTCGGTTTTGGAGTTGCGTGGAGGACCCCTCCTTACATCAGGATATTACATTACTTCGGCAGAGTTGTCTAAAGGTTCTATTGTAGCATGACCGTGTGAGTGTCTTCCGGTTTGGCGGCGCGCTGGACTGCGAGGTTCCGGTCGGGCCGGTCACCCCAGAAGTGCCGGACTACGAGAGAGGTCCGATTCGGTGGAGTCAATATGAAGAGTTTTAGGAGAGGTGTTTCTGGAGTCCGATCGATCCAGGGATCCGGATCGCCGTGGGGAGCGGGAGTTGTTCAGCGCCGTCTTGTCACCGGGGTGTAGGCCAGCACCTGTGGGCGAGCCTGACATGGCTCGGCGAGCTCCCCGCCCCCTGCGGGAACGTGTGCGCCTTCTGTTCGGCTTGGGCGACCCCACTCGGGCAGCCCCAGCCCGGGCCCCAGAGGACAGGGCAGAGGCCCCGAGTCTGAGGGGGCGCTCCTCGGTCAGCCAGGTCCAGGCCGCTTCAGGAGTCTCAAAGAAAAGAGTTTTGTTCTGGAACAAGACTCGGAGGCGGGCCGGGAAGAGCAACCTGTATTGGAGATTCAGCGTGCGCTTTTTCTGTTTCACTTCAATGAATGACCGCCGCTGGGTCTGGACCTCCCGTGTGTAGTCAGGGAAAATCATTATGGGGTGGCTGCGGTAGGTCAGAGTCTTTTGGTTGCGGGCTTCACTCAGGATGGAGTCCCTGTCTTTGAAATTGAGGATCCTGGTGATTATTGGACTGTGTGGTGCCCCCGGTGGAGGTCTAGGAGCCAGAGAGCGGTGGGCCCGCTCCACCGCGAACCATGCGGACAAAGAGTCTTTGGGCATCCAAGACCTAATCCATTGTTCGATGAGCTCCCCCACTTGCCCCTGCTCCGTTCCCTCCGGAAACCCCACCAGACGGAGGTTGTTACGCCTAGATCTATTTTCAGCGTCTTCTGCCCTTTTGTGCAACTCTCTGGTGTGGGTCTGTAGGCGAGCCACCTGCTCCTTTAGTTGGGTAACATCGTCCTCGACAGTAGAAATACGGGATTCAGCTTCCGAGATACGGGCCGTCGCATTCCGGAGGTCCTGTCGGAGGAGAGCCACATCCACTCGGACCTTGCCAATCTTGTTCTTGACTGAGGCCTGCGAGGCGTTGATTGCTTGTAGGATGGTGTTGAGATCCGCATCAGCTGGGGTGGGTTTCTCATTGGTCCCGGCCGCTGTTCCCAGGTCATTTGTTGGGTACTGGTCCATCTTGGTCTGTGTTGGGGGAGGCTTGGGCCCTCGGTCTTTCCCCATGGTGACAGTCGGGCGTAGGTGGCTGGTTCCGGCCATATCGGGGTGCGAATTATTATATCTTTGGGGGAAGATTAGTCTCTATCTGGCCCTTCGATGAATGTATGGAGGTTAGATAGGGTCGGTGCGGGGCCCGTTTGAGATGGGGCAACTAGTTCCTGTGGGTCAGGGCCGTCTCGTGACACCTCAGATGGATGCCGGCTAGTTGGCGAGCCAGTGGGATGGAGGTACTCTCCGGGGGTTCACCGTGGGCCCGAGCTCTTCGCCCTCCCCCGGCATCCGACCCACCGGGGAGCAGCACTGAGTTGTCGGAGTGCCGGGAGCCAAGAACCAGGATGTGCTTCGAGGGCGTAGGAGCCCCCCCAGTCACGACCAGGCGGAGCAGCAGAGGAGCGGTTGGAACCACTCAGGGCGTCCCCAAGCCCCCAGCCTCCAGATTGGGCTGTCAGGTTTGGTGTAGGTCTTCGGTTGGCCGTGGTTCAGGCTTATGGAGAGAGTCAGTGGCGCAGCGCACCCTCGGTGGAGGCCCGCCGCGGGGTTAGGGCGCCCACCAGCCCGGTCCGCGCCTCGTGTCTTCGGACCCTGGGGGCCCCACCAGGTCGCACCACCAACCACCACCAACGGCGGCGGTACAGGAGTCAGCAGCGATCGGTCCCAGCCCGCCTGTAGCCAAGCGGGGCTTGGATCATGGTTCGGGGAGCTGCTTCAGGGCCCACTTCGCTCCACCGAGCCCATCGGGAGGATCAACTCTGGGCCAGGCGGCCCGTGCGTGGAGGGTCACGTTTGCCTGGTCACCCTCGTCTCCCAGACCCCAGGCCCCACTGCTTATCGGTCCGTCCGGAGGGGGCTGTGCAGGGCCGGGGCCAACCGTTCTGCACTGGGCCCAAGGATCCAGTTGCCTCCACTTCACTCCAGCAGCACAGTTCATGCCTGGGTGCTCGCCGGGATCGCCCGTTCTCCCCGGGAGGGGACCTTTATGCGGCGTCCAGGCACAGTGGTCTATTTCAAGGCATAGATGGCCATGTCGGGCCCGAGGCGATCGGGCGCCTCGTTCACCCTCCACCGAGGGACGCTCGCTGACAGGCACCACAGGAGAAACCTTAAGGAAGCGGGTCCCCGCAGCCAGCCGTGGCCGCCACGTCTCAGATGGGGCCCGAGCCTCGAGGGTCTGACCCCTCCGGGTGCCACATCCGGTGCAGGGTCCTTTGCTCGAGACAAGGCCACCGGGGCCGCGCCAACTCCGCCTAGACTCCCCCGCTCACTGCTTCTGTTGTAGGGGGTCCACCCGCCGGCAGTGCCCGCCTCAGGTCCAGGCCGCAGCTCCCAGCACTCCAGCACCGCAGTGGGCGATCTCAGGACCTCCCCATCGAGTCCAGAGACCCCACAGCTTGATTTTCTATGCTTTGGTCACTCGGGGATCAGGGGGTCCGAGTCGCCCCCAGCAGGGCTCCACAGGCGAGTCCGGCCACCAGCACCCCTCGGCATCAGACCACTGATCGCATCGCCATCTTGTTGAGCCGTGGAATTCCAGGCAACCCGAATCTGGCCGTCCGCAGCCACCCAGCGGTCCCACTCATCACCGGAGCACTCCGAATGGCCCCAGTGGGGTGTTGCCACGTTATAGGGCAGTTATATCTATGCCGATGGAGCAGGATACTTGGGCGGATGACGGAGTGGTCCGGAGCACTCTTAGAGTGCGACCGCCATCTTGACGCTCCAAGCCACGCCTGTTTTGTTGTTCTTAGTGGTATTAGGATATGGAGAGCATCTTGTAGCTACTCATAAAGTTTTTGAACAGAATTTATTGTGTCTAGATCTGTGTTGGATATTAGTTGTGTTTCTAAATATTCAAAGTTGCGTTTGTTACTTGGTCGATAGGTGGATGCATGTAAGGTGGTTTTGGGTGTGTTGATTTGTGGTTTTTTATGTTGGAAATCTACCAAATGGTGGTCTGACCATGTGACTGGAGTAATCCTATGAAAGGTAACTAGTTCTGGATTTGCAAAAATTATATCTAGGATGTGTCTAGCGATCTGTGTGGGTTTCTGTACCATCTGATGTAGGTTCAGTGTGACTAGGCCAGTGATGATAGTTTTTGGATGGGGCATATTGGGATTGTCAAACCAAATGTTTAGGTCACTAAGAATGCATAGGTTGGAGTGTAGGGTAATAAGGTTTGAAACCGTGTCTAGAAACGTGTCTGGGAATGTAGCATTA
Source organism: Calotriton arnoldi (assembly GCA_963921515.1). NCBI lineage: Eukaryota > Metazoa > Chordata > Amphibia > Caudata > Salamandridae > Calotriton > Calotriton arnoldi. The sequence continues at coordinate 763,949 of CAWUFW010005914.1, read as the reverse complement.
CTAGGTGGTGGTCTGTAAAGGAGGAGGAAGTTACAGGATGAAGTTGATGTAGGGTTGCATCTGGTAATGAGGGCCTCACAAACTTGAATGGAAATGTGGTTAGTTTTGGTGAGATTTATTGTTTGCTTTAATATAACAGCTAGTCTACCTCCTGTTTTGCTTATACAATTTTGTTTGATAGCCTGGAGAAATGGCTTCATTCAACACTGGAGCCATGTCAGCTCCCAACCATGATTCAGTTACAAAAAGTAAGTGATAACCTTTAATTGGGAGCAGGTAGGAATGTCGAGTTTGGTGTCTAAAGAATTGTAATTTAAAACCCTCTTTAAATGGTAAAGTCGGATTTTAAGTCACAATCCTGAAAATGCCACTTTTAGAAAGTTGGCATTTTCTTGTCCCAACCATTTGGTGCCTGCAGCCTGTATTCTGGGTCTCATGACTAGGTGTAGCTGTCTTTGTGTATTACTCCCAGACTGTGAGACAAAGGGGGACTACGTGTTGGCAGAATGGGCCATCTCTGACTTAATAGGTGGGCGAGGCTGTCATCTACCACATTTGCACTTCAAAAAGACTCTGAATCAGCACACTCACAAAGGATTCACACTAGTCTTTTGTGCCCGCAGTCAAGCTGTGGCCAGGGCAAAAGGCAGGAACTCCAGGCACTTCTGTAGAGGGAGTACTCTAGAAGTTTCTCCCGCTTCAAAGTGGGCACTACATATAAATAGTGGACCCTCAGATCAAACTCTTCAGATCACTTCTGGACCTGGAGACTCTGTCCAGAAGAAATACTTCTCAGCCGTGAAGTCTGCCATACTGACCTGCTTGCTGACCAAGGACTGCTTTGCTGCCAAGGCCTGCTGTTGTAGCACCAGAACTCTTCTGCTGTGGTGAGCTGCCCTGCTGAATCCAGCCTGCCTGTGTGCACCCAGAACTCCAGGAAATCTCCAACAGTCTGTTGCTTGACCCCCTGTTCAAGCCACAGGGACATAGCATGCTTCTTCGACATTTACACATCTCCCTGCATCTAGATGTAGCACGATACAGCCTGCCATGGACTCTGGACCGGCGCGACGCAAGTCACCCTCGAAGCATCTAAGCATAAGTCCTCGCAAGCACTGGCAGCTTCTCGGATGCAGCTCAGGGCCGACATCGGCCTAGTGTGATGCTTCTCATCCCCTTCAGCTTTGGGTTAAAGAAGAGCTGTTCAGGTTAGGTCTGCAGGGGGTGGAATCATGCAACAGTTTCATGGTAGCTGCTGGCTATGTTAATGATTCCCATTCAGATTCATTTTATATACATTTTTCTCATTTGGATATCCTTAAAATTTGGGACGGCTCTAGCCTCATAGAACAGCGCTAAACAACCACAGTTTGGTAAGGGTCAAATCTTCAACAAACCACAATTTGAAATTTGGGGAATTTTATTACTTGTATTCAGATTTTTTTAACCTAAATTCTTAATTTGATTTTGCTTGACCACCACTGGCTGCTGACAGACACTAACTTGAGTTTTATAAATCTTTAGTTACATATCAATAGTCCCTTTCTAGGAGAAATCTTAATTGTCCTGCTTCTGAACTTTGAGAGGGGCAGAGGAGAAGAGGAGCGTCGGGCACACTACACCACCATTCCTCCCAAAGGAAGCTCTGCACAAGAATGAGGTGGATCTGCATGAGGTTCCCTAGACTGCCTCTTCTAATTACCAGGGACCAACTGGAGGAATCTCAAGTAAAACAATCCCTGGCAATACCAGAGGACTGGCATATGAATTAAAGTGCCTTTTGTGTCAATATATATATATATATATATATATATATATATATATATATATATATATAAAACAAAGTTGCACTTGCGGGTTAGGATGCAGTTGCCGTATTTATTGGTCAGTTTCTGCAGTAGTTCCATTCCTCTCAAATGCTCCCAATACGTTTCGGTCCCCCTGGGCCTTGATCACGGGTGAGTTTGGCCAGTCTTGCACCTATGTTTATGTATGTATTTTACACAGTGTTTCTTTACTTTTTATGATGTCTTTTTTTACACAAATATAATAATACAAACATAAAAAAATGCCTTTAACCATTCATTATTCGTGCTCTACATGCTGATTGTGTATTTACAGATCAAAGTGATTAAAAACAGTCACATTTCAGAAATGGAAGCTATGACGGGTGTAGTTTGTGCACTACATTTGAGATAGAGTTTTTAGTACATTACCTCTTGCTTGTCGATGAATATTATTGCCAATGAATGTCCCAAATTTTGAGATGAAAGAATATAATTTTGGGTCCGATGCTGGGATTTGTTGTTTTGTTTCATTTTGGTCACTGTTGCTTTCCGTCCATCCATCCAATGCATTCTGGTTAATGTAGTTGACATTTTCCTTTGGTGGAACCTTCTGCATACTTGTTGCGTTTTTCATGTGAAGTCTTTATTAATTGAATGGAGGTGAACTGATGATTGAGATCCATTCCAGTATGATTGATATTTGTCCTCCGGTGGATTGGTTTGTTGAATTTATTGTATGACCTCCATTTCACTACCAGAATGTTATTGGACAGGATTTGTTTTGCATGGCACAATCACTGCTCAATTCATGATTCAGGGATCCAGTGATGTTCCTCATTGCCCTCTAGTGGGCTTTCTTCTATGGACTCTTTTGTTAGATGCCATTTTTTTGATAAATTTGATTTTTGTATGTTGTTAGAGTTTTTAACCTTTATTCTTTTCTTCCCATAGTTCAGAGATTCGGTTGATTTATGTTATCAGTGTGTTCTTTAAATCTGTGTGTACAGTTCTTCATCCTAGTTCGGTCCCTTTGGGGTGAGGGTTTGGAGTAGCATTATATGTCGGTATTGCCTCTGCCTCAAAGGTCATTCTCTGTCCCCTCCCCTTTCTCATTTTTCCAATTGGTCAACTGCGTAAAATTTAAAGGTTTCCCAATTACTCTGATGATGTTGTTACATATGTTTTGCTATTGTGTTGCTCCTATCACAATTGAATGTTGCCCTGACATGCTCCATAATCTGTTTTTTGATGGGGAAGATCATGCTCCCCATGTATTTGAGCCTGCATGGGCACACAATTACGTAGATTACGAATTCGCTCATGCAGGTAATGTGTTTTGTGATTTTCTTCTTTTGTCCTCCTTGTAGTTCGAATTCTGTTCTGTTCATTGCAATCCTGCATACCTTGCAGTGTCTGCATTTCCGAAATCCAGGTTTGATCATCCAATTGTTCCCTTCTTTTTTGGATTGGACATGACTGTGTACTAATCTGTCCTATATGGAGGAAAAGTTTAGTCTATTTAATCAAACAAAATAGTTTTTTGTACAGCAGACATGCTGAACAAACATATTTGAAGGTGCTATCATATGTGATAAAGAAGGAAATGGTGGCTCAGTGAATTAAAATATTTACCTAGGATCACATATTTGAAACCAGATTATGGGGCAAGAGCATTACAGTTAGGTCAAGTAGAATATTTAAGTCACTAGAACTGCTAGTCTGGGAATATTTTTATGATTATTCAAGACCCGAGCTTGCAAAATAATATACAATCCTTCTCCGCGGGGCCTAACAAGAATCTTCATAGTGAAAAATCCCAGGGTTTGTCAGAGTGTGTGGCAAACGCCAAAACCTTTGCCTACTATGGTAATCTGTGAGATTACGTGTAACAAAATACCTGTCTATAGGCTGTAACACAATGCGATAACAACCCCCATCTGTTAAAGGCTTACTGAATTTAACATATGCTTTTCACAGTTAATAACCTAGATCAACTGCCTTTGCCATAAAGTTTCATAATAAGCATACCAGACCTATGGCATTCAACATAATGTTTCCAGTGCACCAAACAGGCATATAGCTTGTCATTATAACAAATTCATATTTGATTGTAACCTTTTTCACAAGGCCAAGTTGGCTAAGCAAAATACTATCTCTCCTAAGATGATCTAAAAGGGATTCACACAGAACAAATCTATATGCACAGTTTGTCACACTGGCTGACCAAACACTCAGGACAAAACCGGTCTTAGGTTGCTTGCTTTTTGGTTCAGAGAGGACCTGGTTTGGCAGCTTCTACATATTTGTAGTTGGGCTGGATTGTTCCTATTGGAGCAGGGACAAGACTGATTTGCATATGGCCGGGTCTAATCTGAGGCAGCATGGTAGGCAAACGAACGATGGGTTGGAATGCTACCTTGAGCAGTTATCAGTGGTTAGACTTATTGAAATCATACTCCCATCAACTTTGGTTTGTTTGATGTACCACCCTAAGTGGCCAAGGGTATGCTCAGACGTGGGTCCCTTGCTCACTGTGCCACTGGATCCAAGCTACACACAACTGCAGACCCTCAATCAGGGCAAAACCAGTCTTGGGATTCTTGTTTTCCGGTTCAGAGAGGACATAGCTTGGCAGTTCTGGCTGGACTGTTCTTATTAGAGTAGGGCCAAGACTGATTTGCATATGTCTGGGGCTAATCTGAGGTGACATGGTGGGCAAAAGAACAATGGGCGGTAATGCTACCCCAAGTGATGCCAGTCGCTAGACTTATTGGAAGCATCCATCCATCAACTTTTGTATGTTTGAGGTACCGCCCTAAGTGGCCAAGGGTATGCCCAGATGTGAGTCCCTTGCTCACTGTGCCTCTGGAACCAAGTTACACACAACTGAAGAGCCCCAATCAGGACGACACTAGTATTGGGTTGCTTGTTTTCCGGTTCAGTGAGGACTTGGCTTGGCAGTTCAGGCTGAACGGTTCTCATTGGAGCAGGGTCACGACAGATTGGCATATGGTTGGGTCCAATCTGAGGTAGCATGTTGGGCAAAAGAACAATGGGTTGGAATGCTACCCCAAGTGATTGCCAGTAGTTAGATTTATTGCAAGCATCTGCCCATCACCTTTTGTGTGTTTGATGTACCGTCCTAAGTGGCCAAGGGTATGCCCAGACGTAAGTCCCTTGCTCATTGTGCCACTGGAACCAAGTTACACCCTACTCAAGAGCCCCAATCAGGGTGAAACCAGTCTTGGGTTGCTTGTTTTCCGGTTCAGAGAGGACATAGCTTGGCAGTTCTGGCTGGACTGTTCTTATTGGAGTAGGGTCAAGACTGATTTGCATATGTCTGGGGCTAATCTGAGGTGACATGGTGGGCAAAAGAACAATGGGCTGTAATGCTACTCCAAGCGATTGCCAGTTGTTAGACTTATTGCAAGCATCCTTCCATCAACTTTTGTATGTTTGAGGTACCGCCCTAAGTGGCCACTGGTATGCCCAGACGTGGATCCCTTGCTCCCTGTGCCACTGGAACCAAGTTACACCTGACTGAAGAGCCCCAATCAGGGCAAAACCGGTCTTGAGTTGCTTGTTTGTTGGTTCAGAGAGGACCTGGCTTGGCAGTTCAGGCTGGACTGTTCCTATTGGAGCAGGATGAAGACTGATTTGAATATGGCAGGGTCTAATCTGAGGTGGCATGGTGGGCAAAGGAACAATGGGTTGGAATGCTACTCCGAGCGACTGCCAGTGGTTAGACTTATTACAAGCAACCTCCCATCACCTTTTGTGTGTTTGATGTACCGTCCTAGGTGGCCAAGGGTATGCCCAGACGTAAGTCCCTTGCTCATTGTGCCACTGGAACCAAGTTACACCCTACTCAAGAGCCCCAATCAGGGTGAAACCTGTATTGGATAGCTTGTTTATTTCAGAACAGAGAGGACCTGGCTTGGCAGTTCAGGGTGGACTGTTCCTATTGGAGCAGGGTCAAGATTGATTTACATGTGGGCAAGTCTAATCTGAGGTGTCCTGGTGGGCAAAAGAACGGTGGGTTGGAATGCTACCCCAAGCAATTTCCATTGGAAATTGCTTATTGCAAGCATCCTCCCATCACCTTTTGTGTGTTTGCGGTACCGCGCTAAGTGGCCAAGGGTGTACCCAGTCTTGGGTCTGTTGCTCACTGTGCCACGGGAACCAAGCTACACCAGACTGAAGAGCCCCAATCAGGTTGAAACCAGTCTTGGGTTGCTTGTTTTCCGGTTCAAAGAGGACGTGGCTTGGCAGTTCAGGCTGGACTGTTCATATTGGGGCAGGGTCAAGACTGATTTGCATATGGTTGGGTCCAATCTGACATGGCATGTTGGGCAAAAGAATGATGGGTTGGAATAAGCGATTGTCAGTAGTTAAACATATTGCAAGCATCCTCACATCATCTTTTGTGTGGTTGATGTACTGCCCTAAGTGGCCAAGGGTATGCCCAGATGTGGGTCCTTTGCTCACTGTGCCACTGGAACCAAGCTATGATCTCCAATCACCTGTTGTTTGTTTGATGGGAAGGATCCAGATACGGTGAGACCGCAGTTCGTGAGCTGCATGAGGAAAGTTGCTGACTGGATGACCAACAACTGCCTCCAATTAAATGGTGAAAAAACAGAGCTAGTGCTGTGTAGCAAGGCTCAGGAACTTCGGTCGACGGACTGGTGGCCTGTTGAATTAGGCCCAGCCCCTTGCCCAAAACAGGTGATAACAAATCTTGGCGTCAAACTGGATCGGACTTTATCCACGAAAGACCAGGTCAGCGCAGCTCTTTCCATGCTTCCCTCCGCATTGAGAAAAACCCTAGTCCAAGCATTTATTATGAGTCTCTTGGACTATGGGAACGCATTGCTAGTGGCAGCAAATGACTCACTGCTGGCCAAGATTTAAGTTGTGCAGAACACGGCTGCTCGACTGATTTGCAACCTACCTTCACGCTCGTCCTCCGCTCTGATCTTGAAAGCAATGCACTTGCTACCAGTCAGAAAATGCTCCATTTTTAAACTATGTTGTTTGACTCAGAAGGCACTAACGAAGCGGTTACCATACTACCTGCACGTTAGGCTCAGCCACTACCAGCCTATGCGATTGCTTAGGTCTGCAAATCAAGCTTTGCTAAGGATCACTCGTATCCACGCTTCCAGATTTGGTGGCAGATCCTTTTCATATCTTGCCCCACTTTACTGGAACAAGCTTCCTCTGCATATCCGGTTGTGTCAGGATCCATCTAAGTTAAAAAAAACTTGTGAAGACGTGGATGTTCTAACTGTTCTAACTGCACTGTGCTGATTCTGAGTTGCAAAGCGCTTCCGGTGTGAGTCGCTGTGCTATAGCAAATGCCTATAACATAACATGTACCGCCCTAAGTGGCCAACGGTATGCCCAGATGTGGGTCCCTTGCTCACTGTGCCACTGGAACCAAGCTACACCAGACTGAAGAGCCCCAATTAAGGTGAAACTGGTATTGGTTTGCTTGTTTTCCAGTTCAGAAAGGACCTAGTGTGGCAGTTCAGGGTGGACTGTTCCCATTGGAGCAGGGTCAAGATTGATTTACATATGGGCGAGTCTAATCTGAGGTATCATGGTGGGCAAAAGAACAATGGGTTGGAATGCTACCCCAAGCGATTTCCAGTGATTAGACTTATTACAAGCATCCTCCCATCACGTTTTGTGTGTTTGATGTACCACCCTCAGTGGCAACGGGTATGCCCAGACGTGGGTCCCTTGTTCACTGTGCCACTGGAACCAAGCTACACCCAACTGAAGAGCCCCAATTCGGTTGAAACCAGTCTTGGGTTGCTTCTTTTCCGGTTCAGAGAGGACCTGGCTTGGCAGTTCAGGCTGGACTGTTCCTATTGGAGCAGAGTAAAGGCTGATTTGCATATGGCTGGGGCTAATCTGAGGTGGCATGGTGGGCAAAAGAACGATGGGCTAGAAGGCTACCGTGAGCGATTGAAATTGGTTAGACTTATTGCAAGCATCCTCACATCACTCTTTGTGTGTATGATAGGGAGGATCCAGATAAGGTTAGACCACGGTTTGTGAGCTGCATGAGGAAAGTTGCTGACTGGATGACCAACAACTGCCTCCAATTAAACGGTGGAAATATATAGATAGTGCTGTTTGGCTAGGCTCTGGAGCTTTGGTCGACCAACTGGTTTCCTGTTGAATTTGACCCAGCCCCTTGCCAGCCTTGAAGATCTGGCTATTCTCTGCCTAATCCTCTGTCTATCCTCTTGCCGGCCTTTCTAAGACTAGCGCTGGGATGTCCCGTTGCTGGGGCAGTCATGCGCTTTAAAAATATCCTAACATAACACCCATATTTATCAATATTTATTTTGCGTTTTGTGGAAAAAATTACTTGTAACCGGTATTATTCCACATTTATTTACCCCACAAAGGTACACTTACAATTGGCGACTTCATGGGTTTTTAGTGCTGTAATCAGCCATATATAATGCATCACTTATATGTGATACACTCTTATAACATTAGCACTTTAGTACATTTGCAACTATTTAAAGCGGCATTAGGAAAACCTGTATCTTTTTAAGCTCCCCTGTGTGTCAGTCTTCACAGCTATTGGCATAGCATTCACTATTGACAGCGTTAAGAATCGATCAAAAGAAGCGCACTTTCCCTATTTTTCTATATTTTATAATAAATATAGACGGAGAAATAAATGGTTTTCTGCGTGCATTTAACTTTAAAAATCTGAAAAACAAGGAAAGGGAGAGCCTTAATGTAATCGTGTTGTGAACACTATGAAAGTTCCTGTTTAAGTCTATGTTATATGCTATTTTTATTTTTTTGCTTGCTTTCAGAGTCTTTCATCTCTTTTTAGAAAGTGTGACATTTTTAGACATGCACAGAAATGTTGGCACCATGTCTGCTTAATATGTAGGCTGACATATTTTTTTCAGTTGTGAACTCTTACTCTATACGTTGACGTATTTTTATTCTTTTTAGTTGTAGAAGCACATAATAATTATGTGAATCAATATGATGCATTTATTGCACTGTTAATTTAGTCTTGTTGATACTTTTAAAATATGTTTATTTTTCCATACATGATTAATCTCAAGGGGGCGGGGAACATGCCCCAAGAAACAAAATGCAGTTGCTGGAGTACAGACATGATCAACATGGAGTCCCTGTTACATATGTGGCATGCATAAGGTGAAAATAATAAAGTACATCTTTCTCTTCCCAGTCAACAGTTTAAGAAGATTCCTGCCAGGATCTCATCACATCTAGATATAAGGGGATAAGAAGGCCCTAAATAGATACATATATATTTAGGTGGGAGGGGGGTCTGCTTGCAAGTCATACAGGATATCGTCATGGGGGCCCAAAGGAAGGAGGGGTCCACTCCACCATCAGAACCCATCTTGTTGATACTTTAGTGTCTGCAAGTGCAGTTTTATTTTATAAATATAAAGATAAGATTTGTGATCAGATGATATAAAAGCCCAGGTATCTGACTCTACTTGGGAGGGTCTTTGCACTAGGACTATAAATTTCAAACAACAAGAGAGGGGCCCCCCTTAACCAAAGGGACAGAGCACCAAATTGACAGCCAGTTAAAATTAAACAATTTCCCTTTGGATGTGTTAAAAGAAGCCCGATTGCAAATCATACACCATTCATCCCAAATTCAACCAATATCACCAAGAAATACTGATTAATTGCATAATCCAGTGTATAGTTTTATTCTTTAAAAAAGGTTAAAAATATCATATATAAAATACATTCAATATAATAATATGTGCAAAGCAAGTTATTTTATATGCAAATTCAAAAAACACACCAGACTTATTCTAAAATCAAATAAATTATTACAAAATACAGCAGTGAAGATGCATATTATTACAATTAATTACATTAATTTTTTGTCATTTCGGCACACAAATCGAACAAAAAATCCTTGTCAAACCACTATTGTGAAAAAGTCTCTTGTTGTACCAAGGCTGAGTCGATTTAGTGCTTTAATAAATCAGCATTGACGCGTTTCGGTGGGTTTGAGTGATCCAACCACCTTCTTCAGGAAAAGACTTGATGTCTCCCACAACTTCAAATCAGCAATAAAGGTATGGTGACTATTCAAAAGTAGCTCCATCTGGGCTGGCTCATCGGATTCAGATGCCACCCACGAGTTTCTTCGACATTTCCATCAACATAGAGATCTCAATATAAGGCTTAGATATAGTCCTGTTCTTTTTCATATTTTGTGCGGGATTAAACAATCTCCACCACTCACTCCTTCCACTTGCGGTTACATAGTTCGACTTCTTAAGGTCCCAAAAGGTACCGGGACATGGGCTGCCTCCAGTGCTCAACCGGTCACCTTCCGTATTGCGTTCAAAATTATATTTTTAACCATTTTTTTTTAAGAATAAAACTATACACTAGATTATGCAATTAATCAGTATTTCTTGGTGATATTGGTTGAATTTGGGATGAATGGTGTATGATTTGCAATCAGGCTTCTTTTAACACATCCAAAGGGAAATTGTTTAATTTCGACTAGGACTATAAAGCTAGAGGTAAAGCTGTTTTGCAGCACCAGCAAGCCCCAGTTGGGCTACTCCGGGTGCAGAGAAGTGGCCTTCAGCCTAGCACTGTTTGTTATTTCCCAGACAATGAAGTTATAGTGACTAGCTGAGTTGCTGCATTTTTAGCAAAAAGAAGTATGCTGTACGATCCATCTTAAGAAACTAACCACAGGCTTTCTATGTACAACTTCTGGTAAAATTTAGCACAATGCCTAAAATAGCTTTAGGGTGTTAGGATGTGGAAACTTGCTAACCATGGCATACATTGCTGCCTTCCTCTTTGTATTCTGTGTGGTTAACATTCAGATTTTATGCACTAGACTTGGATTTTAAAATTAACATTTCAAAGTACCTCTCCTGTTTCTTAGTGCTATTTTGAGTGTGTTATTTAATAACGAAAGAGGGTTTGGCGCTCCACTGTTTCCCTGTGTTACTAGAAACTCTTCTTGTTGTGTATGGACAGTGGGTTGTGTATGGATTGCAGTCCAATTGGACCTTGCCCCAGGGGGTTAGAAACCTTATCCATGCGGCTTGGGGGTGGGCAGAGAATGATCATGAGCAGAGTCAAGCAAACAGATTCTTAAAAACTGCTGCTTATTCTTGTACCACATAGATCTATGCTTACGTTTCTTTGGCTGCAGAATAAGGAGATTTTGTAACTTGAACTTCAGTAACAATATTGCTTTGGTTAGAAAGCAAAAGAAAAAGGGGTTATGTCTAAAGTCATGATTAAAAAGAATGTAAAACTAATGTTCTAGCTTCCTTTTTAGAGTTTACAGATATTTCAAAATGAGGCACGTGTGGCCTCCTACTGTTGGAATTTCATAGGAGTAAAGCTGTTAAGGAGGATCAAAAAATAAAACAAGACACAATTATTTTATTTTGTGCGATGTGCAAAGGGATTAAACACCTCTGATTTGTTACTGCATTTATTTAAATATCGTCTTTTTAGTTACAATCACCACAACTATAGGCCTACAAATCAGTGCATTTTGTGACACCATAGGCGGGTCTAGTATGTTCTTGGCAAACAATGTCAATTATCGTCTTCTTTTTCTTAGATCACGTGTGTATTTTAAAGTTTTGATCTTGAAACTTCCACAATATTGTGTGGGTATCATGTTTTGTCAAGGTATGTTTCGGTAGGATATAATAAATTAATTTATTGCAGCAGGCTTTCCACTGGGCCTAGGTCTTTTACTCATTTTGAAGTCGAAAAGAACGATGAAAGTCACAAATTATGGTTGACAGCGCAATAACTCACCATAATGCAATGCTTATGAACTCACACAGGATTTCAAAGATGTCATCACAGAATACAGCATCAATAACATTACTGGTGATGCCATTATCTTTGACATCAGTAAAGATAGCCCAGTTAGTGTAAGTGCTTACCACCAAAAGAAAGGTTTTATACAGAACAAAGCATTCTAGGCACAGTAATTTAAATTTGACCAGACTCTACACTGAAGGTGAGATGATTTTGAAACGAGAAATCAACATTGCTGTCATTGTTGGTCTAAGAATGCAAAATCTGCCTGTCTATCTGAGCGGGGCCCCAAGAGTAATATTTCTTTTAGGATTCTTTGCTTCTCGATACAGAAATAAACTACTGAAACTAGGCATGTAAGCAGAACGTTGCTCAATGTAGGCTTTTCTCAGTTTGATGTAAACCTGTTCAGTAGTTTGAGAGACAGTAGCATATAAAAAGTGTTCGGGTCTGAGCATGAAGAGTTTAGATTTTAGAGATATATATTTTTTAATTCTTTTTATTAAACATGCTCATCACATTAATGCAAGAGTGGACAATATATAGCAGTTGCAGAGATATATCGCAGTATAACATAGTCAAAAAGGTAGGTTCTCGCTTTACATGTAGGGTCTGGCAAATCCTTTAAAACGGAATACGCAACAAACAGTGGGTACGCTCTCCATTTACTCATTAACACCCCCACAATGAGAACTATCAACATGCCTGAGCCTAGCGCGCATTTAGGTCTATCCCTCGATACATTTGCCAGGGGCCCATTTTTTCCCCACTTCTTGGGGCATCCCCTGCTGTGATACACCACTTCCTTTGCCCTCTGGCACCCATCCGCATCCCCCATCTCCTTGCAATATTCAGTTTAGCCACCCCTGCTGCCAATGCTAACCATATCCGTGCGTGTCTGGGCCAGTCTGTCTCCTCTTGTATCATCAACACCAGCCATTTCGCCTCAAGTGGGACTTCAACTGAGAGTACTTTTGACATAATAGTGGCTATATCTTTCCAATATCGGCGTATCAATGGGCATTCCCATAGGATGTGGTAAAAGGAGCCTATCTGTTCACATTCCCTTTTACATAGGGGCTCTCCCACTGTTCCAATTTTGTGAAGTAAAGTGCGGGGGTAATATGTTCTATGAAGTATATTGAGTTGTATTAGCCTAACCCATACTCAAATCGCTATTTCCCAGGGGCTTTGAAGTGCCTCCACCCATTCCTCGTCTGCTATTTCACCCAAATCATCTGTCCAAGCTGCCCTCAGGGGGGTCAGCGAGTCTGGGGAGTTATTGATTAGTTCTAGTAAATCACTGATACACCCCTATGTGGGATCGGGTCCGCCAGCAGACAGTCTTCCCAGAGAGGGGAGTCAGGCAGGCCCGTACACTCTTGAATGTGTGCCCTAGGGCGTGTCCCAGCTGGTGGTAATGGAGTGTCTGGGAGACTGCTAAGTCAAATTCTTGTCTTAGGGTATCAAAGGAAATAAAGGCTCCATTTCGCCATATATCCCCAAGATGCTCAATTCCTATTTTTGCCCACCTTGACAAGCCAGTCAGGCTGGAGACCTCTGCCAGTCTATCATTGTACCAGAGGGGGGTCATGGCCGTTCAGTGCATCTCGTTCTCTCACATGTCTCTCGGCCTCGGTCCAGCATCTCACCACTGTAGCAGTGTACAAAGGGAGGCCCTCCCTTCCCTTTTGAGTGTATAGAATGGTTTCACATCCCTATCTACCCTATAGGCAGGTTCGTCCCAGCCTGAGTATATCCAATCACTATTCACCAAAAGTTGCGAGGCCCAATAGTACATTTTGACGTCTGGGATTGCTAAACCCCCATCATAGATCCCTCTATGGAGTTTCTTAAGAGCAATTCGGGGTGTGCCTACCTGCCAAAGTAACATACGGAGCTCTTGCTCTACCTGTTTGAAAAAATTTGGGGGGTAGGATAAGGCGAATTTTGCAATACGTAGAGAAACCTCTGGAGGGAAATCATCTTATATAGAGCCGCTCTCCCCGGTAAGGATAGAGGGAGAGTACGCCAATGCAACACATCTGATTGAAGCCTTTCTAGCTGAGGTTACGCTCTAGGAATAGGGACTGATCTCTTGTCACGAATATTCCAAGGTATCTGAAGCCCACTAATTCAACTGGGGCCTCACATTGTGCTGGCAACCTAGTGGGGGACCCAACAAGGACATTTTAGAGATATTTGGACGGTTAATCCACAGATCCTCTGCATGTTTCAAATCCACAGAGGATTTGCAAATCCACGTTAAGAAAATAAAGGCACACTGTTGGACTAGGGAGACTTTTTTCCCTTTGTCCACTGCTGAGTCACAAATCCGGCTGCAGATTCATGAATTGTCTGTGCTCTGATAGGTTGGCCATCACAGAAACATTTCTGTTGTAGCCACCATTACCCAGCAGGTTGCACTGAGCAACTTTTTGGGAAAACAAAAAAAGGTATATGTGGGTAGGGTGAGCCTACCCTCATCCCCATGCACATGTGGATGGGGGCCCAAAGGGGACCCAGTAAAATTAAAATGAATATTATAAAAATATTTTTACTGGGGATTCGCAAATCGTGTGCCATAGTAGCGAAATCAAGACCCTCCCTGGGTCCAGTAGGCCTTCCTGGGTTACAAGATTCATGAATCTGACACAGGACTTGCAAATCCTGGAAAAAAAAAAGTCAAAAAGAATTTAGTGCACTACAGTTTTGCTGGCCCAGCCCCCACTGAGCATACCCTTCGGGCATGTGCAGTGTGGGGGTTGGTCCCTAGAGGTGGGCTGAGTGCTTCGACCAGGCCCTGTGGCCAGACCCCACTGTGCATGATTAAAGGCTGCGCACAACGGGAGTTAGTACCCTGCTACGGGTTGGCTGCAGGTCCTGGCTGAAAGGCAGGCCTGTGCCCAGCTCCCACTGCATATGGCAAATAGGCAGTGCACTCAAGGGTTCACCATAAAGAGAGAGAAACGGTTGGATGTCGTATGTAATAAAAAATATCCCAGAAATTCACTGAAAAACACACACCTAAAGTGCAGTTATGGCTACCAAATAGAACCTAAAAACCACAGAAATGTGCTGGTTTTAGTTGGATAAACTAAACATTACCAGCCATAACCTGCCGCCTGCCATGTACTACTTATGACCTTCCATAGCACTCTTGACATATTAAATGACATCATTGATACTATCACTGAATGGGCACTGCATCCAGTCATCGCTGCACACAGTTGAAGATTGGTCATAGCAGGGATTGGTCACCCGTGGAGGGTTGGGTGCATGGTTTGGTAATAGGTCAGGCCCTGCAGCTAATTCCTGTTGTGCACGGCCTAGGGCTGTGCACAGTGGGAGTCGGTAGTCTATGGAGGGTTGGATGCAGGTTGTGGCCCTCCCTTGCTACACAATGCTAACAGCTGTGTAGAGTAAGGGTTGGGTTCGGGGCCTGCCTGTAGGTCAGGCTCTGTAGCCAGCCCCTGTTGTGCACAGCTGCAGGCCATGCTCAGCGGGGGGGTGGGGGTTGCTCCCAGAGGGTTGGGCACAGGGTCTGATCCTGCGTCTGTCCCCCACTGTGCACAGCTGAGTATTGGTACCACTGGATTCTTCTTTCTTAGAATCTCTCCCAGCACTCTTATGTCATGCAAAATTCTTCTTCTTTATCTGTTGCTCTTTAAAGAGCATCTCTTGGGTTGCTGGAATATTGTTACTCTGACAGTTCACACAGCACATCTACTTATATCCATGTTCTGAGTGCTCTTCACAGATCCTGTTCTGCACACATCATAACACCTGACTACAGCTTATTTTTTTATACATGTTTTTCAATTCTCAAGATTTATCCCCTATTGATCTCTTGAAATCATTTATTCACTCTAATTCAATTTCTGAGCAACAACGTTTTACTTTCTGTTCATTTTATCAATTTAAAATACATTTCACAGAACATATATTGGCCCACATGTACATTTTATAAGTCTCTGTCTCATTACATTTTGTGCAGTGCACTTCTTCAGGAGAATGTGCACTTCATTAGAGGACATGCATATGCAAACTCAAAGTATACCAATATTATTTATTTATTTATGAATTCTTGGAAAGCGTGGCTACCACTCCAGCAAGCGTCTCTTGGCACGGACTAGCTTTACTTTCTGAAGCCCAACCTTGCAATATGACTTAAGTGATATGAAAAGGCAGGTTTTAATATGTGTTTCAGAGACCTGATTTCTGGGAGATGCTGCTGTTCCACAACTTTGCGCCTTGCATTCTGAATGTCCTCCTGCTCCAGTTTTAGTATTTAAAACAGAGCACTTCAAAGTTGGGTTTGTTATAGGTTTGAATGTGTCTGAAACGGATATAAATTGTGAATTTGTTGGATACAAATTTGGGGGCAGCAATGTGAAAGTTCTTGAACATGAGACTGGCAGATTTGAGAGTGATGCACTCTATTACCAGGAGCCAGTGCAATTGTCAGATGTATTCAGAGCCGTATTAAAAAAAAATTTAATTGAAAATTGCTCTGACAAGAAGATTCCGAATTATTTTTGTAGGAAATTCAGGGATTTTAATGGTAGACCCAGAAAGGCTGAGTTTCCATAGTCCGGGTGGGACTGTTGCCTCAACTGTGCCTAACTTTTGCCTCCTTCCCCCCCCCTAACTGTGCCTCCTTTTTCCTGTAAACTGCTTTTTTCCCATGCTCCATGCTCTAACCGCTCGTACTCACTCCCGCTTCCCGCCATCTCTTGACGCCGCCCTGCGCCCCGCCCCCTCCCAGGAACCTACTTAATGGAGGCTGCAGCGCAACCCCATTGAGCAGGTCCCTGGGCCAGCCTCCCACCGCTGCTGCAAGCCGAGCTCCCCGCTCGAGCCTACATCGCTCTGCCAGCCCTTCACACCATTGTTTTTTCACATTGTTGTTTTTCCCTGTTAAACACTGCTTAACTTTTCCCTCCTTTTTTCCCCCTTAACCTTTGCTTAACTTTTACCTCCTTTATCCCCCTTCACCTTTGCTTAACTTTTGCCTCCTTTTTCCCCCTTAACCCTTGCTTAACTTTTGCCTCCTTTTCCCCCCTTAATTGTGAGTAACATTTGCCTCCTTTTTTCCCCCTTAGCTGGGCTTTATCCAACTTTTGCCTCCTTTTCCCTGTAAACCGCTTTTTTCCAACGCTCTCTCCGCTCGCTCTCCCTCCCTCTTCCTGCCTTCTCTTGACCCTGCCCAGTGTCCCTCCCAGGAACCTACTTAATGGAAGCCGCAGCTTGACCCCATTGTGCAGGTCCCTGGGCCAGCCCCCCACCGCTGCTGCAGGCCAAAGCTCCCCGCTCGAGCCCACACCACTCTGCCAGCCCTGGACACCACTGTTTTTTCACATTGTTGATTTTCCCCCTAACATTGCTTAACGTTTGCTTACTTTTCCCCCTTTAACCTTTGCTTAACTTTTGCCCCCTTTTTTCCCCCTTAACCGTTGCTTAACTTTTGCCTTTTTGTCTCCCTTAACTGTGCTTCATCTGACTTTTGCCTACTTTCTCCTGTAAACCACTTTTTTCCCACACTCTCCCAGCTCGCTCCCCTTCCCACTTCCCACTTTCTCTTGACCCCATCCAGTGCCCCTCCCCCTCCCAGGAACCTACTTAATAGAGGACGCAGCGCGACCCCATTGAGCAGGTCCCCGGGCCAGCCTCCCACTGCTGCTGCAAGCCGAGCTCCCCACTCGAGCCTACATCGCTCTGCCAGCCCTTCACACTGTTGTTTTTTTACATTGTTGTTTTTCCCTCTTAACCACTACTTAACTTTCCCCTCCTTTTTTTCCCCCTTAACCTTTGCTTAACTTTTACCTCCTTTATCCCCCTTAACCTTTGCCTCCTTTTCCCCCCCTTAACTGTGCGTAACTTTTGCCTCCTTTTTTCCCCCTTAATTGTGCTTTATCCGACTTTTGCCTCCATTTCCCTGTAAACTCTTTTTTTTCCAACGCTCTCCCTCCCTCTTCCTGCCTTCTCTTGACCCTGCCCAGTGTCCCTCCCAGGAACCTACTTAATGGAAGCCGCAGCTTGACCCCATTGTGCAGGTCCCTGGGCCAGCCCCCCACCGCTGCTGCAGGCCAAAGTTCCCCGCTCGAGCCCACACCACTCTGCCAGCCCTGCACACCATTGTTTTTTCACATTGTTGCTTTTCCCCTTAACATTGTTTAACGTTTGCTTACTTTTACCTCTATAACCTTTGCTTAACTTTTGCCTCCTTTTTTCCCCCTTAATTGTTGCTTAACTTTTGCCTTTTTGTCTCCCTTAACTGTGCTTCAGCCGACTTTTGCCTACTTTTTCCTGTAAACCACTTTTTTCCCACACTCTCCCAGCTCGCTCTCCTTCCCGCTTCCCACTTTCTCTTGACCCCATCCAGTGCCCCTCCCCCTCACAGGAACCTACTTAGTGGAGGATGCAGCGCGACCCCATTGAGCATGCAGGTACCCGGGCCAGTCCCTATCTCTGCTGCAGGCTAAGCTCCCCGCTCGAGCGTACTCCGCTCTGACAGTTCTTCACACTGTTGTTTTTTCACATAGTTGTTTTTCTCGCTTAACTGCTGCTTAACTTTTGCCTTCTTTTCCCCCTTAACCTTTGCTTCCTTTTTCCTGTAAACCGCTCTAGCCTACACCACTCTGCCAGCCAGTCCTTCACACCATTGTTTATTCCCATCGTTGTTTTTCCACCCCCTTAACCATTGCTTAACTTT
Organism: Calotriton arnoldi; assembly: GCA_963921515.1. Classification (NCBI taxonomy): domain Eukaryota; kingdom Metazoa; phylum Chordata; class Amphibia; order Caudata; family Salamandridae; genus Calotriton; species Calotriton arnoldi. The sequence continues at coordinate 745,598 of CAWUFW010005914.1, read as the reverse complement.
TGCCTCCTTTTTCCCCCATACCCGTTGTTTAACTTTTTCCTCTTTTTTCCCCTTAACCATGCTTAACTTTTGCCTTAACTGTGCTTAACTTTTGCCTTAACTGTGCTTAACTTTTGCCTTCTTTTTCCTAGCTTAATTATGCGTAACTTTTACCTCCCTTTTACCCCTTAACTATGCTTCACCTGATTTTTACCTCTTTTTTCCTGTAAACTGTTTTTTTCCCCACACTTTCCCTGTTTGCTCCCCCTCCTGCCTTCTCTTAACTCCACCCAGCACCCCTCCCCCTCCCAGGAACCTTCTTAATGGAGGCCGTAGTGCGACCCCATTGAGCAGGACTCTGGGCCAGCCCCCCACCGCTGCTGCAGGTCGAGCTCCCCGCTCAAGCCTACACCGCTCTGCCAGCCCTTCATACTTGTTATTTCACATCGTTGTTTTTGCCCCTTAACCGCTGCTTAACTTTTGCCTACTTTTTCCCCCTTAAGCTTAGTTTAACTTTTGCCTCCTTTATTCCCCTTTAACCGTTACCTAACTTTTGCCTCCTTTTTTTCCCCCTTAACTGTGTTTCATCTGACTTTTGCCTCCTTTTTACTGTAAACTGCTTTGTATCCACTCTTTCCCTGCTCGCTCTCCTTCTTGCTTCCCACCTTCTCTTAGCCCCACCCAGCACTCCTCCCCTCCCAGGAAACTACTTAGTGGAGGCTGCATCACTGGCGCACCACTGGTGCGCCAAAGGCAAGGCCGTCTGGGCCCATCCATGGCTGTACTGCGCCCAGCACCATGACACCTGGATCTCCACCCACCCACCCACAGCACCAAGATAACAGTCCTGAACCCTAGACCCCACAGCAACTTGTGCAGCGTGCATCCCCACGCTCAATGGCAAGACCCTTCTCCTGCCAACAATGCCTCTTCTCCTGCAGCGTCAGATCGCTCGCCCACAGGGCCCCGCCCACCACCACTGAGCCAGTACAAACCCAATGCCGCCTGATCAACTCCAGATCAGTCCATAAACACACCACCAAAGTCTGGGACACCATCCCCTCCCTTACCCCTGACATCATCTTCCTCACCGAGACCTGGCTCAACCCTGCATCAGCACCTGACATCGCCACCTCCACACCAAACAGATACAAGATCATACATCGAAACCGCAATAACAAACATGGAGGTGAAATAGCCATTATCCACACAGAATCTCTTTGCTGTACAACCGCCATCCAATGACACCACCCCCATCATGGAACACCTCAACTTCCAACTCAACACAGATGGCAAGACCACCATCAGAGGCACCCTCGCATACAGACTGCTAGGGCCACGCCCTGCGTTCTGCAAGGTAATCTCCGACTTCATTGCCCCTCTGGCCATCAACTCCAAGAACTTCATCTTCCTTGGGGACCTCAACTTCGACATCGCTGACCCCAAACGACGCCAACACAGCCAATCTACTCAAGAGCATGAACAGCCTTGGCCTCACCCAACTTGTCACCGACCCCATGCACATTGCCGGACACACACTGGACCCCATCTTCACAGCCAGGAACAGAATCAGGTACAGCATTGCCTCCCAAGTCACTTGGTCTGACCACTCGATTGTCCACTTCTCCATCACAACCACCCCCGAAATCCCCACCAATCAGACCAGCACCTCCCACAGGAGCTGGAGCAAGGTAACTGAAAACCTATGGACCAACACCCTCATTGCCTTCCCCCCGGATGCCACTTCCAACCTCGAGGTGGCTGTCTAAAACCTCAACTCATGGATCAGCGAATGCACCGACAGTGTTGCCCCCCTCAAACTCGTCAAGCCAGGCAGACCTACCAAACACACCAACTTGTTCACCCCGTAACTTAAATCGACCAAACGCAACTGCAAACGACGAGAAAGGATCTGGCGCACAACAAAGAGTCTAATGACCAAGCCGCATTCAAACTGGCTCTCAACAACTACCACTAACGCCTGAAAGAAACTAACAAAGACACCCTGACCATCCACCTCGAAGCCAGCTCTAACCACAGGAAGGAACTCTTCAGCATCGTCAAAGAGGTCTCTATGCCCTAAATGACCGAGAACATTGTCGCCCCCTCTCGGAATCTCTGCCACACCCTAGCAGACTTCTTTTACAGCAAAATCTCCACCATCTATGAACACTTTGACCCCCAACCACCCATCACCAGCATCCACAGCCTCCTTAACATCACCGACTCCAACTCATACCCAAGGGTTACAACGTGGGACCAGCTCACTACGCAGGTCATCTCCACCATCATGAGCTCCATACACTCAGGAGCACCCAGGGAACTTTGTCCCCACCACATGGTTAACCTGGGGAACAGCACCATCAGCAAAGAACTCGCCACAATCCTGAACACATCTATCACCTCTGCCACCGTCCCAGAGGAATGGAAACATGCGGAAGTCAAACCACTCCTCAAAAAAACATCCACAGACCCTAAATAGCTCAAGAACTACCAGCCCATCTCCCTGGTCCCTTTCCCTGCTAAAGTTCTGGAAAAAGCAATCAACCACCAACTCACCAACCAACTAGAGAACAATGACCTCCTGGACCCATCCTAATCTGTGTTCCACTCAAATCACAGCACATAAAACGCCATAATCACGGCCACTGATGACATCAGGTCTCTCTTAGACCAGGGGGAAACTGCAGCTCTGATCCTCCTCAACCTCTCAGCAGCATTTGACACCGTGTTCCACCACACCCTCCTAAAAGACTCCACCAGATGGGGATCTTAGGGGATGCCCTCAAATGGATCGCATCCTTCCTAACCGGAAGAACCCAGAGCGTCCGCCTCCCACCCTACACCTCGGGCCCATAGAACACTATCTGCTGTGTTCCCCAAGGGTCCTCACCAAGCCCCAACCTGCTCAACACATGTATGGCCACTCTGGCCAGAACCTATGGTATGAACATTATGTCATACGCTGATGACACTCAGCTCATCCTCTATCCGCAGATCCAGCAAAACACCAAGACCAACTTCCACCTGTGCATGACCAGCGTTGGCAGCTGGATGCAAAACAACTGCCTGAAACTCAACAGAGACAAAATGGAGGTACTCATCTTTGGGAGCAACACATACCCATGGGACGACTCATGGTGGCCAGCAGAACTGGGTCCCTCACCCACACCCACAGAACATGCAATTAACCTCTGCATCATACTTCACAGCCAACTCACCATGAAAAAACAGATAAACGCAGTATCCTCAGCCTGCTTCCTCTTCAAATGGCTCCCCAACAGCACCAGATGCACAGTCACCCAGGCCCTTGTCACCACCCCCCTGGACTACGTGGGTATCACCTCACGGCTGCTAAACAGACTTCAGACTATTCAGAACTCAGCAGCCAGACTCGTCCTGGACCTCCCAAGGCGGGCCCACGTCACCCCTCACCTCAGAACCCTTCACTGGCTCCCCGTCCACAAAAGGTGCCAGTTCAAAATGCTAACCCACACTTATAGGGCCCTGCACAATGAAGGACCAGCCTACCTTAACCACAGGTTGAACTTCCACCAACCCCTCAGACAACTGTGCTCCGCCTCCCTCTCCCACACTCCTCACTTTCACCGAAGCAGGAGCAACGGCTGCACCTTCTCGTACCTGGCCGCCAAGACCTGAAATGGCCTCCCGTTCCACCTCCGGACCTCCCCCACCCTGCAGGAATTCAAAAAAGTTCTGAAGACCTGGCTGTTCAACTGACTACACCCAGCAGCAGCAACCCCCAGCGTCCCAACACAGGAGTACACTTCTAAAGTCGCCGAGGACCTCAGGGCAGGCACTTAGGGACTCACAGGATGGCAGGCAGAGGGTAACAGAAGATTGCATTCCAGGTCCGATTGCCACTGCTTAGCTGGGCAGTTGCAGGAAAAAGCCTATTGTTGTGTCCCTTTAGCTTGAAGAGGAGGTCAGACTTATGACCCTTGGATTTTAATTCTTTGTCCTTGGTACAAGAGAGAGAGTAGGTCCAGACCCCCAAGGCCCATCTCAGGTTGCAGACAGTGGGTTCAGTCCACTTCAAATCTTCCACACGTCCAGGAGTGTTCTGAAGTGGGTGCCTGGGAGTGCCACATTTTTGGCTGGCACTAGAAATGGGGTGAGAATGATCCTTGTGGATGCCCTAACCAATGGGGTAAAGGCTGGGCTAACACTACCCACTTTGGGAATTTTCAAGATGGCTGAAGTCTTCAGCCACACTAAACTTGGGGGGCTGAGGGTTTTTATGGGAGAGTGTGCTATGGTAATCCTAGTGTCCTCTCATATTTAACATTAAAATCCAGTTTTGGTTATTCATCAGCCCGAACCTCATAAAGCTAGTCTGGTCCCATCAGACTGGTAAATGCCAAACGGTCTACTTTGATTGTGCAACTCTGCTTCCTGCTGTTACTGTACCCCAGCTTTATCCCTTTGTGGTGGATTAAAACTCAATAGAAGATATATTGAAAGAAATCCAGTTTTAGCCAGTCCCAGTACACCCAACAAATGCCAAGGCAGAAGTTTGTTAAAATCAAAGCAGAGCTTTCAGCAACAAGACAGTGGATACACACAAAATATTTTGGTATTCTATTTCACTACGTTGAGGTGTGCTCCAAATGCTATATAAAACCCAGCAGACACATCAAACAAGCTGTGAGACTAATGTCAAAGAGAGTTCATTGTTATTGGAGTCCCAACTGGCTGGTAGGACAACCTCCCTTGCACCGGCGTAACATGTGGGGGCCCCCCTGCAAGGTACGTGGAGGGGCCCCCTCTGGACTCAATCAGGAGCCCGCCAGCCAAAGTATTGTGCTGAGTGATCCCCTTGAGCTTGGGGGCGCCCTGCACTGAGGGGACTGCGGGGGCCTGTGTTACGCCACTGCCCCCTTGTATACTCTATCAGGTTCAGCTAGGTCATCTCTGCCCGTTCAGGTCAGCCTATTGTTTGCTCTTGGGAGCAGTTCAAACCTCACCACATGGGAGCTGTCGGCTGCCAGGTAGAAGGCACTGAAAGGCCTTAGAAGCTTTAGGCATGCAAAAGGTAACTTTTATAAGGTACCTTTTCTGCAAAAGTTAAGACAAAATACGACATTACCATTAAAATGGAATTTATTTAACTATTAAAAACAGTTCTTGAAATAAATCTATAGCGGTTTCCTAGGCTGAGATAGCATTTATTAAGCTTAATATTGTATCCCAATGCTTTCTTATGAAACAGCTAACTCTGCTACAGTAAAAATAGCCATATGAGTCTTTTCACTGTAAGTATATATTCAACATTAAACTTTTAAATGTCCTATTCTTAAATATCTTGCCTTAAATATCATGCCTTACGGGGCAGTAAAGCCTATGTAGGGGTGAATTTGAAATGTTTGAAAGGAGGGTTAAAGAATGTCAAAAGGGGTTAGTTTGACGAGTTGAATTTGTAATTAGTTTAAACCTATACAAACAGTCTACTGGTGGCAGGCCTGCAGTCATCTTTGTATTGTTATTGCAGTGGGTGGCAAAATCAATGCTTTAGTCCACTGGTGACATTTAACTTTACAGGCCCTGGGGACCTGGTGAGTGCCATATTATAGGGACCTATATGTAAGTTAAATATCCCAGTCAGGGTTATGCCAATTTCATCATGTTGAAAGGAGGAGCAGAAGCACTTTGCAATTGGTTAAGAGGGGTAAAATGCACATAGTTCTATAGCCAGCATAAATCGGGTTAAGCAAGCAAATAAATTAGTGTGACCCTGCAGAATGGGCAAAATTCCAACCCAGCCTATCTTCCAAGGGAAGCCGAAAGGCCATTCTGCCACCATATCCTGCCACCTGAGGACCGTCAGATACCTCCTGATGTCCACCTACTGAGCATCTCAGCATCTAAGAACTAACATGCAGGAAGCATAGATGCGGATGGTGTCCCAGCAGCTGACGTGGGAGAAGAGAAGCGGAAAGTACAGCTTGTACAAGCAACCCCAGGCTCGGTGACTAGTGCGTAACACTGGGTGATAATGCAATCTGTCAACAGACATTGGTAAGTTCTGGGGTACTCAAGAAGTTGCTAGCTCCCAACCTGTCCACCAGCTCGAGGGATGGGTGTTCATTCTTGATCACCTCATAGAGAGCTCAGTAGTCGACACAAAAGAGCAGGTCTATGGACCCTGGGTTAGGAACTTTTGCTATTGGGCTAGCCCACCGACTATGGGAGCACTTGAAAATTCCCAGGTCCAACATCCTGGTAACCTCTGTCTTGATGTACTCTGTGGCCCAATCTGACATCCTATAAACCTTACTCTTCACTGGCAAGCTGTTAGTTTTGTCTATGTTATGAACACAGGTGGGTGTCAACCCTTGGTTCAGCGAAAGAGATGGGAACATGATTAGAGTACCTCTTTGTACTCTTCTTGCAAGTAGGGAGTCAATTCTTTGTAGTTGTAACCTGTCTATACAGCCATCTTCCTCATCGCTCTGCAGTTAGACAGTGGAAGGTGCAATGTGGAGGGAAAAACACCACCTACCGTCTCCAGTTACCTTAGAGCATGTTGCACAAGCGAATATGCTCCCCTCCAACTTTCACCATTTCTCCCATCTGCCTCTAGCACACTGTAAGGACTGCAGTGCATTCTTTCTGTGGCACATCTGGCCCAGATGTAAACTTTTCTGCTGGAAGTCTCAGGGGAGAATTGTTTCTTTATATCGTTTTTGGGGCTATGCCTCCCAGCTGCTTACTGAAGGCTCCAAAAGAAGCTGAAGAAAGATCCATTCCTTCTATTTAGTTTACAACCTCTAGTGACACATTTTAGGTAAACCTAATATTGCATCTCCCCAAAGTTAATATGAAGCCTTACAAAAAATTCCCCAATACAAAATGACGAAGGAGCACTTCTGGGTCATGGAAGAAAGTGCTAGAAGGGAACACTATTTAGGTTGAATATTCGTAGCAATTCCCCTGCGTTGCAGCGCTCTTGAATTTTGCATCTTTTTCATGCTCTACGCCCACTTCATATCTTTCCCTTGTTTCTTCTCATCTCTCTGCATGTTTATGACCTTGTACGATTATTGCTGGAGAGTTTTTTTTGCTGCGTAATGCTTTTTTCTCCACAAGGTGTCATCAGTAACCTCTTAGAAGAACGTCCTTCCTTACTTTTTTTGGCACCTGTCCTTGAATCATCCTAGTGCCTTTTAGGTGTTTAGATATGGTAAGCTGGCGCTCGAAATGGACAGCCCATATCATATTTTCTTGATGAAAAGGGCCTATATATAGAGAGAGAGGTAATACCTACTATTAACAGTTGTAGATCAGAGAGTGGTTCAGTGAGTAGTTCACTGTCTTCTTCGGTCTCCTCTGTCATTGACAGGATGTTCATGGTAAAGTCTTTCCAGAGAAATAGCTTCAGGCGGTTCATATGTAACACCCTTCATGGTTCCCATGTGGCATCTTGTTGGTCACACCAGAAATATTCTGTACCACCTAGTATGGCCCACGCCACTTATTCTGCAAAACTGAGTTCAGGACCGACACACCCTAACCATCCTGGTACCCACTCAGTGTTGCTTTCTGGTCTTAGCACAACCTCATTAGCTCTCACCCAACTCACGTACTGCACCATCAGCTTCCTGAGGCCATTCACATAGTCTGCTGCATACTTCTGGGGTGTCTTAGACGTTCCTTCCCAGTCTTTTCTAACTAAGATGAGTGTTAAAGTACCTGCTCACTCTAACCCACACTGGATGCTAACCGGGGAAATTCTGTAGGTTAATAAAAAACATAACAGGAAATTAACCAAATTTTCTCCTGATGTTCTCTGGCAGAGTCCCTATCAAGCTCTTAAGGGTCTTGTTAAACTATTCCGACAACAAAAAGGTCTGTGGGTGGTGTGCTGTGGAGAAGTAGTAGGTCAGCTTGCTTCCACATTTTTCTCATGTAAGATGAGATGAAATTTGTTCCCCAGTTGGAAATCACCATGTTGGGAAATCCAACACTTGAAAAGATCCCTAAGAGTACCCTGGCTGCTACCTTAGCAGGTGTGCCTCTCAGAGGTACCACCTCTGGATACCTTGTGGCATGATCCACCACAACTGTGATGTACTTGTTGCCTGATATTGAGGGGGCCAAATGGACTAACAAGGCCAATGCCCATTCAGTCATTCGAATGATACACCTGCTGCTAGCAATGGCACTAATGATGCCTTGATATTACCTCCTCTTTGCCACTCAGTTGGCAAATAGAATGTTCTACAGAACCTCTCTGTGTCTTGGAACATCCCTAGCCACTAGAACAAAGTATCCAAACTATTGTTGGTTAATGCCCAAGTGTCCTGCTAAAGGTACTTAATGGTACAGTGATAGTAGGACTTTCCTGTGCACTAGTGCAATAGCTGGCCTCTTGCTATTTCCTGGCTCGAGATTCATGAGCTCACTGCAGAGTGGTCCCGTCCTCCAGCCAACATCACGCATTAAATCCACTGTTTTGCTGACATGTTTCTTGGATTCCCTCCGAAGTCCCACATGTGCAGAGCACTCAACTTGTTCCTGGGTAGGTCCTCCAGAAGCTAACAAACCATGCAGCACTAGCAGTGACCCCTGGTCCACTTCAGGTGCCTCATCCTCCTCTCTGTCTGGATCATGGGGAATGAATGCCACAGCCCGTGCCTGAGTCTGCCATGATCCACTCACTACCCTTCTCTAGTCTCTGCAAATATGGGATGGTCCTAGTCTCCTGCCACTGACGTACAGCCTGGTCAACATAGCTGTTGTTGACCAAGCCATGTAGGCTTCATTGCTCAAGTCACGTCCAGTAACCTGTTTCTTTCTTACCCATACATCAATAGTTGCCATTTTTCCACTGACTTTTACCTTAACTCTGGCAAGAAGGTACTCCATGTCATCCCCACTGGCTACCAGGTTGTGCTATTGGCATTAGGAAAATTCTTTTGAGGTTTGAGGTGTTTTCTCACTCCCATGGCCCTGTAAGCACCACTATCTCTCAGAGCAGGAAGTGTCCTCCCATTGATACCTGCTTTAAAAACACACCCCATGATATTTGGATAGACGTGCTTTAGGGCATATGGGTTCCTTTTCCAAATATCCATGGCACCCGGGTTGAGTGCCATGGGGCCCTCATGAGTCCCTTCACCCATAGTATCCACATTGCTTCTGATGGGTGGAGCTTTCACACCCAACACTCATTGCACCCGCAGCATCCAACACCCCACTCTCTCGCACTCACGAAGTCCTACAAAGACCCACACAACACTCCGCACTTGTATGCATCATCCTCAACACCCACTCACTCACCAAACACACCACAGAGATCTAGGACCTGCTGCACAGCAATGCCCTAGACCTACTTTTCCTCACAGAAACTTGGGTGAACCCTGATCAGCACCGGACATCACCACAGTCATGCCCCCCAGCAACAAGATCACCAAGCAAGACAGATTTCACAAGCCTGGAGCCGGAATCTCCATCATCCACTAGCTGCTCCACGGACAAGTCATCCTCCAACATGGAACACCTGTCGTTCAAGCTCCACGTCACAGTCAAATTCACCCTAAAGCACACTCTCATCTACAGACTACTGGGCCTGCGCACCAACTTCACCAGCACCATCATGGATTCGGTCGCACCACTCGCCCTCAGCGCTATCAATTACATCCTACTCGGAGACCTGTACTTCTATCTGGAAGACCACACCGACCCCAACTCAAAAGCACTCATGAAAGACCTTGGTAGCCCGGGCCTTACCCAACGATTAAGAGGACCTACCCACATTGCCAGACACCTCCTGGACCCTATTTTCACCACCTTCTACAACATTAGACACAATGAGCCCACACCTGTCTCCTGAACAGACCACACCCTCATCAAGCTCATCATCTCTGTCCCAGTCAAAAGCACACCCACCACCGCCAGACCAGCCCGCCAAAACTGGAACAGCATTACTGACGAGGACTGGAACACCGCTCTCAACACCCACAACCCGAACAACAGCCTCCCTAAAACCATCAAGAATTTCTACAATTGGATTACCTCCTGCACTGACTCTCTGGCCCCCCTCAAACACAGCAATACAAGATCTATACCCCAGACCAGTTGGTACACAGAGCAAATCAGACTGTTGAAATGGGACTGAAAACAACTGGAGCGCAAATGGAGAATAAGCCAGAACAATACAGACAGTAGAACATTCAAATCTGCCTTGAGGCACTACCACCAAATGATCCAGACCACCTGTGATGCCAGCTCCAACAGAAGCAAAGAAATCTTCACCTTTGTGAAGGATTTCACCTCACCAGCAGCTGCCTCCAACTTGATCATTCCCTCGCAGGACCTCTGTAACAATCTCTCTCAATTCTTGAGCAAGAAAATCACTGCCGTTTAAAGCAACTTCAACCCACAACTGGACCCGACAGACCTCGCCAAACACCTCCCAATCTTATCCAAAGAACCAATGCTAACCACATTGCATGTCATCAACCCTGAAAAAACTGCTGCCACCATGGAGTCCATTCGTTCATGGGCCACATCGGACCCTTGCCCTCACCACCCCTACTCTAGAGGACCACAACTCATCATCGCCATGCTTCCACGCATTCTGAATGCCTGCCTCCACCTCTTACGCGCCCTTCCCATATGCTTGGAAACACTCAACTGCTGAAGAAACCCTCCGCTGACCCTCCAATGCTCGCCAACTGCAGGGCGATCTCCCTGCTACCATTCCCCACCAAGATCTTAGAGAAAATCAAGAACAGACGTCTGACCGAATATCTCAATGACCACCAACTCCTCAACATCACTTAGTCTGGTTTCAGACTCAAACACAGCACGGACACTGTCCCCTCATCACCATCAAGGATTACATCCGCATGACTCTGGACAAAGAGGACACGGGGACCCTCATGGACCTCTCCTCAGCATTTGACACAGTCTCCAACCCCATCCTTATCCAACGCCTAAACGACATTGGGATCCAAGGACACGTACTCCGATGGGCCTGCTCCTTCCTGACTGGAAGGACTCAGTCAGTCAGCCTGGCACATACACTGTGGATGCCCGCAAACTCATCTGAGGATCCTCCCTGAGCCCGACCCTCTTCAATGCATAAATACCTGCAGCCAGCATCAACCGCTCTCACGACATCAACATCCTTTTTTCACCTGATGACACACAATTCATTCTCTCCCTCATGAACAAGACGCCCTGTACCCGAATCAAGTTCAGTGCCTGCATGACTGAAATCGCCCACTGGATGAATCCCAACTATCTAAAGCTGAACACTGACAAGACTGAAATTGTGATCTTTGGGAAGAACAGTTCACCGTGGGACTCCACCTGGTGGCCAACAGAGCTGGGACTGACACTCATTCCAACACCCACGCCAACAACCTTGGGACAGCAAATTAGACATGACTGTCCAAGTCAACGCTGTCACTGCCTCATGTTTCCATACTCTCAAGACGCTGAGGAAGGTTTTCAAATGTCTCCCAGTTAGCACCTGGAAAACCATCACGCACGCCCTGGTCACAAGCAAGCTGGACTACAGGAACACCCTCTATGCCGGGATCAACAAAAAAGTTACAAGAAGGCTGAAGACCATTCAGAATATTGCAGCCAGAATTACTCTCATCTTCCCACGCCGCATCACATCACACCACTCCTGAAGGAGCTTCACTGGCTCCCCATACACAAAGGAGCAGAATTCAGACTCCTCACCCACACTTTTAGGGCACTGCATTACACTGGCCCAGCATAGGGGGCGTGGCCAACCGCCGACAATGGCGGATGCACATTGAGAGAGTTCCCGGGCTGAGCCGTGAAATCCTGCCTGGTATCCGCTATCCGAGGTGCATCCACACTCCAAAATGAGCACCCCTGCCCATGGCCACGCTAAGAGACCCAGCAACCCTCGAAACAGCTACCATGAGCCGTAATTAAGAAAGCACTGCCAGTAAAGAGGAGGTGAGCAGCCTGGCCGTGGACGCCATATTGCGCCGACATGGCAGTGGTGGAGAAGCCAGCGGCAGCAGATCTCACCCACAGTACCCCCGGTCTGTAAGGCGAGAGGACTGTGAATAGTCCTGAGTTGCGCTGCACTGTGGACTTGATATCCTCGCATTGCGGGACTCTGTGCTCCGGAGAGCGATTGGGATGGGCACAAGCGGACCCCGAATGCGCGCGGAGGCGTAGGTGCTGAGCAGAAGGGGACTCTGCCGAAGCTAAGAGCAGAAAGTCCGCAGAGCCAGAGACTAACCCCGAAGCAGCGGCCTGTGCTAGCACAGCTGCAACAGTAACAGGCCTATGGACCCCGTGTCTGGAGCGAGGGCCCCCAAGTGTTGGGCGGCCTTCCGTGAGGCGAAATAAAGTAGCGGCAGCCGCAAGCTTGACAACTACATCTAGGCACAACCTGCAAGACACAGGCCTCTGGGCCGCTGGAGCAATCCGAGCTCTGAGAGACCAAAGATTACAGGAGAAAATGAAACCCGAGCCCACGGCTTTCTGAGAGGCAAAATAAAACAGCGGCAGCCGCGAGCTTGCCAACTACGCCCAGGCACAAGCAACTTACAGAACATGAGCCTCTGGGACATCCAGAGCGGTGCGAGACCACTGATTATGGACGAGGGCAAAACAAGAGCCCAAAAATCAAGACCTGGTGCAAGAGGGAATATGGCGCCCGGTGAGGCCGCCGATCTGACCATACGGAGGATGGGTATGTGCTGATAGTCTCCTGCCCAAAGCATCACTGGGGCAGACGTCTCGACAGGCACTATTGAAATGAAGACACGCCGAGAAGTGATGCAGTAATCGAGAGTAGAGGTGAGGCCAGACTACTTTCTCCCCCCATCGTAAAGGGCACAATTGCCGGTAATTAGCCCTAAAGGTGAGCACGATACAACTCGGGTGGCAGAGAAAACCTGAGAAGCATGGGCCCGACCCACTCTTCCTTATAGTTTAGTGGGGACGCATTATATGGCCCAGCATGTGACGATGAAGAGCCATAAACTACACGGATAAAAACAGCTAGACCTGATAAATACCGCAACTGGGACTACACACGGCACAAGGCTCATATCCTGGAACCTGCGAGAAATTCCAGGAGGGAAGGGAACTAAACTGACTTTAACAGAAATAAATTGGCAACTGAGCTTCACAGAGAGACAACCCCTGACAAGCCCCAAGCCACCAGTGGCAGTGAATTGATTACTGAATGCCTATAGCCCTCCTGGAATGCTGCTACTCGCACACAGCCATCTAGAGTCGGCATGGCCCAGCTTTGCTGGCGGGACATCTAACACCCGCCCCTTCTGGTGTGAAACAGTAAAGTATTGGCCGAGTTAACGCAGTATCCCAACACAGAATTAGTACCTGGGATTGGCAGTGATCAGTACTAGGCGAACCTGGTGCTCTCCTAACCAAGTGACTATATCCACTGGGGGAACCAACGACTCTGATAAGAAAACAGCCTGGAACATGGGTCGCACAAGAGGATAGCCTACAGACCAAGCGGAGGTTTGTCCCCCACATTAATGGACTCTCCGCTGGACAAGCTGGATGTAATACTGCAAGAAATAAGGGACTCTCGGCGAGTAATCGAGCAACAACTGGGAGCACTCACTACTGACTTCATGGTGCTCAAAGCTGACCATTCTAAGCTGGCAGATACTGTTAAAAATAATAGAGTCACACTATCTGAAATCGCACCTCGCCAAACGGAACATGCAGATCACATTAAGCAACTCCAGCGTCAAGTAGCCACATTACAGGAATGAGTTGAAGATGCGGAGGGGCATTCAAGACGTAATAACATCCGCATTGTTGGACTACCCGAAAATAGTGAAGGACTCAACACCACCCAATTTATAGAGCGATGGCTGCAAGATGTGGTGTCCCCAGAGGGCCTAACGGAGATGTTCTGTGTAGAAAGAGCACCTAGGGTACCGACCAGAAGACCAGTGTCGGGGGCACCGACTCGCCCTATAGTTACAAAAATACTCAACTACAAGGACCGAGATACTCTTCTCCGCAGTGACAGAGAACGCTCTCCTATATTGCACGAAAATAAACTGATCTCACTCTTCCCCCGACTATACTATACTGGTGCAGCGCCAAAGAACTTCGTATCAGGAGGTAAAAGCGACACTAAGAGCATTAAACCTTAAATATGCACTGCTCTTCCCGGCCCGGTTAAAAGTCATCCATCACCGGAAAAGCCATCTCTTCGATAACCCGGAAGCGGCTTTTACCTGGCTAGACAAAGTCTTCCCTGATCGGGACGAGGCAAAGTGCTCCTTCCGGGCCACAGAGGTCCATAAAAGGGAAACAATCACGCATCAAGGAAACTCTGGAAAAGTCAGACAAGGCCCTGTCGCTGGAACAAGTACTGGAGGGCCGAAGAACAGCCATACAGACAGCAGCGGCGTTTAAAGAAATGGCCTCTCCCTCAGCTGAAGACTCTTCGGAAGATACGCAATCAGACGCCGAAAGTAGCTTGACACTATTTCCCTCCATTACCCCGCAGACAGCGAACGAGCTACTGGGATGAGAGACTAATGGTTGCACACCTTGATGATATATGACGACGAGGGGTGGTAATGTATGATTTGCTTAAGCCTCTTTCCTTAAGTTAATAAGAGCTCTTCACTGGGTATAATGTTAAATAGTGTTTAGCTTTGTACACCAACTATACTGTACACTTAAAATGCAGAATAAGCATGTTATTTCTGTGTGCGTCAGGGGCGGGGGGTTTGCTGAAATACTCTAGATAGATTGCACCTCCCTCGTCATACAGCAATTTTTTCCCTTTTTAATAACAGCTATGCAGCAGCCCCAGTTCACTCATCATCATTGACTCGTCACTCCAAGTGCCGAGCTGATTTATCGGCACAATTTGACCAGGTCCCCAAAAGCGAATGCATATTGTTGGTTACAGCCATTATGGATGAAGATACCTATATTAGTTTGGTAGGACATAGTTCAGATATCGGACCTCGTATTGTGAAGTTCACAGACTGTTCAAGTACTTTGCCCACCAACACCTCTTCAAACTGCACATACGGACATCTGTCCCCTTTCTCTTCACTATACACAGGGCACCCTTAAAGACAGCTACACGTAAACATGGACTCTGCAGGACTATACAACATAACCACTTGGAATGTTAGGGGATTGGGTTCGGTCCATAAACGACATCGGGTATATGCTCAACTATGCAGACGGCATACGCAAATTGCATTTCTACAAGAAACGCACCTCACGAACAGAGAAGCGGTCGAATTGCAGAAAAAATGGAGGGAGCAGATATATAACACATCATATTCAGCATTTGCACGAGGGGCAGCAATTTGGATATCCTAGAGAAACGTATTGACACTAACGGTCGATACGTCCTCCTACTGGGCACTGTGGATGGGAAAAATGTAGTATTAGGCAGTATTTATGCTCCAAATACTGATCAGGAAAAATTTCTAAACTACCTTAACACAATACTGGCAGACTGGGCGGGGTACCCTTGGATACTAGGAGGGGACTACAATGCTGTTTTAGATATCAATCTGGATCGTTCACACCCTCCACTACAAGGAACAACAGCTGTCCGCCAGGCTAAAGCTCTCAGCGCCTGGGCATGTGGATGGGAATTGCGGGATGCTTGGCATAATAAACATGAGGATCACCGAGAATATTCCTTTTACTCACCGCCCCACACACAGCATACACGTCTAGACTGCATATTCTGTACTAGCTATCTAATGCCACAAGTCACACAAGTCACATATTTGGAGAAGACACTATCCGACCACAACTCACTGGAGCTTACTCTTTATTGGGGGCAAATTTCTACGCCGGTCCCCACATGGAGATTAAATCCACGCACTCTGGAAGACTCAGTATTCAGAGATACACTAGCCACGACTATAAGTACCTATTTCACAGAAAATACCAATACAGCCTCTTCCAGGGCGGTCGAGTGGGAGGTGTTTAAAACGGCTATCAGAGGAGTGTCAATTAGCACAATTGTGGGAGCGCGGCAAACAGTTCATAGCGAGCTGAAACAAGTGGAGGAGAAACTCGGGGCCCTAGAGCAAGCGTCCTTGCATGACCCTGAAAAGGCAAAAGAGCTCCAGGGGGTGCGTATTGACTATGTGGATCTCCTAGAAAGACTCCGTACCGTAGACTATCAAACGCACACACAAAAGATACATGCCGAGGCGGACAGAGCAGGCATGCTATTAGCGCAGATAATACGAAATAATCCACCTTCCACCCCCATTCTTGAGGTTTTCACACCAAACAATACAACAGTTACCACGCAGAAAGAGATCAATGCAGCTTTCTGCAGTTATTATGAATCCCTATATTACGCCCCTCCAGAACCAGAGAGCCAGGACATAGATGATTTCTTGACCGATCTCCCTTTTCCACAATTGTCAGAAACTGACCGAAAGGCACTGGCAGATCCAATTACACAAGCAGAGATAAGGGAGGCCGGCAAAGAGCTGCCACATAATAAAACACCTGGCCTGGATGGACTCCCTGTAGAGTTTTATGCCACCTTCTCGGCACAATTGGTCCCCCATCTGGAGTGTGTATATCAAACAGCTCTATAAATGGGTAACCTATCTGACACTACAATGCAAGCTCTAGTGACCTCACTTCCAAAACCGGGCAGAGACCCTAAAGACGTCACAGGATACCGGCCCCTCTCCTTATTAAATACAGAATATAAGATTTTAAGTAAAGTGCTGGCGCGCCGACTGCTCCCATTACTGCAGAGATTGATCCACTTAGACCAGTGTGGATTTGTACCAGGACGCAACATGTCATTAAATATACGGAGACTATATCACGTAATGGATGCTACCCCCACTGAGCTTAAATGGGCCGGATGCATTTCTCCAGATATACGCCAGGCGTTTGACACACTGGGCTAGAATTACATGCTGGTAGTCAACGGTAGGTTTGGTATTCCCCCGGAATACCTAAAATGGATCCAGCTCTTGTATACCTCACCGACGGCAAGAGCACGTACCGGGAGGCACATATCCTGCATGTACTCGGTATGGAGAGGCACTAGGCAAGGATGTCCCCCGTCTCGAATTTTGTTTGTTCTAGCATTGGAGCCTCTGGCACTGAGGATGCGCAGAGAGGCACCAGAGTGGGGTATTCGAACAGGCATAAACATACAAGCATTGTCTCTTTATGCTGATGATATTATTTTATACGTAAAGAACCTGCAAGGGAATAACAGCCTCATAGCCAATGTCTTTCTGCAGCTAGAACGAATCTTGGGACTAACTATTAATGTAGATAAATCACATGCCTATCTATTCAAAAGCGACCCACAAATCCAATATATATTATTTGGGGACCAAAGACTACAGGTTGCGCAACACACCTTTAAATACCTTGGAATTCAAATATACAGGACCCCTCAGGATTTACTGGAGGGTAATCTCCAAAAAGCGGTGTCGTCATTGCATCCCCAGATTTCTTTTTAGACATCCCTCCCGCTCACGGTAGCGGGCCGCATAGCAATATCAAAAATGGTAATGCTACTGTGTGTACTATATAACTTTAACAACTTACCCATAGTGATCCTCAGCCACTACTTCACAACGCTTAATTCACTCTTAACCGACCTGATATGGGGAACAGGTCGCAGGAGGGTGGGGTTAGCGAAATTACATTTACCAACGGAAAAGGGTGGCCTGGGAGCACCAGATTTCAGAGCATACTGCTTAGCGAGCCACCTGCAATGGTTAGCGGACTGGATGGCGGGCCTCAACTTGCATGAAATAAGTTACAAACTAACCACACTTGCACGAGGCACATTGCATACACTATTGCTCCCATGTACGAAGATCCCACCTACGGCGCCACTACTACTAAAGGTAGCACTTACATATTGGAGGCAAGCGCTGCACTATACAAAGCGAACAATACCATATGCTCAGAACATACCACTTCTGTGCATTCCCACCCCTACTGGAATACTGACGACCCGCAGCATACACTTATGGGAACGAGCGGGAGTAACAACAGTGGGGGCGCTATATGGGGACAAGATGCTCCTCAGCCACACAGATTTTGCACATGTTCAGGGACTTCCTGAATCATTGTTCCTGATACACGCGCATATTACCCAGTTTGTCAAATTGCATTGGTCCCCGAGTGGCTTGGAACCGCCCGCACATGAGCTAGTGCATGCTGTACATTTGATGGGCACTGGCAGACACTTGATAAAATGGCTATACAGAGGCATACGAGCACATGCAGCAGTACTCCTTACACCAGTAATTCCCAAACTGTGCGCCGCGGCACCCCGGTGCACCATTAGAACATGGCAGGGGCGCCGCGCACGTCTTGGGAACCGGGAAAAGGTAGTATGATTCACAGTCCGGGCCGTTTCCAAATATTAATGATGAAATACTTTTTTACAAATGTAAGGGTAATTGACGCTTCTTCCCTCTGCACTCACAACGCTCCGTGTCCCCTCTCCCTCCAGAGTTTTCGTGTTCCTTTTCACTTCTGAACCCACCATGTACGCCCTCCCACTAATGTGCACCACTCGGATGGAGGAAAGTTTCAACAGAGCAATAAAAACGTATGTGTTATATTTGTTTAAATAACTCCTTTCTTAATTTATCAAAATCTCCTAGCGCCAGAATAACAGTACCTCGGTAACTATGTGCTTTATAAATATTTTAATTTAATTATACCAGACAGTCCTCTTCTCACTGTCTGACACCTCACACTCCGGCGGGACCGCAGCCTTCTTTGCGCACAGAGGCGAGAACAGGCTCCGATTAGTTGTTTCTACGCAGGACTTGGAATTTAAAACTGTGTCTGGTGCTGACTGGTGGAAGTTCGTCAGCCTTGGCTCTTTGCAGGACTTAGGATTGGCTGCATAGAACTGCCCATGCCCCTAAGTGCCCCTGTGTAGGCTGTGTGAGGGACATGTGCAGGAGCAAAGAAGGCTGCAACGCGTGGCCGAGCACAGAAGAGGCACGCCAAAAGTGTGAACCCTCCTGGAGCCAGCAACCCACCGACTAGATGAGAGCACCCCAGAGCCACCATAGACGTGTGAGGAAAACCTGAGAGGCACCCCCATAAGTGTGAACGCTCCAGAGCCAGCCACTTGTCAGCTTGCAAGGACGTGAGAGAAAGACACCTCTCACGTGTGAACATCCCAGAGGCGCCCTTCTACGGGTGAATAACCCTGAGCCAACCACATCTCGATGTCTGAGGGCCCCAGAGCCTCCCTCCACTTGTGATTACACTCAACCTCTGCTTTGTGGGAGAGACGCTTTGCTCTGATCCATGTTCACCCCTTTCACGCACGTCTGGACAGGGTAAGGATTTATTTAGTTCTTTTCTCATAAAATGTTTTTAATACCAGACCTTTCCCTCTATGTTTATGTATATTATTTTGTGTATATAACCCAACTCTTACTTTATGTCACCAATTTAATACGTTCTTCTGGAACACTGCTGTTCAGCAGATGGTAGGGGCGAAGGTGGGACTGCAGCAGAGGCGCAACTAAAGGCAAATTTCGTGGGGAGGGGGGAATTCTTTCAGCAATAGGCAGAGTGGAGATTAAGAAGTGAAAAAAACAACAAATGTAAATGGTCTTTTAAAGACCTGAGAAGTACTCGTATGCGGCTGTGATAAGCTCAACAACTGTCTGTGTGTGTGCCCGGGGCTGACACACATGACAGGGGGCTGAAGACCTTTGAGCCCTATGGGCGGTGCATGCCTGGACTGAAGTTTATGTTGTTAATGTTTCTAGAAGGGGCTTGTCCTTTTGTCTGGCTAATCATCATTACTACAGAAAGGCTAATAACAGCAGGGTGCACATAACTCACTTCATTGTGCCCATGTTTTACACTCCTGCGTGAAGCCAGTATTGTTGCTAACTGCTTCTAGAGAAATCACTTACTACTACTGTAGTTCAGTCTTTGCTAGTCTTCCAGCATTTAGGAATCCATACTCTCCAAAGACTGCAAAATGGTGTTGTCCATTTGCTCTCAGGAGGAAGAGACCATGTTATGGAGGGCCAGAATAGCTTGCCATGTCTTCAAATGTATTCACGCACTTTCCTCGTGCTATATAACTCAGACAGTATCTAATAGCAAAAATAAACTCCATAACCCACCCCGGACGGAACTCCATTCTAAAGGCAAAATTTCTGCTCTCCCACAATTTCCTACCCAGAAACATCTGGGAAATCTCCTTCTTTGGTTCCTTAAAAAAAAGGAACTACATATGGCTCTTTACTAGGGTAACTAAAATATCTGCTCCAAGAGATCCTAAGGTAGTGAGCCGAGGCTTGGCGTACACCCCCCCCCCACCCGAATAAAAATAAAATGACATAATGGGGAGCCACGGCCAAAGGCCAATAAGTCAAGGGAGCCGCAGGTTGAAAAAGTTTGGGAACCACTGCCTTACACCACTAAGAGGCAAATGGGAGCAGGAACTAGGCAAAGAACTACAAGGTAAAGAATGGGAGGACATGTTAGCCTTCCCTAGAAAAGTGACACGTAACACGAGATTCAAGTTCATACAAGACATGATACTCCATAGAGCATACCTAACACCACACAGGCTACACGAAATGTACCCAGAAGTGTCGGCACAGTGTCCCAGGTGTGTAACCCCAGATGCAAACTTAATACACATGTTATGGTCATGTCCTACCCTCTTACTATATTGGACAAAAGTGGCAGGAAAATTAAATCAAGTAATTGTGGGAACGCGTTTGGGCACATTTACAAGCTGTATACTTTGATTATGTTGTAGACCCAAGACCCAAAAGGTGCAATCGAAATTTGCAGATCTGGCATTACTAATAGCAAAACGACTAATAACGAGGAGATGGAAATCACCCACCCCGCCAAGCATACAAACCTGGTGGGAAGAAACGTCCCGCTGGGGGAGGGCGGAGAGTGAATCAATATGCAGAGAGGAATACAGAGGACTGCGGAAAAAACCAATCTCCTTAGAGATTGGGTTGGATTTACAGGCTTAAAAAGGACAATCCCCCCTTTTTTCTTCCTCGCTTAAATTAATACCATCAGCTTAGTGCGTGTCGCTGTCACGCCTAATGATTAGCAAATGCACTCGCTATTAACGAGCTGTGATCGAGACAAGCAGCACAGGCCCCAATGGTAATATTGCCCGAACGATCCCTATAAACCCTCAACTAAAGGGCATGGGTCCCCAAAACCCGTGAATTACTGGTATAACCCTACTTGCCAGGTATGTGCACTGTGGATCGTCTACAACTGTGGGCCAAGTACAGGGGGGAAGGAAGGGGAGTTATAAATTACGTTACTGCAATGTACTTCGCATAAGCGCTGTTACCAATGCTGGATTACATTATCAATAATCGATGTATAAGATTCACGTGAGAATATGTTATGTACTATGATCCTTATGTGACTGCTAGAAAATTAATGTTATTGCCGCTTTCACATGTATGCATTCCAACCATGTCAAAACCAATAAAATTTGTTGGAAAAAAAAACACTGGCCCAGCATACCTCAACAATCGCATCTGCTTTCATGAACCTTCCAGACACCTCTAACCATCCAGACTCCTACTTGCACACATCCTACGAATACAGAAAAATACATCAAGCCTTCTCCTACATCCCTCCTAATGCTTGGAATGACCTATCACTATACAGAAGAGCTTCCTCCTCATGTCTTGCTGAGTGCCAGAATACTCTCCCTGGTACAAATATGCATAACTTTACTTAACACAACACCTGACATTCTCTCTTGTAATGCCCTCCGTGTGGCACTTGTAGCATGTAACTACTTTGGCCATGGTGGAACCATTCCTTTCCTCCTTTGGCCTTCTGTTTCTGGCTGGGAACCTAATTTCCTTTGTCCAAACCTAACTTTGTCACCATCATCTGGTTGAGGACATTAAAATCCTTTGCCTTCATCCCTTTCACCCACTCATTCCTGTCAAACAACTCACCATAAATCCAGGTCTCAAGTGGAACACCATCTGCTCTCTTGCTGTCCTGGAATCTCTGAAGATACTGAGCTGGCTTCAGCCCATACCATCTTATCAGCAGTGGCGGCTTCTCCGCTAAGTGTCGCCCCACTGCTGTGCAGCTGTGAAATAAAGTAAAAATAAAATGATATTAACTTGAGGTTATTATCATTTTATTTTGTCCTGCTACAGCAGCTTTGCAGGGCGGGCTGCTCTAACACAGGAGCAGGGGGAGTGGTGACCACACTTTGCAAGTGCGCATGAATATTTGGCCGGCCGTCTGGGACCGGCCAAACATTAATGCGCACTTAGCATGTTCTCCACCCAGGCTGCATTACAGCCTGGGTGGAGAACATGCCCAGGCTCCCATTCCCGGCTGAGCACCGAATCGCTGCCCTCAGACCAATCACAACGCTGCATTGGCTTAGGGAGCCTGGGTATGCTTCCTGTTCTGTTTCGGCGGTGATGAGGGATGAGGAGGAGAGACAGAGGAGAGACGCGGCGGTACGGTAAGTTTTTTTATTTAAATTTTATTTTTTATTATTCTCATTCTCCTTAACCCCCCCACCACCCCCAATCGGTGCTGGCCACCACTGCTTCCTTTATTCACTAATAGATCATCTGATCAGCCACAGGCATTACTCATTAACTTCCATAACTTCCATATGCAAGCTCTGACACATCATTCAATGCCTGTACTCTAAAAACAGTCTCAAAGCTCACAAACCATTCCAAAATATCTTGGCATTCCTGGAATTTTTGTAGGAAAGCCTGCAGAGTTAGAGGAGGAATCACCTTTCCCGAAGTATCTGTCTCTGCTGCATTTCCTAGGTTCTCTTTTTGCAAGGCTATCCTCTTTCCAATTCCCTTTCCTTTTATTTCTCTTGCCTTTTAGCTTTCTCCCTTTCTCTCTCACTTTTTCTTTCCATTCAGGCCCATCCTCCTGTCTCTGTGCCTCCTTTTCTATTGTTCCCGGTGATCTAATGTCAACTACTCCAGCTCAAATTCTCTGGCCTTCTCATTATCTTCAGCCTTAGCCTCATGAGGCACGTTTTGGGTCTCACTCTCTCTTGATGTAGTGAATGACATCGGTACCCTGTAAATTGGAGGGTGGTAGTGAGCAATGTATTGGGGAAAGAATGCAAGGCAACTTCGGGGACACATCTGGGGTGTGTCTTGTGAAGACCTGTGCCAGGGGGCTGGGAGTGCCTGATACTACTTCACTCCCTTCCTGGGTTTCTACCATGGTGCCCACCACAGAGTCCACCACAGTTTGTTCCCTACTGCTCATTTTCTCTAAGAGGTTCTTAACAGATCCCACAAGGTTCTCCCTGTCATTGTTCCTGGGAGCCCTCCAACCTCCTCCAAACACAGCTCCCTTAACTGATCTGAGAACAGGGTATTAGGATTTATTCCCAACAACCTTGCATCTGCCATGTTAAAATGGCAGCAATGCTGTGTTTAAGCAGAACTTTCTATTCTGTTCAAAACTGTGGGATCTGGAGTCAGCAGTTCTCATTGCTGCCACCAGTTTTCAGACCCTGTTCACGGGTGCCACAGGGAAACATGGGCTGCTAGGCAGCAACTTTTTTGGTTGTTTGCCTCTGCTGTCCATGGCCCCATCCTGCTATGGCTTTGCAAATTGAGCCAAATATACCTTTTCCGCACTTGACTCTCAAGGTAGCGACAGTGAGCAGTCAAAGGCTTCTCAGGCAGGTAATGTGGGTGGCAAAGACTCAGAACTCAACACTCAACCAACAGACACAATAGCATACTGCCCGTCCCAGTGCTTGTCTTAGAAAAAAAGAAGTACTTTAGTAGCATAGCAAGAGGAAACACTACTCACAGTATGAGGGTTCAACTACTTGGCTCTACAATAATACAGGCTAAAACCAATTCTTATAATTGCCACATCCACCACAGTATCTTAGTTTAGTGATAGTAGTTCCTGTGCCACCACAGCAGTCTAAGACAGTAGCTGCAGCTCCCAGCCTACTACAATTGCCTAGTAGTTCAGGAAAACTTTGAGCAAGAATCGAATCAGGTGCAAGTTTGTTACTCAGTTTATGAGAGTAACCACTAAATTAGTCTTCACTACTCTTTTCAACCTGCAGTTCTAGTGCATGACACCGTGTCCCAGTCTCTCAATCCAGCCTCGTGTTTCGCATGTTCATGCAAACATGGCTCAGCGCTGAGGTGATTGAGATGCACCCTTTGTGGTCACACAGGTGTCATCTCTATCAACAGGAGCAGGGTTGCTGTTGCAGCCTCTCAGATCACATTGCAGGAGAAATCAACAATGCAGGCCTTGTTCAGCAGTCTTTTTCTGCCCCATGCCGTCGGATGTCCCTGCTGCAGCGGTGACGATGTCTTTGTCCACAGCATGTTGGCAGTGGAAGAACAGGGTCCTCAGGTTATGGTGGAGATGCTTGATGGCACGGTGGTATATACAGGGTTGTCGTTGTTTCATGCAGTTCACCACATTAAACACTCAGAGGCCAGTGGATCCCTATCAGCTCTGGAAGGAACCTAACAATCATGCACTAGGAACACAGATGGGCTTCCATTCCTGGACAGTCTCTCTTCCTGCAGGGCTGGGCACTCTCCTTACCTCTCTGAATAACCTGTCAGGCTTCTAGGCACTTGGCAAACCTACGGCTTCTCCAGCAAGTTGTGCGGATTTCAGGTGATGTCACTTTACCACTGGAAGACTGGCTGTCATGGAAACATCAGCGCTGGGTCACAGCAACTCTTCAAGTACTCTGTGGAGCACTCCCTTTGTTGGTCAAGAGGAACTTGGAATTGGAGGAAAGTGTGATGGTTTTGATCCCATCTTTAAATTCATTTTCTTGACAGAGGAACCAGTTTAAGTTGGTTTCCTGTGAATTGTTATTTTCTGACTGTAGTGCAGAAACAGCCTTTGTACAAGGTAATAGCTCTGACAGCAGGTAGAGGTGATGATGGTTTGTAGCAGACTATCCCAAAACACAGACATAACGAAGACTCTGCACCTGGCCACATAGGTACTCCAGAATTATCAGTTAGGGAAAGACAGAAGGGCAGGCCCATGCTAGAAGCATCCTCAGCCTTAACAACAGAATCTGCAAACTCACTCCCTTTCAATCCACCAAATGAGAGTATTCAGGAAGGACAAAAAAGAAAGCCGCTGCTGAAAGCTCTTTTTAGAAATTCTAAGTGTAGCCATGTCTCCATCCTCTCTTACATCAGTGTCTGAATCCCCTCCATTCCAGGATTTTAGGTATCACACTTCCACTGTCTGGAGAAACTGTCTCCCCTCCTCCAGCTGATCTTCAGGGGCTTTTAAAAAATGAATCCCACTGGTCCCAGCAATCAGACTTTCACCATAACGCGGAGTCTTTCTACCATTCACAACATACATATATGCAATGTGACGTCAGTGCAAGAGTCTGGATATTACATCTAAGCGGAACTTTAGTTGAGTGGGATGGTAGACCGCACTCCTCCTGAAATAGAAGACAAGTCTGCTCAGTACTATCAATCTGCAAAAATATTGGTATGCTGCCACCACTACTTCATATTAACAACACCCGGCATGGACTGTAGTCCCATGCCAGTTAAGAGGGCAAGCTTGGTGCACCTCTCCAGGTCACAGAAAATGTTCTGGATCTTAAAATTACCATAAACTGGCCTAGGCCTCGATGCACACGTTAGATTAGGTTGTCCTCTGAGTCAACAAAGATCAGGATACAACTTTTGCATGCAGTTTGGTCACTCTGGACAAAGGTACATACTTGTTTACAGTGCGAGGGCCATTTCCATCCCAAAACACTATAACATAATAAATACACATTAGTGTCATATTTTTCTCTCTTAAGCATAAACAATCACTTCCCCACTGTCAATACCTTAATGCCATATGTGACTCTATAACAAGGTCTGTGCAACTTAAAGATGCTCTTATTATTCTTGTGAATAATGAGTCATAATGCTTGGATGGAAGACTCCAGTCATAGCGTATAAATGACAAAGTCTAAATACTTTGATCTTTAGCATTATCCCAGAATTCTTTTTTGTATCCAGTAAGTCTGTGATGAAGCCAGATTTCAGCATGTTGAGGTCTAATCACTGGCAACAAGGATCCACTATAGCAACTAAGAATATTGATTGCCTCGCAAGGAATGCTCTGACACACGAGTAACGTTTACTACATGGATCCAACATGGTGGCCACCATTGTAAATCTAGTGAGAGTCCCATGGTGCTCTGGCACTTGTAATTTTCTTGACTCCAGTGCTTTTTGCTTAGTGGAATCATATTAGACGCAAAGCCTTACACCAAGCAGTGAGTGCAGAAGAATCAAGCACCTAAGAAGTTCGATGGAGTGTGCCTGCCTAGTATATACCAAAGTGTGTAGGCTGTGAATCATGACACGCAGCGCTGAAAAGGCACTGCTGGAGCAGGTCATACTGTTGGGGTCTGTAGTCACTGCTGCTGGGTTCAGGTAAGATCTGTCTACAATAGCCACTCACCTGCATCTAACTGACTTCACATTCAAGCATCAATCCCGCCTTCCATATGTACCACACACAACACTCTACACACCTGCAGGCACCATCCCACATACCAACATACCAGTACTGGATGTATCACCTGTTGCTCAGTTGCTTGAAACTAATACACAGTACTTACATGAACCTAGTAGCTGGATTCTACTTTCACTATCACAATGGCGACGAGGATGAAAAGCACAATGGATTAAGAGCTCCTCACAGTGTGGATGCGCCTGCAGCCCTGCAGCAATTCATGGAATTGGCTCTCCCTTTTAGTTGAGATGGTTGAAAATGATTGGCAGGAACAAGCTGGTTGCACTAAAGGCTGCTCAAGAATATCCTAAGGCTGCCCACTCGTCACCATTGTGGTAATGAAAGTAGACTCCTGCTACTGGGTTCAGGTAAGTACTCTTTATTACTTCCAAGCAACAGAGCAACAGGTGATGCAACCAGTACTGTAGCCTCTTGCCTGCATCTAGATGATTTCAAATTCAAACTTCTACTCACTGTCAACATTCCACACTCTGCATCTACCACATACAACACTATACATTCTACACTTGCAGTAATCATTCCACGTACAAGACAGGAGGGTCAGTAATTATTTCAAATTATGGGTAGAGGACAATGATTTAGCCAGCAAGTATCTGCTGGATTAGGCCCGCATCCACATGTTGAGAACACTTTGAAAAGACCGTAGATGAATTAACAATTCTTAGGCGACTGACCAGTAGGACAAAATGATTGGATGGCGGTCCCCAAATTAGTACTTTTAGGGAGAGATTATCCATATGACAGATTGAAGACATGTTTCAAGGACATTCTAAATTTAGTAAAGTCAATTTTAAATATGACATGTAAGGGAAGAGAGTGCTACAGGGACGAACCCTGTAGGTGATGTAGTCAAATTTCTTGTACAGTGTCATTCAAATGGACTAGACTGCAGATTTTAAGTAGTTGCCCATTTGTTTTTAACTGGAGAGAATTGGATAAACAACTTGGAGAGATAATCCGGAGCACAGCCATGAAGAGATTTATGGAAGATTTAGAGGGTTTTAAAACTGGATCTTTCTTTAACAAAGAGCCAATAGGTGTATTTCAATGCTGGTATAATGTGGCCATAGTGTCTCAGGTCGTACATAAGGCACGCAGCCAGGTTCATATACATCAAACACTATGCATGTCCCTGCCCACCCAATGCATCGCACCCTCTGTGAAATATGTTTGGTAATTGTAATAAATGCATGAAGATTAGGAGTGATTTGCACCTTTTCATATAGTTGTAATGTAATTATAGGGATCTGAGAGAGATTTTGGACATTTATATGCAATCGATTGTAGCTCATTCATAGGAGGTTTTACAGTGACAACGCGCATGAAGATCAATAGCTTAATCAGCAACAACCATTGAATCGGAAGCAGCCACCATATCTTCCGATATTCCCATTTGATCATTGTTCTTCAATGGAGTATCTTGTGGTCACCTATTCCACATTGCAATTCCTTGGTTGTTTCTGCTTGGAATGGAATGTGAATCCATTGCCTGCAGATGGGCCGAGGAATAGGTCAGGCTGTACATTTGTGAATAAACTTCAGTAACAGACTTATGTGCTGTTGGGGTCTGTCTATTGAAGTAGTTGTAGGGGAAGCATCACACTATGCAGTTGGCGATGAGAGATGCCTACAACATGGGTGCGTGTACCCATGGGTGCAACTTGTTGAACTCTGAGGTGGAGTAGTATTAGTAGGTTACTCTTCCACCTTCATTTATATAACAACCTGTTTCATTAGAGTATTGACAAACTTGCCTCCTGTGAGGGCGTAAGCAGTTTGTACTGTTAAAACACGTACCTGTAGTTGAACACCCATTGAGCGTGAGCTTTCACGCATTGTAGCTGGCACTGATCGCGTGACTGTGCTCATCACATACTCAGTTATTGCAGAACCTCAATGTGCCAGCCATCTAGACACAAGGCGTATTGGGGGCATGTTGTCATGCAGTAACGTGGGATCAATCTAGCAAGACACTATGCAGCAGCCAAATTGTCTCAACAGGATAAGAGAATGAGCGGCAGCAAATTGGAAATGTAAGCACATTGCTCACATTTCTATTCGGCAAGGGATTCACAAGTTCCCACCTGCAATGGATATTTTGTGACAGTGTTGAAGAGATGGATTATTTGACTCTTGTTTTTTGGGATAGAGAACCATTGTCACACAGTGGGGTATGGACTAGCTCAGATATATCCGGTGCCGATCCTGTCATCATACCCGACTCCGATACGAATGCTGAACTAATCCACATGGTTTGGCAAGCCAAAGTACACAAACTTTCACTATTAGCCCACCGCAGGCATCGTGGGCAGTGGCTGGTGGGCCAAGAATGATATGGGCCGAGGGAAGGGATATTTTCGAATTTATCTTTGAAATATCACCGAAGGGAATACTGTATCTATATCTGTGGAACAAAATAAACTAGCTCTCTTGCATTCTTTGGGCTCAAAGGGAATGAAGTTCTATAGTCAAATGCCGAAGGAAGGGGTGCTGGGGAGGGAAATGTATATAACAACACAAAAAAATTATTTGGAACATTATTTTGCCCAAAAGGTATGTAACAGGGTGTAACACGTTACAATTTTTTTCAGAGGAACAGGAAAAACATGAATCAATAAACCACCATGGGGCCTACAAACTGCATTTTGTAGTACATTTAGTAGTACTGCAATAGTGCTACTTAAATACTACAAAATCCTATTTACAAACCTACGAGTGTAAATCTCCACCTCCACCACTCTTATCTATGGGGATCCGTACATATGTAAGTTTACTCCTTAGCAGTAAATGTGGGAGGGACCGGGGAAGTAACTGGAAAAAGGGGCATGCTTACTGCTATATGGGAGGAGTAAGGAGGGGTTCAGGGAGAATTAGGGAGGGGTTTAGAGGGGACATGCGCCCTCCCACATAAAGAGTAAGCCCATTGCTATTCACGAACTGCACTTCTAGAGTTACTACAGCCTAAAAAAGTCACAAAACTGTTGTTAATTACTCCAGCTCAGAGCTTGAGTAAGACCAGCACAACACATAGCCAACCACTGGTACTGCAACACCTTCCCATAGAAGAAATGGAGGTAAGGACTTGAAATACAACTCCATAGGGTATAATGTTAAAGTAAATTAAATTATTTAAAAATATAAAATGACGTTAAATAAAACATGTATTATTTAATTCTAAAATAGTTTAACAAATATTTTCGAATATATAAAAAAGGTTACTTTTTATTAAAATATCATTGAATTCATTTTAATGAATCACTTTTAATAATTATTAATGCATAATCAAAAATCTTTTTTGACTTCAGGTGGAATTACATTTTTTAATTTAAACTTCAGAAAAATAAATGTTATTTAATGTATTATATTTATGTTAGTTAAAGATTTAATTCAACATAAATTTAATAGAGATGTAGCAATTTTATTTTGTTCTACATTTAAAATAAATATATCAAATCAATTCACATTATTATTTAACTTAAAAAATATTTTACTGATTTATTCTAAAGTTTAATAAACTTTTTACATTTTTCCTATACTTTACCACAGGGAGATCTCCCCCTTGACTGTCCCTGACTGTGAATTATCCCTATGGTAAAGTATAGGACAAATGTAAAAGTTTTGACTAAAAAATAATATTTTATTTTAAGTATTCATTTATTATATGTTAAGTATTCATGTAAATAATTTTATAACGTAATTTTATAACGTAGAACAAAATTAAAAAAATCTACAGCACTATTAACATAATATTTAATGAAACGTTTATTTAATTCAAATATATATTAAATTAAGTGAACATTGTTTCTCTGAAGTTTAAATTAAAAAATAAATTCACACCTAAAGTAAAAAGAATATATTATTTAATTATGCCTTATAATTATTAAACATGATGTGTGTAGTTAATTAAAACAATAACAATAATGTTACATTCATTTATAAATTTAAAAAAAGGTTATTGGCATATTTTATAATTAAATAATAAATATGTTTTGTATTTAGATTTTTTACTATTAACATTATACTTATATTGTTAACTATTTTACTTAATTGATACGATCCCATACGCCAGTAACGTCCCCCTATTGGGAATACCAACCGCGGGCGGCAGATTCACAATGGCCCGGTTGAGAGTCTGGGCAGACGTGGGAGTGGAGGAGGTGGGGTCGCTATTTGGAGATGGGTCCCTCCTTGACCACGCCGCATTCATACAGGCCACTGGCGCACCGGATCACCTTTATCTAACATACGCTGCAGTATCTCATTATGTCAAGACGACATGGGCACCCCAGCGTACTGAACCTCCACAGCACGAACTAGTACGGCCACTCTACTACATGGGAGGAGGGAGTCACCTTATCCGATGGTTATATGCAGGCATCCGATTGCAGGTCTCCATCCCACTTGCTGATCTTAGGACAAAATGGTCCGAGACGACTGAAGACGCACTGACTGACAAAGCATGGGCGAGCATTCTGGAACACCCTAGGCGTGTATCCTGCAACGCCAAATTTAAATTTATACAGTGCATGGTACTACACAGATCCTACTTAACCCCAAAACGTATTCACCGTATGTTCCCCAACGCACAACATAACTGCCCGCGTTGCAGGGCCGATGAGGCGGGCTTCACCCACATGCTATGGGCTTGTCCTCAGCTGCATGACTACTGGGGAGGGGTCCGAACTGCACTTGGAGAGATCACACATCTACCACTCACGGACAATATCATAGAGTGCTTATTGGGACTCCGTAGATGCACAAAAGCATTGAAGGCTCAACTGCGATTCCTTGACCTGTCCCTCCTATTGGCCATCCGCGCGATCACCATGAGATGGAAATCCCCTAGGTGCCCCAATCTAGCTGCCTGGCAGGACGAGGTGGTAAAGTGGTGCGGTGCCGAGAGTGCAGCACTTAGGCGCGAAGAGGCCCGCGGGCTGCGACAGAACCCTATCTCAATGACATGGGACCACATGTTGGAAGGTTTTAAAGCATTAGATCTCCACCCTGCACATATCACCCCTACCCCATGAGGTGACTAAAAGAAAATGACCACCGAGTATAGAGATTAGTACAGGTCATAATGCTCCCTAGAAAGACTTGTTGGGTGTGGCTTGTAGAAAATGCCTCTAGCACACCCACAATAGGCCATATGATACACAGGAATCGTCAGGCCAGGAGGGAGGGCGGAGGGTGGGGGGGAGGAAAGTTAAGGGGGTTGTTCTTAGATATAGAGACGATGCGATAATGTCTAACATACGTGTTTTATTCATGCGCCCATGTCCCTTTGGTACTCGTGATATTGCCACAAGCTTATCCTATTTTATCTTGATATGTATAAGCTCAGCTCTCACTTCAATGTAAAAATCATTATTATGTTTTAAAACGGAAAATGCCGTGTGATCTGTGCCATGATAATCTGTAATCATACTGAGGTGCTTAATAAAGTTTGTTAAAAAAAAAACTATTTTACTTAATTTATCAAACATTATTGCCTATGGGGTTTTAATTCAAGTCCCTGCCTCTATTATTTTCCATGGGAAAACATTGTAGTGTAACTGGCTGGCCATATGTGATGCGGGACTTACTACTGTTTTTTTGGCAGTAGTAACTTACACTCATAAATTTCGGTCAAAACGTTTTTGAGTAAGTCTCTACCTGAGTGTAAACGTTTGAATAATTTTACACTCAGGTGTTGTGAATAGCCAAAAGTAGTGAAGTTACTTAAAAGCGTGCGGGTAAATTACACATATAAATTACTCCCAAGTATATGTTACCTTTGTGAATAGCCCCTTCTATGGCTGCCTTGAATAAATTAGCTATTGATTGTAGATTTGGAACTGTTCATGATGAATTTATTAGAGACCAAGCAGTGAGATACGCATGTAATCCCTCTATACAAGAACATTTATGGGTTAATGCGGAATCAGACTTTAAAGATACCTTACCCACTGTGTGTAAGGCTGAGATGTCTGGAAGATGTGCTAAGACAATTGGGATGGAAATGAGTATCACTTAAAGTTGATGTATTTAATAATGGATAGGAAAGTGTTGGAAGGGAAATAATGTAAAATACTTGGGAAAAATATCAGACTGAAAGAAGTGATAAATGTCCAATGTGTGACAGTGTTGACAACAGCAAACATGTGGCATACAGTAAATTGTGCTCTGCTGCAAAACCAAAGTGTGGTTCTTGTGGCGTTGTTGGACACATTGTGAAAGTGTGCAGGAAAAGAGGTGCAAGAGGTAAGTATATAGAGGAAGAAGAGGAACCCTCCTCTAGGGAGGGAGAGCAGTCTACTCAGAAATAGTTCACAAGTTTGAGAGAAAACATTGTTTTGAACACTGGTGATGAGGGTAGGAAGAAGAACAAACCTTCATGTTATATGATGATTTTAGGTGTTGGTATTTAAGTTATTGCTGTGTCTGGGCAACATTGTCTGATTATCGAGGAAGATGTGAGGGAAAAAAAGATTTGCAGATAAAACAGGGAGCACGTTTTTTGGGTCAGATATTAATCCAGAAGGGTAAATTGGGGAGACCATTGAAATGCTAGGTTACTTGAGTCTGGTATTCAGGTTTTAAAACAGGAATATGATTGGCAAGTTATATGTAGCTAAGAAAGGTTCATCGGTTTTAGGTTGGAAGGACCAAACAAATCTACATATTTTACTGGACCCCAACACTGGTACTGATTGAGGATGAAGGTGAAACCACATGAAGATTCATACTAGGAAAGCTTCCAAAGGTGATGAGTTTAAGGATTGTAAGTAG
The DNA here is from genome assembly GCA_963921515.1 of Calotriton arnoldi. NCBI lineage: Eukaryota > Metazoa > Chordata > Amphibia > Caudata > Salamandridae > Calotriton > Calotriton arnoldi. The sequence continues at coordinate 712,253 of CAWUFW010005914.1, read as the reverse complement.
CTGGCATTTTTAACACCGCTGTCTACAGCTTCTTGACACAAAGACAGGGCCTGTTGCTTCCCTTTTCTTCCTCCAAATCGAGAGTTGAACTAGGAGAGGAGGAGAAAAAAGAGAAGCACACAGAACAATACCTCAGCTTCCTTAGAAAAATAAAATCTGATGCAGCTAAAAGCTTTAAGGAATGACAGGTAGATCAATACATGCAACAAATGACGAACAAGAATACCGAATCCTGGAGATAAAGGAAAACCAGAGCCATGTGGAGTGAGCAACAAGCATGTGACAGACGTGACGGTACCATTTAGCTGCTCAGTCTCCTTTTATATACACTGGAGTCATTTGACCTGGAACAGGAAGTCAGAGTGACCAGGAACTAATTAATCACCATATTGAATTTGGAAGGACCAATCCTTCCAATGGCAAAACAAACTAATATCCCAAAGTGAATTCAGAACTAGATTACTAAACTATAAAGATTGAGGATCAGGATTCAAATAACTTATACAAGAAATAAAACCGTCCAGAATGCTGCATGTCAAACCACTGCTTGCTCAGTCAAACAAGTGCTCAAGCTGGAAGCCTGACTGTGGCTGCTAGAACCCCAGAACCGGTGTGTATAACGCATCTTATAACTAGAACACCCTACTTGTAATATACCGAGAATAGATGATAACTGACCAAGGAGACCGGAATTTGCCACGCACTTGCCCAAATGAACAGCAAGAAGATTGTGTGGTAAGATTTGAGGGGTAAATGTGCAATACAGAGTCAGTCTTGGTCTTAATTGAACATCTGTTAAGAAAGATAAAAAAAACTGCTTGAATTTCAGCACAACATTGTATTGAAGGAGGATGCTTGCCCCAAAATGCCTAATGTCAGGAATGTACCCCTATCACCGAGGAGGAAGTATCCAAAGAACTGGAAAGGTTTGGGAAGCAGATGTAAAAGACCCCATAGAGGCTTCTGATGAGATTTCCCCACTTGTGTTCACGCATTGAGCCAAAAACAAGGTTAGATTGGTGTAGATCTATCCAGATTACAGTATTCTTGTGGGTAGGTTTCTTAAGATAACAGAGATAATAGGTGTGGTTAAAAAAGCAAGATGATTTTCTACTGTAGACCTTTCATCAGTGTATCACAAAATTCCTTCCTATCCAGGAAGATAGCAAAAAGTATACATCAGTCTTTAGATGTGGTTGTTGCTCCCAATTTAAGTGGATGCTTTTTAGTTTGGGATCCGCTGTCATAGTTTTCCACAGATTGAAGTTTCAAATATATGGTAAGGAAAAGGGAATAAAATGTATCCAGGATGTCATCCTTATTATGGGCAAAGACAAAAAAGAACATGACAAAAGACTGCAAAGAGTTTTAAACATTTTGGAGGAGAAAGCTTTGAAGGTAGAATATTCTGAAGGTAAATTGACAGAGTTGAGAGTGAAGTTTTTTTAATAGGATATTAGTAGTGATGGAACAGACCTAAATCAAGCTTAGTAGAAGTGATCACGAATGCTCCTCCACCACAAGGCAAAGGCAATATCTGACGTCTAGCCACAAATTCCTTACCTTAGAATAATTTTCACGCATCAGACTAGATCCAGAAACGTTTCGAGCAGTACCTCTGTGCACCTGATAGGTGGCATCGTTTGGCTCTGTGGCATCGGTGGCGTCCGTGCCGAAAGTGAAGTCAGTGCAGATCCAGAGAGAGCTACCTCCTGTCATTTTTTCAATGTTTTGTCAAGACTCTTTTTTCTAGACTTGTCTCAGTGTGTGTGTCAAGGGATACCCCCCAAGCAACCATTGGGGTTTAAGCCTTGTGGTTCCTGTCATAGACAGATGTCTGTGACAGACACCCATCTGGTTTGCCTGTGGTGCTTGGAGCCTGACCATGACTCCAAGACTTGTGAGGACTGCTGCACTATGAGCCCCAAGGCACTGAAAAGAGTGCCCCTTGAAGCTCCTAGTTGCTCGATGCCAATCGACTTCACAATGCTCCAGGGCCCTGATGACAACTCAGGTGCCGGCTGGAACTCGACCTTCTGAGTCGAAGCCAGTGCCTCTCTTTTTCAACATGCCTGGAGTGAAGTACGATTGGGAAGGATCTGCGGATCCTTATAGCTATAACCCCCTTAAGGAGGCTGATGATAACTGGTATGAGGAACTGGCGGATGCCTGTGGCCTAGACACCTCACCGGACACTGGCCTGGTCTCTCCTCCTAGTGTAGCTACAGAGGAAGAGGCCTCCTTCGCTATGGTGGTGAGGAGGGTGGCTGAGGTCCTGGACCTTCAGTTATCCTTGGTGGCAGTCAAGACTAATATCTTGACAGCTATTGCAGATGCTAGAGTTGCAGCAAAGTTCACCGTTCACTGCATACTGGATACGACCAACTCGCTAGGCAGAATGATTGTGGCAATGGCACTCAGACACCACACCTGGCTGAGATTGACTGAATTTTTGGGGGATGTCAAGGCATCTCTTATGGACATGCGCTTCGTTGGCACTCACCTCAAAGCAGATTCAGCGCTGGAGTGCTTTAAGGACAGCCGAGCCACTGCCAGGTTCTTATGCCTTTCCATGGCCCCACACTAACCCCATTCTGCCTTTCGCCCCTTCTGTGGATACGGTAAGGGCTACCAACTGTGTCCATCTCTGCCCACCCACCACGGCCAGAAGACTTAGTCCTTTGGTGGCCACGGATGCGGTTCCCACAAGCCTCGTGGGACAATCAGCCATGGTTTGACCCATTCTGATACCCCCACCAGCAGCCACAGCCAATAAACCACTTTAGTTTTGCTCGGACCATCACCGGCGCCCAGATGGGGGCAGGATCCGACATCACCTGCCCCACTGGCAGTCCAGACCATCAGACAATTGGGTGCTTCGGTGTTCAGCTGGGCTACCTCATCCCTTTTCTAGAAACCCCGCTGCCCATGCCACCATTCTCAGACCGACTGACTGAGGACCACCTCTCCCTGCTCCGTCAAAAGGTGCAGGCTCTTTTGGACAATAAAACCATTAAGAGGATGCAAGCATCAGAAGTAGCTTGTGGTAGCTATTCCCGCTACTTCCTGGTGCCCAAGAAGGACAGTGGAATCTGATCTATTTTATACCTGCACCCTCTCAATTTCTTGCTGAAGAAGAAGGAATTCAAGATGCTTGCATTAGCTCAGGTTCTGCCTGCCCTAGATCCTGGAGACTGGATGGTTGCACTGGACTTGCCGGATGCCTACTGCCATATTACTGTCTTGCCTGCCCACAGTTGCTACCCGCAGTTCACAGTGGGCCACGAGCATTATCAGTTCGCTGTGCTCCCTTTTGGACTTACCAGCGCCCCCCGGGTGTTCACCATGGTGATGGTGGTGGTTGCAGCACACTTGCGAAGGTCAGGGATTCCTGTCTTCCCTTACCTCAACTGGCTATTAAAGGCGGGCTTGCCCCAGGCAGTTGTCTTCCACCTCTAAACTATGGTGGACTTCCTTCATTCGCTGGGGTTCACCATAAATGTGCCAAAGTCACACCTGACTCCCTCTCAGACACTCCCTTTCATTTGAGCTGTTCTGGATACAGTGCAGTTTCAGGCCTATCCTCCAGAACAGCGAGTCAAGGATATTTGGGCTATGATTCCAATGTTTCAGCCTCCATCCTGGATTTCAGTGAGACTGACTCTGAGGCTGATGGGTCCCATGGCCTCCATCCTGCTGGTAACACATGCCAGTTGGCATGTGCAGACTCTGCAGTGGGACCTGGAGTCCCAGTGGGGGCAGCACCAGGGGAATCTCCCTGACCTGATCCGGTCATCAGAGGGAACTCCAAAAGACCTGCAGTGGCGGTTGACGAACCACGATTGGGTCAACGGCAGACGCTTCTCCCTTCCCCAACCAGAGCTGACTGTAGTGACAGATGTGTCACTCCTGGGCTGGGGCGGCCATCTGAGGGAGGTGGAGATCAGAGGACTCTGGTCTCCAGAGGAGTCCCAGCTCCACATCAACTTTTGGAAATGACAGCAATCCAACTGGCATTGAAAGCCTTTCTTCCTTCTATCAAGGGACGGCTAGTTCAGGTGTTCACAGGTAACAAACAGTAAGAGGTGGAGTCGTGAACCCTCTGTCATGAGGTCTTGTGTCTCGGCATTTCCCTTGTGGTTCAACATCTGTCAAGCTCTCTGAATGCCAGAGTGAACAAACTCAGCTTTCGATACCTAGTGGATCATGAATGGCGTCTCCATCCAGAGTTTGTACCTGGTCTCCTCAGAGATAGGGGAGAACCTTGGTTAGATCTACTCGCCACCGCTGAGAATGCATAATGTCAGCACTTCTGTGCGCTGGAGTTTCCAAGGAAAATCTCGCTCTGAGATGCTTTTCAACTCGAGTGGAGCTCTGGCCTCCTGTACACCTTTTTGGCGATACCACTCCCTCCCAGAGTTCTCAAGAAGATCAAGAACGACCAGGCCCAAGTCATTCTTGTGTCTCTGGATTGGGCACGGAGCGTATGGTATCCTGAACCCCTGAGCAAGAGCATCGGTCCTCAAATCAGGCTGCCTCTTTGGGAGGATCTACAGTTCCAGAAGCAGGGCAGGGTCCTGTACCTGAACCTGCATGTGCTCTGCCTTCATGCATGGATGGAGATTGAGCAGCAGCAGTTGACAGTTTTTTACCTTCTTCCTGAAGTCTGTGATGGCATTCTGGCAGCCAGGCATCCCTCAACCAAGACAGTATAGGCCAGCGGTTGGGACAGATTTGTGGCTTGTTGTACATCCAAATAGATTGATCCCCTTTCTGGATCCTTGTCTGAGGGTCTGCTGTTGTTCGTTCTCTCTTTAGTCGGGCAAGCTTTGCTCTGGACTCAGTTAAAGGGTATATTTCGGCTATATCATAGTTCTTGCTGTTGCTGAATCAACCCTCCCTGTTTAAGTTACCAGTTGTGACTTGTTATCTCAAAGGACTCCAGCATATGCTCCCTCAGAAACCATTCATCAAGCCCCAATGGGACCTGAACCTAGTTCTAACTTTCTTAATGTCTACACCCTTCGAGCCCTTGCACAATTGCCCCCTACGTTTTCTGACCGTAAAAACAGCCTTTCTAGTGGCCATTACATCAGCAAGGTGGGTTAGTGAATTTCCGGCAATTTCTGTTCACCCTCCTTGCATGACTTTTTACCCAGACAAACAACTGTTTTTGAGAACACGTGCCACTTTCCTACCAAAAGTGGTAACACCTTTTCACATAGGCCAGTCCATCACATTGCCTACCTTCTTTGCTCCACCTCACCTCTAAGAGAAGGAGAGACTCCACCGCCTAGACCCAAAGAGAGCGTTGTTGTTCTACATTGATCGTATTAGAGTGTTTCGAGTGGACGATCAACTCTTCAGTTGGTTTGTTGGAGCAAAGAAAGAACAGGCCATGCAGAAATTTACCATCTTCAGTGGATAGTGCTCTGCATTAAAATCTGCTACGCACTGGTCAAGTAGCAACCCATGGAGGGCTTACATGCTCACTCCACCAAACCGAAGGCTCCGACCACTGCGTTAGCTCGTGGAGTCCCTGTCCTGGACATCAATGTGTGCTTCTCTGCACATGTTTACCAAGCACTACTGCCTAGACAGTCAGGTCTGTCACGATGGGTACTTTGCCCGTTCGGTCCTCAAGGACTTCCTGGTGTAAACTGTTCGCAGACCCACCTCCAGAGAGGTATTGCCTGGGTATCTATTCTAAGGTAAGGAATCTGCAGCTAGAAGTCTCTATCATATGAGCAAATCACTTACCTTTGGCAGCGCCTTATCTGGTAGAGACTTTCCATATAGGGTAACCCTTATGAAGTCCTGTATGTCTGCACACTGGTACACCAGCAACCTTTGTGACTCTGCGCTTCTGTCGTGAAAAAGTCGTGAAAAGTTACTGATGTCAGCACGCTGGGGTGACGCCTGTATAGGCACCGCACACGTCACTTCCGGCACGGACGACTCTGATGATGCCAATGCGGAGCCAAATTATGCCACCTACAGGCGCACAGAGGTACTGCTCAAAAAGTTTCCGGGCGCAGTCTGATGTGAGGGGATGATTCTAATGTAAGGAATCTGTGGCTAGATAGAGTCTCCACCAGGTAAGACATTACGGAAGGTAAGTAACTTGTTCGTTGGGTCATTTTCAGTCTTGGCTGAATTTCATGCCAAATATGTGTCAAAGTTTACCAACAAAACCTTTCACATTAGACAACTTTTAAAGAATAAGTTTAATGTTGAATGGTTGTAGGTTTGTCAAAGGGATTTCACATTGATAAAAAATGCTATTGTAAAAAGTTTTGACTGCAGAGTATCATCACCACGGATGCTACCAAGAAAGGGTAGGATTCAGTGTTAACAAAGGTTGATAACAGTTGGAAGGAAGTTGTGATAGCTTATGTGTCATGGTCTCTGTCTCCAGCTGACGAAAAATACTCAGTTATACAACGAGAAGCCCTGGCATGAGTATGGGCTTTGAAAGCCTTAAAAGCATCCATTTGGGGGAAACAGTTCACAATACATTTTGACTACAAGCCCTTGGTTAAACTTTTAAGACTGGAAGGAATGGTAAATGTATTAGCAATAAATGCTAAGATGTCAATGCAGTTACAGGATTTTTTCATACAGAGTAGTTTGTGTACCAGTGAAAAAATGTTGTCGTGGATTTCGGTCAAGTATGCCTACTTAGATGGAACAGTATATGGAAGATGTGTGGGATGAATATTAAATAGCCTAGGTGCATGACAATGGATTACTGACATGGATGTAGAATGGATGTTTAAATATGGAAATGACGCTGCTTTAGAAAAGGCGATGTAATATTAGGCATGTTGTTGGCCCAAGAAAGAATGCTTAAGGCGGATGCAACACTAATTTGGAAAGTAAAGAATGAATTAATCATTGAAAATAAAATGGTATAAAGAGATGGCAGAACTGCGCCACCCAAAGTGCTGAGAGAAAAATTGTGAAACAGTGGTATGAAGGTCATTTAGGTATAGCCAAAACTAAACCCGGTTGAAGAACATGGTCTGGTGGGCAGCATGAATATAGCCATTGAAAGGGTGGTGAGGGAATGTACCAAATTCTTAAAAGTGGAATAAATATTAAAAACACTTAGCAACCTATATGTGACCATTACTGCCCCAATGACCCTTGCGAATGTGTTGCCATTGATGTAATGGATCCTATTGGAGATAGTTGGAAACATATCTTTGCCTTGATTGATACCTTTTCATGATGGCCTGCTGTGCAGATAGTTGACAGACCAGACACAATGCGGTTTTGAATATTTTGGATGATGTGTTTATGAATACAGGTATGCCTGCACAGTTTCTAAGTGATAATGGGGTTCACTTTTCTTTAAATAAAACTAAGGCTTATTTAGAAAGAGTTGGTGAGAGACACAGACTTACATCAATGTACAATCCCAGTGGTAACGGTATGATTGAAATGTACCATCCAGTTAGAATTGCAAGCATCCTGAACTGAGAAGTGCAAGTAATGAAAAACTTATGGACTTACAGGATGATGATTAATGAAGCCCCCGTATTGACACCATTTGAAATTATGAGAGAATGATGACAAAGAACGAAATGTAATTCAGAATGATTATTCAAATTGGAGGTTAAACAATGGTGTGAGACTCCATTCGGGGGCCACAGGCCAAGGAGTGGTTACTGGGCATCTGTCGTGGGGGCTGGGGTTGTTAGCCTCTTATGTACCAGGGTTGATCCTACTATGGCTCTGCAAACTAGGTCAAGTAGAACCCCTTAAGCACCTAAAGCTAATTGGTAGCAATGGCAAGCAGTGACGGGTTTTTCAGGGATGTAAATTGGAGGTGCCCAAGCCCAGCACGGAACAACCACCCAGCAGCAAAATAAATGATTTTCCAACCGAGTGCTTTACTTAGAAATTAAAAGTACTTTAATGCACATGCAGTTATAATTAGCATATACAGTACAATGCACTGGCGCTTGGGCTGCTGCGCCTTGGATTACTGCTCAACTCTGTCCTTTACATGGGCGTCCCTCCTCTCGTGAGTTAAGCCAGGTCACTCTAGAGTTAAGTGTATGCACGGCACGTACCATGGCTCATGTGACTGTCAGGATTTTTTGTCACCAAAACTCATGGCCAAGCATAAACATGACAACAAAGTCCCTTGAATTAATTAATGAGTCACCCATTATAGACAGGGTCAAGATTGACAACTATGGACAGCGGTGGGTTAGAACAGATAGACCGCTAACAACTGTAGGGGCGGGACTTCCTGGAGTGAGGGTCAATTTCAGGACAATGGCAGCAGAGGATATTCAACACTATTGGAGACTCAGCTCTCCCCTTTGTTCCGTATCCCATTGCCCCTGTGATTTGCCTAGCATCTCCTGTTTGTCCTTTGTGCTGGTTGTCCTGTTTGTGATCATTGTGCCAGAAACTGCTCTGTGGCATCCTGGGGATCAGCCCTGGTAACCTAGCTGGTGCTAGGTCTCATCACAGCAATATCGATTGCAGAGCAGGGTAAGTGAAATACTCTCCTGTTTATTATATTTTTATGTACCCTCTTAGCTTGATACTAATACTTGGCTATTTACTATTTCTATCCAGATCACAGATTTTGCATCGTCCCCTGCAGCCACCAGCCTATCCTTTAGAAATCTGCACCCATCCAGTCCCGCTTTTATGATTATTAGCAAGAACTCCAATGTCTCTTCTTCCCTTCCCTGTTTCACCAGTTTTCTCTGTTCAGGTGTATGAGTTATCAGCACCTCCAGAGAGATTCAGGGAAGGCCGGGATGCACAGCGAGTCCCATGCTGCAAACCTCAAGCATAGCAGGTTCTTCTTACCCCAGTTCATTAATGATAGCGCTTAGTTCAGTACAGTCCCCACCATACAGCCTCACCACAGTGCAGGTCTCTGTGTTCCCTCTGGTGGGTGAACTAGCAGCAACATGCATTACAGCTTTCTCCCGCTTCTAGGAGAAGAAGCAGCCTTTTGTTTGGGTAGACTGTGGCAGGGTTGGGTAGCAGGGACCGCTGTCTGAAGTCCTTCGGCGAGCACAGATGCTGAGTGTGGGTGAGGCGATGACATGCATTGGACCCGCTTCTGGGTCGCACAATGATGCATTACAGGTGTGCTGCCGCGTGGATGTGGGTCATAACGACATGATCACACTTCTGGAATGAGTTGGTGGCTGCTGCCACTGGCACAATTCTTGGTTATGACAGTGAAGTTAAGTATCGTCACTCTTCCTGCACAGCAGCGAGATCAGCCACCGGTCTGTGTTTCCTGCTTGGAACCGCGATTCTGAAGAGACTGTGACTATCACTCCTAAGGCTCACAGGTTGCTTTCAGCAGACTTCCTTTTCCTGGCAGACCCTCTTAGCAATGGGGTCTAGATGCATCTGGCACTCCCTGGACAGTCACACCACTGGCAGGGTTGTCAGGAACCTTCCATCTCTAAGCAGGTATGCTGTCCTCTGGTGCTTCAGGTCAGAGGAACAGCTTCCTCCAGCAATGCAAGACTTCAGGTGATGTCCCCTCACCTCTGGGAAGCTGGCTTCTTAGGCAAATACCCACTCTAGTTGCTGAGAAGTGCTCTGAATACTCTGTAGAACACTTCATTCCTTGGTCAAATAGAACTTGGTACTGGTACTATAAGAAAGTCAATGGCTCCTACAGTCAAAGCGAACAGGAGATGTGCATCTGTCAGGAACATCAACATAGTATGCTGTGCTTGTGGTCACAGTAGGAGAGGTTTAGTCATGGGAGCTAATCAAGGTACATGTTCCTGGTCAGGTGCATTTATAATTTCTTACATTCAGTCGTTCAGAACTTTTATATTGTAAGGAAAATGCTACTTACCCAGTATGCATCTGTTCTTGGCATGTAGAGCTGTAGATTCACATGCTTTGCATAAGCCTGCCATCTAGTGTTGGGTCCGGATGTTTGCACTTTGGTTTTCTTCGAAGAAGTCTTTTCCAGTCACGAGGTAGGTGACTCCTCCTTTCGGCGATAGTGCGCATGGGCATCGACTCCGTTGTTAGATTGCTTTCCCGCAGAGGGTGAGAATGGAGTTAGTAAGAGTAGAATAAAGATGTCCATGCAAATGTATCTAAGTAAGATAGTATTGGAACAGGTACAGGTGCCCGGGGAGGTGGGTGGGTGCATGTGAATCTACAGCTCTACATGCCAGGAACAGATGCATACTGGGTAAGTAGCATTTTACGTTCGAGGCATGTGAGCTGTAGATCACATGCTTTGCATAGACTATGCAGCAGTAATCTCCCAAAGCGGTGGCTAACCTGTAGCTGTTGCAGATGTTTGAAAGAGTGTACGTAGAGCTGCCTGGCCTACATTAGCTTGTTGTCTGGTTAACACATCTACACAATAGTGTTTTGTAAATGTGTGTGGTGTAGACCATGTTGCAGCTTTACAAATGTCAGTTATGGGAATGTTTCCTAAGAAAGCCATAGATGCCCCTATTTTGCGAGTGGAATGTGCTCTAGGGGGAATTGGTAAAGTCCTCTTTGCTTTTGCATAACATGCCTGAATACATTTGACTGTCCACCTCACAATACCTGATTTAGAAATGGGATTGCCTTTGTGTGGTGGAGCAAAAGCAACAAAGAGTTGTTTAGTTTTACGAAAAGGTTTTTCCCTTTCTATGTAATAGAGTAATGCTCGTTTAACATCCAAGGTGTGTAGAGCTCATTCTGCCACTGAATCTGGTTGAGGAAAGAACACAGGCAACTCAACAGATTGGTTGATGTGGAAGGCAGATACGACTTTGGGTAGAAATTTAGGATTAGTGCGAAGAACCACTTTGTTCTGGTGTACTTGTAAAAATGGTTCTTCTATGGTTAGTGCCTGAAGCTCACCCACTTTCCTCAGTGATGTGATAGCAATGAGGAAAACAACTTTCCAAGTGAGAAATTGCAGTTAACATTTATGCAATGGTTCAAAGGGTGGACCCATTAGTCTGGTAAGGACAATATTAAGATTCCACACTGGGGCAGGTGGAAGTCTTGATGGAATAACTCTTTTAAGTCCTTCCATAAAAGCCTTGATAACAGGTACTCTGAAAAGAGACAGATATTGTCTATTCTGAAGGTATGCAGCTATTGCAGCGAGATGTAAGCGTATAGATGTATATGCTAGATTTGAGCGCTGCAAATGCAGTAAATAACAAATGATATTTTGAACTGAAGCATCAAGTGGGTTGATATGGTTCTTATTACAATAAATAACAAACCGCTTCCATTTTACTGCATAGCAAGCTCTTGTAGTAGGTCTTCTGGCCTCTTTAATTATATTCATATAATCTGGTGGAAGATTGAGATAACCAAACTCTATGATTTTAGGTGCCAGATCACAAGGTTGAGAGGCTTGGGATCGGGATGTCTTATCTCTCTCCATGGCTCTGCGTGAGGAGACTGGATGTGAGATGGAGTTTTTGTTGAGGAACTACTGAGAGTTCCAACAGGGTAGTGAACCAGGGCTGATGGGCCCAGGTGGGAGCTACCAGGATTAGTGTGAGGGATGTTTGCATGAGTTTCCGAACCACTAGTGGAATGAGTGGGAGAGGCGGGAAAGCGTAGGCAAATATCCCTGACCAGTTCATCCATAGAGCATTGCCTTTGGATAATGGGTGTGGATACCTGGAGGCGAAGTTTGGGCATTTTGCGTTTTGGTGTGTGGAGAACAGATCTATGTCTGGGAAGCCCCACGTCTGGAAGAACAGGAGGAGAACTTGAATGTGAAGTTCCCGCTCGTGGATCTTTTGCCTTTGTCTGCTGAGCAGATCTGCAATCTGATTGTTCACTCCTGGGAGGTGTTCCACAAGGAGATAAATTCTGTGAGGAATGGCCCACCTCCAAATGGCTTGTGCAAGGTGTGACAGTTGGAGAGTGTGTCCCCCCTTGCTTCTGTATGTAATACATGGCTGTCATGTTGTCTGTGCGTATCAGGACAGCTTTGCCTACAAGGTGAGTCTGGAAGGCTTTGAGTGCTAGAAAGACTTCTAGCAGCTCTAGATGATTTATGTGGAGTTGCTTTTGCTTTTGACTCCACAATCCCTGAATTATGTGAGTTTGGAGATGAGCTCCCCAACCATTGAGCGATGCATCTGCTGTTAGCACTCTCTGTGGAACTGGGTCGATGAAAGGCCGCCCTTTGGAAAGGTTCTGTGGATTCCACCACTGCAGAGAGCGATGAGTGCAGCCGTCCACCAACACTAGATCTGCCAATTGACCCTGAGCCTGATTCCACTGACGTGCTAAACACTCCTGAAGGGGACACATTTGAAGTCTTGCATAGGGCACTATAATGATGCAAGATGCCATCATTCCCAGTAGCCGCATGAATACCCGAGCTGGTAATGAATGGTTGGGTTGAAACTTGGAAATTAGAGCCTGAATATTGTGAATTCTGGCTGGATTGGGACAGGCTAGAGCTTTTTTTGTATCTAGAGTGGCTCCCAAGTACGTTTGCGTATTGGAGGGTTGGAGATGGGGCTTTGACAGATTTACTGTGAACCCGAGGTCGTGCAGTGAGTGCACTGTTCTTTGAGTGTGTTGTAGACACTTTGTGAGAGTGCTGGCTTTGATGAGCCAGTCGTCTAAGTATGGAAAGACATGAATATGTTGTCTTCGCAGATGTGTAGCGACGACTGCCAGTCATTTGGTGAATACTCTGGGAGCAGTGGTCACCCCGAATGGGAGCACTTTGAACTGGTAATGCTTTCCCGCTACCACGAACCTGAGGAATTTGCGGTGTGTAGCCTGAAGCTCAGCTGTGATATTTGTCAGTATTCCTGCCGTTGTATTAATTACTCCCTCTACAACTCGTGTGAGTCTGCGAATGTTAAGACTATTTGACATGGGACCCCAGAAAGGCAGAAAACCTTTTTTTTATTTATTTTTTTATGATTTTTTATTTATGATTTTAAGTAGACAGCATTGAAAAAATAATACGCCATATCATGCAGTGTTGCAATACACAGTAATCGTGGTAATACAATAGGTAATCAACATGACTACAAACATTTCCGAGGCATTGTACATTGGTATGCATTGTGGCATTTCACGGAGTACCAAAAGATGAAAGGCAAACTGTCATACAGTCAACTCAACTCTAGACACTAAAGAGAGATGGATTATGTCAATGTATGGTGAAGACGAAGGAGAAAAGGGAGTAGAAGTCTGAGGCAGGGAGACACCAGAAGGGCTCCATGCAGTCTATTCGTAGCTGTCCGACCAGTGATAAGTATAAACCCTGACTTACAGGACAGCAGCCTGAGAGCCAACAGACGGACGCGGACGAGCGTCATTGTCAAAGGATGTGTCCCTCGCCCGGAGCCAAACAGTGAAAGGCTCCCAGATATCTTTAGGGCGAGATGCCGTAGGCATGAGGTCCCAGTAGTTCGCCAACTGTTCTTGGCAATAGGCTACATCCTGAATCCATGTTTTCACAAGTGGGCAGCTCGGGGCACCCCAATGTACCGCTGGTCTACGACGTGCAAGTACCAGCAGCATAGCAGTTAGGCGATGCACCTCTGGCAGAGACTGCTCCACATAGCCCAACAGCATCACCAGCGGGGAGCACACAAGAGCTTGACCCGTAATGGCCTGAATGGTATCACACACCTCCCCCCAGAAGCGAGAGATCGCAGGGCACTCCCATGCAATATGTAAAAAGGCAGCTCCCTCCCACCTGCACCTCCAACAATTGGAATCCTCTCTCAGCTTTAATTTGAATAGTTGTAGTGGGGTGCGGTAGTATCGATGAAGGAATTTAAAGTGTATGAGCCTCAATTTGTAATTGGGGGATAGTCGCTTCATTTGTGAATAGCAGAACGCCCATTGCTCGTCTGTGGGTTGATCCATAAGATCTGATCTCCACTGCGCCAACGCCCCTGGATCTGCCCATGGAGTGTGTGAAGGCAGAATACCTTTCATGGCATCAGTGAACTGCTGCAAAGTGGTGTCTGTCTGATCAATGTCTTCAGTATTAATAACCCTTCCCACTCTAGACAAGGATAAACTTCTACGGTACAGTCGATGATCTCTGTGATAAGAGGAGAAGCTATATACACCGGGGGAAGAAGGAAAGAAACATAGAAGATACCGGACCATCTCCTAGGAAGCCATACATAGGCCTGGGACCCACAAACAAAATAGACATTGTGGGGTGGGAGTAATGGCGGACTGTTTGTCGAGTTCAAGTCATAAGTATTGTTGCAAACGCTCTTCCCCACTTTAACATTTACAAAACCTTGGACGCAGAAACTAGCTGTTGTGTTAACTATGGACACAGGCATCGTTGTGTCCTGGGTAATATTACGCATGTGAAAGGACTTAAAGTATGCAGTAACATTAAAGTCATGAAAATCCATCATCTCATTCTGGAGCCATGTAATATTTTTCTTCTCTTCAAATACATTCATACAGGCATCTGGGTGCAAAGTGTCGGGGGCCCCCTGTTCCCCAGGTGTAAACCCTTGGTGCACACTAATATACTGTAACACAGCCTCATAATCACTGTACGTTATGTTCATTGCATCAGCATGGTAGTGGATATACACCATCGTAAACAACTGGAACCAGGCCTCACAGCTCCTCAAATAAGAGAAAGGTAGGGACATCAACAAATCATTGTTGTGCATTACAGAAGGGAGCAGGCCACAAACCCAGCAATCAGTAACATTAGTGGTATGATGAGCCTGGTGAAGCATCTGCAAGAAAACATTATCAACATACGTCTGCCTATGCCTCTCCTTGTGAGGGGCCAAAGTAACAAATACATGCTCGGGGAACAGGAGTAGTACCAATCAAGGAATGCACAGGATGCTTCTCTTCGAGGAACCATAAAATCCCAAACGCAACTACTAAAGCGATCAAAACAATTATTATAAAAACTGCCTTAGCTTTGGTAGACCAGCTCGACCAACTGGGACTATTTTGCTCAAAACGGGGCGCTGCTAAGGGCTGTTCTTCATCTACAACAAGGCGGCCAAATGGGTAAAAAAAAAAAATTACATGAGTAACAAAACTACTCCCTGCCTTGCCAATATGTGGTGGCCGCGGCTGGGACGGTCAAGGCAGTGACTTGCCTCTATAGGCGACTTACTCAGGAGTTGCGACGCCCTCTAGATAGCCTGCGCCTTAAATGGGAGATAGATCTTGGTGTGCCCATCGAAGAGAAACCATGGGGAGCGATGGTAGAAAGAGCATGGAAGAGTACCAGGAACGCGAGGTTCCAATTAATACACTTCTTTGTCCTCCATCGAGCCTACCTCACTCCTCATAAAATTAACGAATATTTTGGGACCAGAGCGGTTTGCCCGAGATGTAACCTAGACAATGCCGAGTTTTTACACATGTTCTGGATCTATCCATCACTACTGGGGTTTTGGAGGGAGATACTGACCAGACTGAATGACATAACGGACCGGGACATCGAGCTGACTCCGGGGACTTGTTTGTTACACTGGTTCCCTCACACCGCCAGGAACAAGATCACCAGTAAATTTATCGATCTAGGACTAGTATTGGCCAAGCGAGAAATGACCTGTCATTGGAAGGCGAGCACTCCCCCCAGTGTCTTGAGGTGGATGCGGGAGCTTACAAAGTGGGCGGATAGTGAGGGTACCATTCGGCTCCAAATGGCCCACAGAACGGGTAACGACAAGACATTGGAGGCCGCAAAGGTGTGGGTGGCGTTGGTGGAGGAGGTCAAGCGCCCGAGTGAGGATGATGATGAACCCCCTGTCGACTGAGTAGGATAATAAGTGGGGCCAGACACTCTGCCTCAACCAAGCTTCCCCCAAGCCTTCTAGCGGGTTGGCGGATAAAATTACCATGCGAGAGTACACTTCCACCCTCTAGCTTGACCCTACTGAGCGGGTACTGGGATGTTAGACTACCTGACAGACGGACTCTGCCTCTTCACAGGAGTTTACATGGGTGAGCGGCATGCCTGGGGGGAGGGATAGGGAGGTGGGTGGGGAAGAGTTGCGGAAGAGGGAGGGGGACTGGGAGGGTGGGTGGATTGGTATTGTTATTTCATCTCTTATTGCGTTTCCTGTGGGCCCTCATCGATTTGGCTTGAAGGATGTGAAATATTTATTGCTGGGGCGTGGAATATGATTTATTTGCAGATCCTGGTTGAGTTGACAGATAATGCCACCAATGTTTGCTACTTACGTGGACTGCCCAAAACAGAGGTAAATGAGACATGCACGGCAAATGCCGACATGTAGGGGTGGATGGGTTACTGTCTGCTCGTTGGCATCCAGTGTGCATTTATCAGTGTATGCTCACTGTCCCCGCACAGTGATTGTTTGGTTTGTAACGTCAACTGAATAAAATTTGTTTACAAAATGAGTAACAAAACTACCAGAGGAAAGTTCGTACTATGGAGCCAAGAAGTTTGAAAAAAAGGCACACAACAGTGCAGTGTCCTTTTGAGCCTCACTGGTAGACTCCTATTGTTCATCAACGATGGTGCTATTGAGCACTTCACGGTGGGGCTTTGCGATCACAACCCTTTCTGCCTCTTAACTCAGGATAGGGCACCCTCCCTCCAGGGAAGACACCCCCAACTTATCCTGTCCAGTGTATCGGACAATGCACCAATCTCCCTTTCCCTAATCTATCGTTGGTACTGCAAACAAGGCACATACACCCTATTCTTCATCCATGAACTCCATCCCTACTAATCTGACTTTTCCTTTGGTGCACTGTCCCTCTGCCGGAGACGCAAATTGTATCTAGCCACTCCAGGCACTGTGTCGTCATGGAAAAGAACCTTAAACTCAGAGGGGGCAAGGGATTGATATTCAAGCTTTTGTGGGCCAGATAGAGAGGGATCCTGAGCAGCCCTTATTTCTGGGGGGACTGCCTCATTCAAAGCATCCTCATACTCCTCCTCCGTCTGGGTCCATGTCCGTCGGGCATCAGAAAAAGGAACAAAACGCGGCACCTTCTCCGTCTCGTGGTCCCCTATGCGATCCAGGACCCACCGGTTGTAGGGGAGAGGCAGCGGTATTCTCCGGCAATGTGATGAGTGGATCCAATGCTTCCGACCATCCACCTTTACCGCCGTCCGGGTAGCGAGAAGGACCTGTAGAGGTCCTTTCCAACATGGCTCCAAGCACCCCTTCCTCTGGAAGTTGCGAATCAATACAAAATCACCGGGTTGAATGCTGTGCCCTGGCCCCTCAGGTATTGGTGGCAACGCCTCGTGGATCTGTTGATGAATAGAACGCAGATTTTTAGTCAACTCACACAAATAATCGACAAGCAAAGGGTGTTCAATATCAGAGAAACGACGGGGCCTGGGGACGCCCCAAACATTTGCAGGACGGCCAAAAACAACCTCATATGGGGACAATCCTGTTCTAGAGTGGGCTGTCGCCCTTGTGGACAACAGGGCTAGGGGTGATGCATCTGGCCATTTCAATCCTGTGCTCTCCTTGATCTTTGCCAACTTCAGCTTGAGAGTACCATTGTACTTCTCAACCAAACCTGCTGACTGGGGATGGTTTGCTGCATGAAACTTTTGCTGGATGTGCAGACCGTCGCACACCAGTTGAATGACCTTTGAGTTGAAGTGACTTCCGTTATCACTCCAAATCAAACGGGGCAAGCCGAAGCGCGGGAAGAACTCCTTTAAAAGGACCTTCGCCGTTGCTATGGCTGTGTTCTCTTTAGTGGGGTAAGCCTCAATCCATTTGCTAAACGCACAAACAACCACCATCACATATTTCAGGTTGTTGACTTGTTCCATTTCGATGAAATTCATCTGGAGAACCTCGAAAGGGAAGGAGGGTGGTGCAAAGTTACCAGAAGGTGTAGGGGTACCTTTTCCAGGGTTATGTATCATACAGACCAAACAATACTTCCCTGAAAGAGTAGCTACCCTAGGAATGTTATCATTCTGCCACACAGGGTCGAATAGTCTACATATTCCCTTCACACTAATGTGGGCAGGCCCATGCGCCATAGTGACTACTGGGAGTACCTATGCATCTGGTAACATCCATCTCTGCTTCTCTGATTTGTCCGTCCAACACCCCTCATCGTCTAACCGTCCTGTTCTCTCCTGCCACATTGCTAGCTCCTCTATTGTTGCCTCGCTCTGAATTTCCTTCACATTGTCCAATGTGTCTTCAAACATTGCATTATCGGGTACCCATCTAGCAGGACCCGCCACAAACATTCTTTTCATTTTCGATCGGGCTGTCTGGTCTGCAAATGCATTTCCCCTCCCCACATCATCAGTAATTGCCTTGTGGGCACTACACTTCACTACTGCTAACTTCTTGGGAAGTGTAAGGGCTGGCAAAAGTCTGTGAATCAGTGGGCCATTTTGGATCTTTGACCCGTGTGAAGTCAGGAAGCCTCTCTCTGCCCAGAGCCGCCCAAAGTTATGAGCGACGCCAAAGGCGTACTGACTGTCGGTGTAAATATTGACAGCCAGTCCCTCACTCAACACACAGGCACGAAGGAGGGCAACCAATTTGGCAGCTTGGGCCGAATGGTAAGGGACTTGCGATGTCTCGACTACTGTGTACAAAGTAGTGATGGCATACGCCGCAGTTGTTGTGCCATCTGGTAATTTGAAACAAGAGCCACCGACGTATAGTTCCCCTTTGAGCTTGGGCAAGGGAACATCAGTCAGGTCTACCCGTCCCTTCGTCTCTTCTTCAGTGCGGAAAATGCAATCATGCACGTCCGCATCCTCACTCTCAGGAGGGAGGGGTAGTAACGTGGCTGGGTTCAGAGTGGCACACCTTTTGATGGTGATGTGTGGTGCAAACAGAGTCAATTCATAGCTAGTCAGACGCGCACTGGTGAGGTGCTGTGTCTTTGTTCTGTTCAAAAGTGTGTCCACAGTATGCGTGTCCATAACTGTGGGATCAGTATCAAGGATGAGCCCTGCCGATTGTCGGATTGAGACGGCCACGGCCGCGACCGCTCTTAGACAGCTCGGGAGGGCCCTGGCGACGTTATCCAAAAGCGCAGAGAAATAGGCACACTTCCTTTGCTTACCTCTAAAGGCCTGTGTTAAAACAGAGAGCGCGCAGCCAGCCGCTTCGTGTACATACAACACGAACGGCTTCTGGTAGTCTGGCGTGCCAAGTACAGGCACAGAGCAAAGCGCTATTTTTAGTTGCTCAAAAGCTTGTTGGCATTCATGCGTCCAAGGCAAAGGTTGATGCACATCCTTAGTGGTTAATTGTAGGTGGGGTTTTGTTAGTAGCGAATAGTTAGGGATCCAGTGGAGACAATACGAGGTAATACCTACAAAGGCACGCACATCCCGCTGCATCTTCGGGATAGGCATTTTAGCAACAGCATTAATACGCTCAGGTGTTAGTCTCCTTCCCTGCTTCGACAGTAGGTGACCTAAGTAGGTGACCTCCTGTCGACAATATTGGAATTTCGAAAGGGACACTTTATGTTCATGATGTGCCAAATGTAGCAATAATTTAACCGTTGCGTCTTTGCAACCTTCTTTAGTGTCAGAAGCTATCAGTAAGTCGTTGACGTACTGCAGCAATACATTACCCGAGGGAAGTATAAGGGAATCCAATTGGCTTTTTAAGGCTTGACTATATATGCTAGGACTTTCAGTATACCCCTGAGGAGCGCAACAGAATCAGAAGCTTCTACCGGCCAGAGTGAACCCAAAAAGATGCCGACTATCTGGGTGAATGGGGATGCTAAAGAAAGCATTTTTCAAATCAATCACAGAAAAGAATTGTGCAGTGGAAGGAATCATGGTTAGGAGGGCAGTGATGTCAGGGACCACCGGGAACTGGGGATCCACTATCTTGTTAACTTCCCGTAGGTCAATCACAAAACCATAGACATCAGGAGGGACATCAGGGGAGTCTGAGGGCACCTTCTTAAGAATGGGGAGAATAGGGCTGTTACACACATTCGCTGCTGTCTCCTCAACCACTCCTGACTTAACCAAATCCTGTATAATCTGTAACAAAGCGCGCTCCCCTGCCTGTGGTATTTTGTACTGGGGGATACGAGGCAACACAGCATTGTCCTTTACCTTAATAGAGGCCGGGGGTATCTGCAACAATCCCACATCTGTGTCACTCGTGGCCCACAACGCGGGCGGCACGTCCTTGAATTCAGCAGGAAGCGGCATAACTTTGGAAAAACACTGCTTGGTACTAGTCACATTCGGTCCTATTGTCATATAGACACCATCCAGGGAACAAGAAATGGTAGCATGCAATTTCTTCAACAGATCTAATCCCATTAAGTTCTCACCACAGTTTGCTGTCAGTAAAAATGGTGAATCTATGGTAAAGGGGCCAATAGTCAAAGCAAGGGGTTTGGAGATTGGGCTCACGACCGGTACGCCTGAAAAACCTACCAACACGTTATTTTGGCCAGACAGGGCAGCCCCGGGGACCAGTGAACGAGAAACAAAGCTATTCATTGCACCCGTATCCACCAGAAATTTCTTCTCCGAGCCATGCAAATCCGCTGTGACATAAGGACCACGCTGATCTACAGGTATCTGGACTGGTCCCTCACCCTGTCCTTGGCTGTCCTAGCTATAGGACATCCCTGTCACCTCATCCATATCATAATCATCATGGTAGTACTGTTTTCCTCGAGGGTCATCAAAATAATTTTGGTAAGAACGACTCTGCGAGGACTCATCTGTCTGAACCCCATCACGACCACCTCCACCGCGACCCCGTCCTCTAGGGCACCGTCCTCTAGGGACCGCCACTTTCTGCAACAATTCCAGGCACTTACTTCGCCAATGCCCCTCCTTTTTACAATATGCACATTGATTCGGCCCCACAGGTACACTATTCCTATTGGTACGAGGCAACTGCTGGGTCGAGCCGGTGCCACGTCCTCTACCGTTCCCCCTAGCTGCCTGCTGCATCAACACCTTCGTTTTCAATTCTTTATTTTTCTTTTCCGCCTTGTCCTTCTCCTCATTCTCCCTGTGCTCATAGTACTGCGCCATGCTCAATATCACTGAAGGGGAGGAGGTGGTCCACGTACTCTCTGAAGCCTGCAACCAGGCAGCTATTTCTGGAAGCAAATTTGTAACTAATCTATTAACGAACAATCGGACACCTCCTTCCATTGACAAATCCTGTCCACTGAAATCCAAAAATACCCCCTCGAACCTGGTGAAAATAATCTGACACACTTTCATCTTTCTTCTGGCGACATGCTGTTAGCTTATCCCAATCAACCCGCTTCGGTGGTATTAGGGCATGCATATAGGTAATAATGCAATTCGGCAAAGCCAGTATCTCGGCCCTAGGCTTCTCACTAGGTTTCCTCTCTTTATCCCACACCCTGATCTCATCCAAAGTGCCACCCAACTTCACAACGTGATCCTGCGTATGCACCTGCCTCCAAATGTCCACCGGTACCAACAATCCGAAAAACATTTCAATGTCTGCCAGCGTCATCACTGTCGACGAGGCAGCCTCTGTCAATTCCTTGTAATATGCAGTTGGATTTTTTCTCGGGTCGGGCAACTGGCTCTTTAGAGATAAAACCTCACTCCTTTTCCATGGAGTGTAAACCCACTGTTCTTGAAAACGGGCCTCTACTCGCTGCCTGATAATAGCGTTCTGCCAATGTGGCAACATTACTAAATATGTCATTAGAAGCCAGGTCAACGGCATATACGCGGTCCCGGATGTCATAAATTATTTGAGGTGCAATACCATTAAAACACTGTTCCCACAACCCTATCAATGTGGCCGACATATGCTTGAGGGTGTGCTGCTGCACGAACGGCTCATAATCTTTCATCACACTCCACACATCTTCCACGCTATAAATCGGACTCTGAGCCCACTGCACGGCCTGGTCCGCCACCATCTTCTTCTCCTCATTTCCCACATCCGATCGAATCAGCACCCGTCCCATTCGTTCTCGAGCTGCTGCCCAGTCACCCTCATCCGATCCACACACCGGCGTCCCAATGTTCAACAATACAGGGGAGGGGACATTCGAGGAAGACACAATAGGTGGAGGGGCAGACACAAGCATTACCAATGGCTGCGTTGAGGGTGTGAGTGACGGAGAGGGAGCATAAGCGGAAACTATAGGCGTAGCAGGGAGACTCGCAGTCACGGTATCTGTAGCATGTGAAGCTAGAGAAAGAACGGGGGTGCCGTGGCCAAAGTAGCCGGGTCAGGGGCAGGAGAACCCGTAAGGGAAACAGGAGGGGCAGGAGATGAAGGCGCCGGGACAACTGGATATATTCTCTGTGGGGCATAAGGAGGAGGAGGTCGAGAGTCTAAGAGCTCCTCCACGAATGTATCACTCTCTTCTCAAGCAACATAGGATTTGTCACATTGCAATCGAAATTTTCTATCAGCGCATTCTATCCCTTTTTCTATTTTTTCTCTATCATGCGCTACTGCTTTCTGAGCCACTGTCTGCATCTTCCCTCGCCTAGCCTCTTTTTCTGCTCTTATGCGCCTCTGCCTGGCTTTTTTTTGCCATACCTGAAGGGAATCAAACATCGACTGTCTACTCCGTTTTGCAAACAATTTATCTTGCAAGAAATTCAATTTTTGTTCATCAAAGGTACCTGTTGATGGCCTCCGAAGCTCGGCATTGTCCCTCGTATGTTTGTGCCACAATGTACTAAACATAATAGGGCCAATACCGTGCTTCACATACATGTCAAAATTCGGGGTGCCTTCTGGAGGTGCAGGTTGACTTTCCTCCAGTCGAGCATCAGCAGAACAACAACGGCACCCCAAACACCACATTTTGCTCAGATAAGGCATCTTAATATAAGATACGTTCAATATTCGCACCAGACGACTAACAAAGTAATTTGGTCCTCGGACCACTCCAAACGAAGGCATCCACAAGTCAGTCCTCAGACTGCACCAGAGAGACAGGCGCAAGCCCCAGGCATTTTCAAGAGTAAGCCAAATTCACTAAGTTGCCTGGCAGGGTATCTGCAAACACCCCGTATCTCTAAACGGTCCGCAGACCTACCAAGTACAAGCACGTCAAGAAATGGCCTCTAGACCATACTCAAGATTATTCAAGATGGCGCCATATTCACCAAGAGTCAAGACAAACTCACCTGGTGCACACAGGTCGAACAAAATTATTCTCCACTGCTGACTCTTCGGACCAAACGGTCAAATCCAAGGGTTTCGCCTTTCTGGACCCCACCTGGGATGACCACTGGGCGAGGCACCGCCCAATCAGACAGGCGGAGCAGCTGCGAGAACTAAGCTCTATCGTGTGGGGACCCCGTCCTCTCCACTCATCCGCGGGTGAAGATGGGTCACCTGGTGGAGTCCCTGTTCGGGGGCCAACTGAAGGAAGTGACCCGAATTGGCCCACCCGGGTCACTAGTGACCACCTCTCTGCCTTCCAAGAAATGAAGAGTCGAGAAAACAGTAGAGAATACAAACCAAGCAATTTTATTAGTGATGCGCTGCAACGGAGCCCAGTCTGACCAGTCTCCTAAGATGACGGCCGAGGGACTAACTCGCCCCAACATAACATCAGGTATTATACATTTCCAGATCCCTAGAAACACGCCCAGACTGGAACAAAGGAGGCACAGAGAGATGAGCTACCACCTGCAGAACGGGTACATCTTATCTCATTCTCAAGGTTGCTTTGCTCTAGCTCAGCGCTCTTCAACATGGGAGCAGGGATACGAGAAAGGAAAGGCATGTGGTGGCAGAATAAACAATTCATTAGTACATTAGGATACAGCCTTGAATATAATACAGAGAAATAACTCTAAGCTGTCTTCTTCGTAAGGGCAGGCAAGCAACGTGACAGAGTCTTACTTTCGATCACAGTACAAAATGGCGCCTACAGACAAAATGGCGCTGCAAATGCTAACTTAACACGCAAAATGCTAGAAGGAGTCAGCTAGACGCATTTTCAGTCCAACATTGTCGGTAAGCTCCAGGCAATAACCAGATTGGATAATTTCGAGAACCCATCTGTCTGAAGTGATTGTATTCCAGACAGGAAGAAATTGAGAGAGACTTCCCCCAACGGGTGTGGGATGAACGGGGGGAAGAGGAGGCAAGTCACTATTTGTTTGTTGCAGGGGAAGTACGGGGTGTGTTACCTTTGCCCCTTCCCTTGCCATTATTGCCTCGAAATCCTTCTCTAAAGTAACCTCTGGAAGAGGGTGACTGATTGTTGCCTTCGTAAGAAGAGGAGGTGTCTGTGGAGATATTTTTTGAGCCTACCCTGTAAAAGGAGTTGCGAAAGGAACCCCGACTAGCTGGGGACTGCAAAGCCCCCATAGATTTTGCGACCTCTGTGTCCTTTTTCATCTTGTCTAAGGAAGTATCCACCACAGGACCAAATAGGTGTTGTTTATCGAAGAGTAGGTTTAAAATGGAAGCCTGGACTTCAGATTTAAACCCTGAAATTCTTAGCCAGGCGTGTTGTCTTAAGAGAACACTGGTGTTGACAGCGCGAGCTAATAGAAGTGTTGGAAATTAACTTTCCTTCCTGAATTAAATCCTGTGCCTTTGATTTGTGTTCATCTGGCAAGAATTGGAGCAATTGTTCCAATTCATCGTAGTGAGCCCTGTCATATCTCGCTAACAGAGCCTGTGTGTTGGCTATACGCCAGTTATTGGCTGCCTGCGCAGCTACTCTTTTGCCTGAGGCATCTAAGAGTTTGGACTCCTTGTCAGGAGGAGGGGCATCTCCTGATGTTTGAGAGTTTGCTCTTTTGCGTGCGTTAGAAACCACTAGGGAGTCTAAGGGAAGTTGGCCTTTAACCCCTTCGGTGCTTATGACGAGCTGGACTCGTCATGGCACACAGTGCTCGTGTGCTCATGACGAGTCCAGCTCGTCATAAGACCACCCACGGGGGAAGCGCTGGCGCTCCCCCCGTGGGAATCCGATCCTTAGGTTTTTTTTGGGGGAGGCAGGGGAAGGGCTTCCCCTGCCTCCCCCCGCCCCCCTCCCCATCAATGACGTCAGGAGGGGGGTGTTTGTATCAAAAGAGGCATCGAGGGAAAGGAAAGGGTTTTCCTTTCCCCCGATGCCTCTTTGTGCATTCCTGCTGCACGATCATGTGATCGTGCAGCAGGAATGCCCACGAGGGAGGGAGGGAGGGTCCTTTACGCAGCTGTAGTGTAGGAAAGGCACTATACATTTACCCAACGAGGTAGCATTTACTGATTAGCCAGTAGAAAGTACTCCAGTTGAGTAGAGGTATTGCACAAAACGGTGGCATCTTCGTGGATAAATATGCAGGGCAGATGTGCCTTCTCTCCATTTCCAACGTGAAAAGTTAGCTGTAATCCTTGATGGAGGTCTTTGCATCCTTCATTTTCCCGAGCGCAATTCTCGTGTAGAATTCGTGAGCGTGGTTAAGCAGATGTGGCTTCTCTCCATTTACACCCTGAAAAGTTAGCTGTAATCCTTGATGGAGGTCTTTGCATCCTTGAATTTCTCGAGCGCAATGCTCGTGTAGTTCCTGTGACCAGGAGGTTCCTTCTCCTCGTCTGTCGCTGAGATCGTGCTCTGACCCTTTATAAACAAGAGGCATGTGAACGGGCCTAGAAGCCCCGCTCGTTTGGCCCCGCCACACATACACTAGCGGTATGCAACGTCTGCCCGCCCTTTCCCCACTATGATGGACAGCTTATCAAAGGTTCCCGGCGCTTTCGGCACGGTGGCAAAATTACAGACACACAGGTCACTGGAGACAATTCTTCTGGTCCTTTACGCAGCTGTAGTGTAGGAAAGGCACTATACATTTACCCAACGAGGTAGCAGTTACTGATTAGCCAGTAGAAAGTACTCCAGTTGAGTAGAGGTATTGCACAAAACGGTGGCATCTTCGTGGATAAATATGCAGGGCAGATGTGCCTTCTCTCCATTTCCAACGTGAAAAGTTAGCTGTAATCCTTGATGGAGGTCTTTGCATCCTTCATTTTCTCGAGCGCAATTCTCGTGTAGAATTCGTGAGCGTGGTTAAGCAGATGTGGCTTCTCTCCATTTACACCCTGAAAAGTTAGCTGTAATCCTTGATGGAGGTCTTTGCATCCTTGAATTTCTCGAGCGCAATGCTCGTGTAGTTCCTGTGACCAGGAGGTTCCTTCTCCTCGTCTGCCGCTGAGATCGTGCTCTGACCCTTTATAAACAAGAGGCATGTGAACGGGCCTAGAAGCCCCGCTCGTTTGGCCCCGCCACACATACACTAGCGGTATGCAACGTCTGCCCGCCCTTTCCCCACTATGATGGACAGCTTATCAAAGGTTCCCGGCGCTTTCGGCGCGGTGGCAAAATTACAGACACACAGGTCACTGGAGACAATTCTTCTGGTCCTTTACGCAGCTGTAGTGTAGGAAAGGCACTATACATTTACCCAACGAGGTAGCAGTTACTGATTAGCCAGTAGAAAGTACTCCAGTTGAGTAGAGGAATTGCACAAAACGGTGGCATCTTCGTGGATAAATATGCAGGGCAGATGTGCCTTCTCTCCATTTCCAACGTGAAAAGTTAGCTGTAATCCTTGATGGAGGTCTTTGCATCCTTCATTTTCTCGAGCGCAATTCTCGTGTAGAATTCGTGAGCGTGGTTAAGCAGATGTGGCTTCTCTCCATTTACACCCTGAAAAGTTAGCTGTAATCCTTGATGGAGGTCTTTGCATCCTTGAATTTCTCGAGCGCAATGCTCGTGTAGTTCCTGTGACCAGGAGGTTCCTTCTCCTCGTCTGCCGCTGAGATCGTGCTCTGACCCTTTATAAACAAGAGGCATGTGAACGGGCCTAGAAGCCCCACTCGTTTGGCCCCGCCACACATACACTAGCGGTATGCAACGTCTGCCCGCCCTTTCCCCACTATGATGGACAGCTTAATCATAGGTTCCCGGCGCTTTCGGCGCGGTGGCAAAATTACAGACACACAGGTCACTGGAGACAATTCTTCTGGTCCTTTACGCAGCTGTAGTGTAGGAAAGGCACTATACATTTACCCAACGAGGTAACACTTACTGATTAGCCAGTAGACAGTACTACAGTTGAGTAGAGGTATTGCACAAAACGGTGGCATCTTCTTGGATAAATATGCAGGGCAGGTGTGCAGAATTCGTGAGCGTGGTTAAGCAGATGTGCCTTCTCTCCATTTCCAACGTGAAAAGTTAGCTGTAATCCTTGATGGAGGTCTTTGCATCCTTCATTTTCTCGAGCGCAATTCTCGTGTAGAATTCGTGAGCGTGGTTAAGCAGATGTGGCTTCTCTCCATTTACACCCTGAAAAGTTAGCTGTAATCCTTGATGGAGGTCTTTGCATCCTTGAATTTCTCGAGCGCAATGCTCGTGTAGTTCCTGTGACCAGGAGGTTCCTTCTCCTCGTCTGCCGCTGAGATCGTGCTCTGACCCTTTATAAACAAGAGGCATGTGAACGGGCCTAGAAGCCCCGCTCGTTTGGCCCCGCCACACATACACTAGCGGTATGCAACGTCTGCCCGCCCTTTCCCCACTATGATGGACAGCTTATCAAAGGTTCCCGGCGCTTTCGGCGCGGTGGCAAAATTACAGACACACAGGTCACTGGAGACAATTCTTCTGGTCCTTTACGCAGCTGTAGTGTAGGAAAGGCACTATACATTTACCCAACGAGGTAGCAGTTACTGATTAGCCAGTAGAAAGTACTCCAGTTGAGTAGAGGAATTGCACAAAACGGTGGCATCTTCGTGGATAAATATGCAGGGCAGATGTGCCTTCTCTCCATTTCCAACGTGAAAAGTTAGCTGTAATCCTTGATGGAGGTCTTTGCATCCTTCATTTTCTCGAGCGCAATTCTCGTGTAGAATTCGTGAGCGTGGTTAAGCAGATGTGGCTTCTCTCCATTTACACCCTGAAAAGTTAGCTGTAATCCTTGATGGAGGTCTTTGCATCCTTGAATTTCTCGAGCGCAATGCTCGTGTAGTTCCTGTGACCAGGAGGTTCCTTCTCCTCGTCTGCCGCTGAGATCGTGCTCTGACCCTTTATAAACAAGAGGCATGTGAACGGGCCTAGAAGCCCCACTCGTTTGGCCCCGCCACACATACACTAGCGGTATGCAACGTCTGCCCGCCCTTTCCCCACTATGATGGACAGCTTAATCATAGGTTCCCGGCGCTTTCGGCGCGGTGGCAAAATTACAGACACACAGGTCACTGGAGACAATTCTTCTGGTCCTTTACGCAGCTGTAGTGTAGGAAAGGCACTATACATTTACCCAACGAGGTAACACTTACTGATTAGCCAGTAGACAGTACTACAGTTGAGTAGAGGTATTGCACAAAACGGTGGCATCTTCTTGGATAAATATGCAGGGCAGGTGTGCAGAATTCGTGAGCGTGGTTAAGCAGATGTGCCTTCTCTCCATTTCCAACGTGAAAAGTTAGCTGTAATCCTTGATGGAGGTCTTTGCATCCTTCATTTTCTCGAGCGCAATTCTCGTGTAGAATTCGTGAGCGTGGTTAAGCAGATGTGGCTTCTCTCCATTTACACCCTGAAAAGTTAGCTGTAATCCTTGATGGAGGTCTTTGCATCCTTGAATTTCTCGAGCGCAATGCTCGTGTAGTTCCTGTGACCAGGAGGTTCCTTCTCCTCGTCTGCCGCTGAGATCCTGCTCTGACCCTTTATCCCCTTCGGTGCTTATGACGAGCTGGACTCGTCATGGCACACAGTGCTCGTGTGCTCATGATGAGTCCAGCTCGTCATAAGACCACCCACGGGGAAGCGCTGGCGCTCCCCCGTGGGAATCCGATCGTTAGGTTTTTTTTTGGGGAGGCAGGGGAAGGGCTTCCCCTGCCTCCCCTCGCCCCATCAATGACGTCAGCGCGCGAGGCGCGCTGACATCATTGAGGGTTTCCTTTCTTCCCGACGCGCTGGAAGCCATTTGCTTCCAGCGCGTTGGGGAAATCAGGTGAGGTTTGGCTCGGGGAGGGGGGGTTTGTATCAAAAGAGGCATCGAGGGAAAGGAAAGGGTTTTCCTTTCCCCCAATGCCTCTTTTGTGCATTCCTGCTGCACGATCATGTGATCGTGCAGCAGGAATGCCCACTAGGCACGAGGGAGGGAGGGAGAGAGAGAGAGAGAGAGAGAGAGAGAGAGAGAGAGAGAGAGAGAGAGAGAGAGAGAGAGAGAGAGAGAGAGAGAGAGAGAGAGAGAGAGAGAGAGAGAGTGTGTGTGTACACCCCAGCTTCTATTTTATTTTAATTTGCTTCTCCATGAAATGTAAATGGGCAGTAGACCACAAAGTTATTATTGGTATGTGGCTAGGACGCGTCAATTCAAACTGCTCCCAATTCACACCGGTGAGCGTATTGTGTAGGTGGGTAATTAATGTGCACTGGTGTTCAGCTTTGCGCTGCAGGATTTTTGTACAATGCATATGCATGTTGACTGTGTGCACTGGGGATTTATATAGGTGCTGGTCAGTGCATGAGGAGTGTCAGCAGGACACGTGTATTGCCTACATAGAGACACAGGTTATGTGGACTGGACTAGGTAAATTTAGAATATATCTGCGTTTGTGAACTACATCTACACTGTGTGTGTATAGGTAGAAGGGTACATAAACTCCAGCACGCAAGGGTGAGGAATGTACAGGAAAAAGTACAAATTTACAATGAAGAGCGAACTTCCTAGAGGGGGCTGAGAGTGAAAGTATTAGTTCTGAAAGTGTCTTTGGAAGAGAAGAGATTTGAGGTCAGCTTTGAAGATCCGGGTAGAGGAGGTGGCATGGAGCAATGGGGGAAGCGAGTTCCAGATTCTCACCGCATTTCCTGAGAAGGATTGCGCCATCGATCTTTCCCTTTTTGAAGACGGGGGGTGGGCTCAAGCAGAAGCTTTTCCGCATTGCGAGAAGGGCAAGAGCCACCGGACAATTTCAATTTATTTGCCAGGTAACGAGGGAGGAGGTGTGTAAGGCTTTGTGTGTGATGCAGGCAGTTTTGTAAATCGATCTTGCCTCGATCGGAAGCCATCGAAGAGAGGATAGGAGTGACGTGGTCGCTTCGTTTAGACCCTGAAATGAGGCGAGCTGCTGAATGGAGGATGGATTTGAGAGGGGAGAGGTGGGATTTGGGTAGGCCCGTCAGAAGAGAATTGCAATAATCCAGTCTTGAGAGAACCAGAGATTGTACCAAGGTTTTTAAGTCTTTCTCCGGGAAGAACCGACGGATCCCCCGTAGAAGGCGCAACTGGTAACGTGCGTTCTTAGCAATAGAGTTGATGTGGGAGATTAGGTTGAGTCTTTTGTCAAGAATGACACCTAGGGATTTAGCGCTGTCAACAATGATGGGTTTGTTGTTGAGTAGGTTCAGCTGATCCATCCAAGATTGAACAGGAGGAGGTGAGAGAGAGGTAGAGAGGAGGAGGAATTCAGTTTTGGCGGGATTCAGAATGAGTTGGTGAGCTAACATCCAGTTGTGAATAGAGTTGAGAGTAGAGTTGAGTAGTGAGAGATCGTGTGCGGAAGATAAAGGTATCTTCCCACTAGTCCACCAGGCTTTTATTTGTGGAGAGTGACCCCTTGGGTGGCAGAATAGCAGTATGTTTTTAGGCCCATCTGCCCCCAAGGAGGGCAGAAGCCACTAGACACCAGGGTTTTTTTTTATTTTTGTGTTGGGGAGTGGCCAAAAGGGCAAGGGTTGCTCCCCTTTTACAGGGGTGAATATTTTATTTATACTGTTAGGCCCACCTACCCCTTAGCTTGGCTGGTGGATTGTGTGTGGACTGGTGCATTATTTGCATATGTGATTGTAATGTTTTTTTTCCTCCTTTTTATTCTAGTGTAAAGCTTTTGATTCCTGTTTGCGGTTTCGGCAGTGGTGGTTCTGCAGTTTTGCGTAATTGCATTTATTTGGTAAGAAAAATATTTTTGTTGTGTGTACTCCAAATGAGTATTATTGTCATGCATGAATGAATTTTTTTGTAAGTGGTGCCATAATGGCAGCATATTTGTTAGTGTTCAGAGCATGAAATTCTTTGCGATGTTTTGCATTGTCTTATGTGTAATTTTTTTCTTCTTCTTTTTTAGTGGGATATTGTTGATCCTTACTGTGTCTGTGCAGAGTAGGTGGTGGTGAGTCTAGCTGCTTCTGTCACGTGAGTGGTATAGTGTTGGAGTATATAGGTCTTTGTGATAAAGCTACATTTTGTTTATTTCTTTTTTTTACAAAGGGTTTGTTGTTGTTGACTTGTTTGACAAGTAACCTTTATTAGTAAGCATTATGGCTAGCCGTAGAATTACTGCTCAGCAGGTGGTTGGTTTGCTTCTTGAATCTTCCTCTGATCAGGATTATGAGACTGACAGTGCGTCTGAGGGAGAGGAGGGAGGGGAAGATTCAGGCAGTGAGTTTTCTCTCCACATGGAATCATCGGATGATGAAGGTACTCTCAGTGCAGATGAAGTGCCTTATTTAGAGGAGGATACTACTGTGCCGATGGTGCAAGAGGCATCTGGATTGCAGCCTGGGGCTGCTAGGCTTCCTACTGGAAGTGCTGGACTCTGGGTTGATCCAAACATGGTGCAGCCGGTGTTGCCTGCCTTTAGTGGTTATGCAGGGTGTAGAGTGGATTGTGAACATTATTTGCCTATACAGTATTTTCAGTTGTTTATGGATGATGTATTTTTGGGTGAGATTGTTGAGCAGACTAATTTGTATGCTGAACAGTTTTTGAGGGACAACAGTGCCAGACTTAGGCCCCATTCTAGAGCTACCCGGTGGAGTCCCACAAATCTGGAAGAGATGAAGAAGTTTTTGGGTTTGACTTTTTTGATGGGTTTGATAAGGAAGCCGTCCATGGGTTCATATTGGTCTACCAGTCCCTTGATGGCAACGGCCATATTTCCTGCAGTTATGACTCGTGATCGGTATTTACTTTTGCTTCGGATGCTGCATTTTGTTGATAATGGTTTGGCGTTGCCACGAGATCACCCTGAATGTGACCGTCTTTTTAAGATTCGGCCTGTTCTTGATCACTTTGTAGATCGATTTTCAGAGATCTATACTCCAGGGAAAGAAATATCTATTGATGAGTCTTTGGTCCTGTTCAAGGGCCGTTTGGTTTTTAGGCAGTACATTCCTAGCAAGAGGGCACGCTATGGAATTAAGCTGTATATGTTGTCTGAGAGTAGGACAGGATATGTTTTTAATTTGCGTGTGTACACTGGTAGGGATTCCACTATTGACCCCCTGGTTGTCCGTCCACTTTTGGAGTTTCAGAGAAAATTGTGTGGGATCTTGCTAGAGGACTGTTTAACAGAGGCCACCATGTGTACCTTGATAACTTCTACACTGCTGTGCAATTGTTTAAGGAATTGTTCAAAGTGGACACTTTTGCTTGTGGCACAATCCGCTCTAACCGTAAAGGTTATCCAAAAGAGCTTGTTTGCAAAAAACTTCAGAGGGGACAGTGCAGTGCCTTGCGTAGTGAGGAACTGCTAGCTGTGAAATTTGTGGACAGGAGGGATGTGTACATGCTGACTACCATCCATGATGAGAGTACTTCACCTGTGGCTGTTTGGGGTCAGATTGCTGAAGTGCGCAAACCTGTGTGCATTTTAGACTACAATAAGCACATGGGTGGTGTTGATAGAGTAGATCAGAGGTTGGAACCTTACACTGCTATTCGTAAGTCTTACATTTGGTATAAGAAGTTGGCCATCCATCTCTTCAATTTAGCAACTTTCAATGCTTTTGTTGTGTTCAAGGAGTGTTCTCCTGCGTCAAAGTTGACTTTTGTTCAGTTTCAGGAGTCTGTCATAGGCAGCCTTGTTGTTGTGGAACAGGCAAGTGTTCCTAGAGTTGGAGTGGTGGAGGATGTGGCTCGATTGAAAGATCGCCACTTTCCTGATCACATTCCTCCTACACCCTCAAAAGACTTTCCCACTAGGAGATGTAGAGTCTGTAGGCGAAGAGGTACGCGGAAGGAGACTCGTATGTACTGCCCTGAGTGTCTTTCTAACCCTGGGCTGTGTGTGCCTGCTTGTTATAGAGCGTACCACAAGCAAAAGAATTATTGGGAGCAACCATGAGTGGTAAAGTGAACTGCCTGGTCTGTAATGTTTAAGAATTGTTGTTCTGTTTCAAGGTTGGCATTAGTGCAATGTATTTAGTTTCTGATTTTGTGTTAGTAGATTTGTATCTATTTGCAATTTGTTTGTGTTTTCTTTTTTGTATAAAAAAATCCTAAATGTGATGGTGGTGTGTGTAGGCTGGTGCTTGGCTGGCGGTGTGCGTGGAGTGGTGCTTGGCTGGCGGTGTGCGTGGAGTGGCGCTTGGCTGGCGGTGTGCGTGGAGTGGCGCTAGGCTGGCGGTGTGCGTGGTTTTTTGATAGGCAATGTTGATGTTGCCTCAAAACGTTTTGTGTCCTTGCATGTCGCGGGTACTTGGGCATCCCACACAAGTGAGGCACCATTTTTATCGGGAGACCTGGGGGAACGCTGGGTGGTAGGAAATTTGTGTGAGGCCAGTGATGCCACACTTTCCCACACAAAAATGTGTGAAAAAAGTGATTTTTTCAGCTAAAATTGAGGTTTGCATGGGATTCTGGGTAAGGAAACGTTGGGGGATCCACGCAAGCCATACCTCCCTGGAAGCCCCCGGGTGTCTAGTTTTCAGAAATGTGTGGGTTTGGTAGGTTTCCCTAGATGGCGCCGAGCACGGGGCCAAAAACCCAGGTGACCCCCTTGCAAAACCAGGTGGTTTTGAGATAGGCAATTTTGAGGTCGCCTCACTACGTTGTGGGCCCTTGCCTGTCGCGGGTACTTGGGCCTCCCACACAAGTGAGGCACCATTTTTATCGGGAGACCTGGGGGAACGCTGGGTGGTAGGAAATTTGTGTGAGGCCAGTGATGCCACACTTTCCCACACAAAAATGTGTGAAAAAAGTGATTTTTTCAGCTAAAATTGAGGTTTGCAGGGGATTCTGGGTAAGGAAACGTTGGGGGATCCACGCAAGCCATACCTCCCTGGAAGCCCCCGGGTGTCTACTTTTCAGAAATGTGTGGGTTTGGTAGGTTTCCCTAGATGGCCGCCGAGCACAGGGCCAAAAACCCAGGTGACCCCCTTGCAAAACCAGGTGGTTTTGAGATAGGCAATTTTGAGGTCGCCTCACTACGTTGTGGGCCCTTGCCTGTCACGGGTACTTGGGCCTCCCACACAAGTGAGGCACCATTTTTATCGGGAGACCTGGGGGAATGCTGGGTGGTAGGAAATTTGTGTGAGGCCAGTGATGCCACACTTTCCCACACAAAAATGTGTGAAAAAAGTGATTTTTTCAGCTAAAATTGAGGTTTGCAGGGGATTCTGGGTAAGGAAACGTTGGGGGATCCACACAAGCCATACCTCCCTGGAAGCCCCCGGGTGTCTACTTTTCAGAAATGTGTGGGTTTGGTAGGTTTCCTAGATGGCCGCCGAGCACAGGGCCAAAAACCCAGGTGACTCCCCTTGCAAAACCAGGTGGTTTTGTGAAAGGCCATTTTGAGGTCGCCTCAATACGTTGTGGGCCCTTGCCTGTCGCGGGTACTTGGGCCTCCCACACAAGTGAGGCACCATTTTTATCGCGAGACCTGGGGGAACGCTGGGTGGTAGGAAATTTGTGTGAGGCCAGTGATGCCACACTTTCCCACACAAAAATGTGTGAAAAAAGTGTTTTTTTCAGCTAAAATTGAGGTTTGCAGGGGATTCTGGGTAAGGAAACGTTGGGGGATCCACGCAAGCCATACCTCCCTGGAAGCCCCCGGGTGTCTACTTTTCAGAAATGTGTGGGTTTGGTAGGTTTCCCTAGATGGCCGCCGAGCACGGGGCCAAAAACCCAGGTGACCCCCCTTGCAAAACCAGGTGGTTTTGTGAAAGGCCATTTTGAGGTCGCCTCACTACGTTGTGGGCCCTTGCCTGTCGCGGGCACTTGGGCCTCCCACACAAGTGAGGCACCATTTTTATCGGGAGACCTGGGGGAACGCTGGGTGGAAGGAAATTTGTGTGAGGCCAGTGATGCCACACTTTCCCATACAAAAATGTGTGAAAAAAGTGATTTTTTCAGCTAAAATTGAGGTTTGGAGGGGATTCTGGGTAAGGAAACGTTGGGGGATCCACGCAAGCCATACCTCCCTGGAAGCCCCCGGGTGTCTACTTTTCAGAAATGTGTGGGTTTGGTAGGTTTCCCTAGATGGCCGCCGAGCACAGGGCCAAAAACCCAGGTGACCCCCCTTGCAAAACCAGGTGGTTTTGTGAAAGGCCATTTTGAGGTCGCCTCAATAGGTTGTGGGCCCTTGCCTGTCGCGGGTACTTGGGCCTCCCACACAAGTGAGGCACCATTTTTATCGGGAGACCTGGGAGAACGCTGGGTGTTAGGAAATTTGTGTGAGGCCAGTGATGCCACACTTTCCCACACAAAAATGTGTGAAAAAAGTGATTTTTTCAGCTAAAATTGAGGTTTGCAGGGGATTCTGGGTAAGGAAACGTTGGGGGATCCACGCAAGCCATACCTCCCTGGAAGCCCCCGGGTGTCTACTTTTCAGAAATGTGTGTGTTTGGTAGGTTTCCCTAGGTGCCGGCAGAGCTAGGGTTCACAAACTACAGCTAGGCACTTTGCCAAAAAAGGGTCATTTTTCACTGCGAAATTGAGGTGTGACCACGTTGCGTTTTGCGCCGTTTCCTGTCGCAGGCACTAGGCCGACCCACACAAGTGAGGTACCATTTTTCTCGTAAGACTTTGGGGAACGCGGGGTGGGTGGAAATTTGTGGATCCACGCAGATTCCAGAACTTTCCACCACAGAAATGTGGGGAAAATGTGTTTTTTTTGACAATTTTTTATGTTTGCAAGGGATTCTGGGTAACAGAACCTGGTGGGAGGCAGTCAAGTCACCCCATCCTGGATTCCCCTGGGTGTCTAGTTTTCAAAAATGTATACGTTTGCTAGGTTTCCCTAGGTGCCGGCAGAGGTAGGGTTAAAAACTACAGCTAGGCACTTTGCCAAAAAGGGTCATTTTTCACTGCGAAATTGAGGTGTGACCACGTTGCGTTTTGCGCCGTTTCCTGTCGCAGGCACTAGGCCGACCCACACAAGTGAGGTACCATTTTTCTCGTAAGACTTTGGGGAACGTGGGGTGGGTGGAAATTTGTGGATCCACGCAGATTCCAGAACTTTCCACCACAGAAATGTGGGGAAAATGTGGTTTTTTTGACAATTTTTTAGGTTTGCAAGGGATTCTGGGTAACAGAACCTGGTGGGAGGCAGTCAAGTCACCCCATCCTGGATTCCCCTGGGTGTCTAGTTTTCAAAAATGTATAGGTTTGCTAGGTTTCCCTAGGTGCCGCCAGAGGTAGGGTTAAAAACTACAGCTAGGCACTTTGCCAAAAAAGGGTCATTTTTCACTGCGAAATTGAGGTGTGACCATGTTGCGTTTTGTGCCGTTTCTTGTCGCAGGCACTAGGCCGACCCACACAAGTGAGGTACCATTTTTCTCGTAAGACTTTGGGGAACGTGGGGTGGGTGGAAATTTGTGGATCCACGCAGATTCCAGAACTTTCCACCACAGAAATGTGGGGAAAATGTGGTTTTTTTGACAATTTTTTAGGTTTGCAAGGGATTCTGGGTAACAGAACCTGGTGGGAGGCAGTCAAGTCACCCCATCCTGGATTCCCCTGGGTGTCTAGTTTTCAAAAATGGATAGGTTTGCTAGGTCTCCCTAGGTGCCGGCAGAGGTAGGGTTAAAAAACTACAGCTAGGCACTTTGCCAAAAAAGGGTCATTTTTCACTGCGAAATTGAGGTGTGACCACGTTGCGTTTTGCGCCGTTTCCTGTCGCAGGCACTAGGCCGACCCACACAAGTGAGGTACCATTTTTCTCGTAAGACTTTGGGGAACGCGGGGTGGGTGGAAATTTGTGGATCCACGCAGATTCCATAACTTTCCACCACAGAAATGTGGGGAAAATGTGGTTTTTTTGACAATGTTTTATGTTTGCAAGGGATTCTGGGTAACAGAACCTGGTGGGAGGCAGTCAAGTCACCCCATCCTGGATTCCCCTGGGTGTCTAGTTTTCAAAAATGTATAGGTTTGCTAGGTTTCCCTAGGTGCCGGCAGAGGTAGGGTTCAAAAACTACAGCTAGGCACTTTGCAAAAAAAGGGTAATTTTTCACTGCGAAATTGAGGTGTGACCACGTTGCGTTTTGCGCCGTTTCCTGTCGCAGGCACTAGGCCGACCCACACAAGTGAGGTACCATTTTTCTCGTAAGACTTTGGGGAACGCGGGGTGGGTGGAAATTTGTGGATCCACGCAGATTCCAGAACTTTCCACCACAGAAATGTGGGGAAAATGTGGTTTTTTTGACAATTTTTTATGTTTGCAAGGGATTCTGGGTAACAGAACCTGGTGGGAGGCAGTCCAGTCACCCCATCCTGGATTCCCCTGGGTGTCTAGTTTTCAAAAATGTACAGGTTTGCTAGGTTTCCCTAGGTGCCGGCAAAGGTAGGGTTAAAAAACTACAGCTAGGCACTTTGCCAAAAAAGGGTCATTTTTCACTGCGAAATTGAGGTGTGACCACGTTGCGTTTTGCGCCGTTTCCTGTCGCAGGCACTAGGCCGACCCACACAAGTGAGGTACCATTTTTCTCGTAAGACTTTGGGGAACGCGGGGTGGGTGGAAATTTGTGGATCCACGCAGATTCCAGAACTTTCCACCACAGAAATGTGGGAAAATGTGGTTTTTTTGACAATTTTTAATGTTTGCAAGGGATTCTGGGTAACAGAACCTGCTGGGGGGAGGCAGTCCAGTCACCCCATCCTGGATTCCCCTGGGTGTCTAGTTTTCAAAAATGTATAGGTTTGCTAGGTTTCCCTAGGTGCCGGCAGAGGTAGGGTTAAAAAACTACAGCTAGGCACTTTGCCAAAAAGGGTCATTTTTCACTGCGAAATTGAGGTGTGACCACGTTGCGTTTTGCGCCGTTTCCTGTCGCAGGCACTAGGCCGACCCACACAAGTGAGGTACCATTGTTCTCGTAAGACTTTGGGGAACGCGGGTGGGTGGAAATTTGTGGATCCACGCAGATTCCAGAACTTTCCACCACAGAAATGTGGGGAAAATGTGTTTTTTTGGACAATGTTTTATGTTTGCAAGGGATTCTGGGTAACAGAACCTGGTGGGAGGCAGTCAAGTCACCCCATCCTGGATTCCCCTGGGTGTCTAGTTTTCAAAAATGTATAGGTTTGCTAGGTTTCCCTAGGTGCCGGCAGAGGTAGGGTTAAAAAACTACAGCTAGGCACTTTGCCAAAAAAGGGTCATTTTTCACTGCGAAATTGAGGTGTGACCACGTTGCGGTTTGCGCCGTTTCCTGTCGCAGGCACTAGGCCGACCCACACAAGTGAGATACCAATTTTCTCGTAAGACTTTGGGGAACGCGGGGTGGGGGGAAATTTGTGGATCCACGCAGATTCCAGAACTTTCCACCACAGAAATGTGGGGAAAATGTGGTTTTTTTGACAATTTTTATGTTTGCAAGGGATTCTGGGTAACAGAACCTGGTGGGAGGCAGTCCAGTCACCCCATCCTGGATTCCCTGGGTGTCTAGTTTTCAAAAATGTATAGGTTTGCTAGGTTTCCCTAGGTGCCGGCAGAGGTAGGGTTCAAAAACTACAGCTAGGCACTTTGCCAAAAAGGGTCATTTTTCACTGCGAAATTGAGGTGTGACCACGTTGCGTTTTGCGCCGTTTCCTGTTGCAGGCACTAGGCCGACCCACACAAGTGAGGTACCATTTTTCTCGTAACACTTTGGGGAACGCGGGGTGGGTGGAAATTTGTGGATCCACGCAGATTCCAGAACTTTCCACCACAGAAATGTGGGGAAAATGTGTTTTTTTGGACAATTTTTTATGTTTGCAAGGGATACTGGGTAACAGAACCTGGTGGGAGGCAGTGAAGTCACCCCATCCTGGATTCCCCTGGTTGTCTAGTTTTCAAAAATGTATAGGTTTGCTAGGTTTCCCTAGGTGCCGGCAGAGGTAGGGTTCAAAAACTACAGCTAGGCACTTTGCAAAAAAAGGGTAATTTTTCACTGCGAAATTGAGGTGTGACCACGTTGCGTTTTGCGCCGTTTCCTGTAGCGGGCACTAGGCCGACCCACACAAGTGAGGTACCATTTTTCTCAGAAGACTTTGGGGAACGCGGGGTGGGTGGAAATTTGTGGATCCACGCAGATTCCAGAACTTTCCACCACAGAAATGTGGGAAAAATGTGTTTTTTGATAATTATTTAGGTTTGCAAGGGATTCTGGGTAACAGAACCTGGTGGGAGGCAGTCCAGTCACCCCATCCTGGATTCCCCTGGGTGTCTAGTTTTCAAAAATGTATAGGTTTGCTAGGTTGCCCTAGGTGCCGGCAGAGCTAGGGTTAAAAAACTACAGCTAGGCACTTTGCCAAAAAAGGGTCATTTTTCACTGCGAAATTGAGGTGTGACCACGTTGCGTTTTGCGCAGTTTCCTGTCGCAGGCACTAGGCCGACCCACACAAGTGAGGTACCATTTTTCTCGTAAGACTTTGGGGAACGCGGGGTGGGTGGGAATTTGTGGATCCACGCAGATTCCAGAACTTTCCACCACAGAAATGTGGGGAAAATGTGGTTTTTTTGACAATTTTTTATGTTTGCAAGGGATTCTGGGTAACAGAACCTGGTGGGAGGCAGTCAAGTCACCCCATCCTGGATTCCCCTGGGTGTCTAGTTTTCAAAAATGTATAGGTTTGCTAGGTTTCCCTAGGTGCCGGCAGAGCTAGGGTTAAAAAACTACAGCTAGGCACTTTGCCAAAAAGGGTCATTTTTCACTGCGAAATTGAGGTGTGACCACGTTGCGTTTTGCGCCGTTTCCTGTCGCAGGCACTAGGCCGACCCACACAAGTGAGGTACCATTTTTCTCGTAAGACTTTGGGGAACGCGGGGTGTGTGGAAATTTGTGGATCCACGCAGATTCCAAAACTTTCCACCACAGAAATGTGGGGAAAATGTGTTTTTTTACAATTGTTTAGGTTTGCAAGGGATTCTGGGTAACAGAACCTGGTGGGAGGAAGTCAAGTCACTCCATCCTGGATTCCCCTGGGTGTCTAGTTTTCAAAAATGTATAGGTTTGCTAGGTTTCCCTAGGTGCCGGCAGAGCTAGGGTTCAAAAACTACACCTAGGCACTTTGCAAAAAAAGGGTAATTTTTCATTGTGAAAATGTGGTACGTCCACGTTGCATTTTGAGCCATTTCCTGTTGTGGGCACAAGGGCTACCCACACAAGTGAGGTACCATTTTTATCGGGAGACTTAGGGTAACACAGAATTGTAGAGCAACTGTTATTACCTATTGACTTTCGATGCATTTCTGCCTTCCAAATGAAAGACAATGTGTAAAAAATAAGTCATTTTGAAAAATGACCTATAATTCTCATGCTAGTATGGGTACTCCCAATTTCGGAAATGTGCAAATATCTACTGTTTCTAAAATCTACATTTTGTTCCCATTTCAGAAATACATAGGTGTCTTTCATAACAATTTTTCCATGTATACATTTTCCCAAAATAATTGCTATATACCCGGTACATAATAAAAAACCATTGCAAGATGCTGCTCAATTATTGGCTCTGGGTTCGTCGGGTTCTTGGTGAACCTACAAGTCCTATATATCCCCACAACCAGAAAGGTCCAGCGGATATAACGGTATATTGCCTTCAAATAGCTGTCATAATTAGAAGAAGTTACAGGTGAAAACGTTGACACAAATGGCTGTTTTTTTCAACTAATTTTCAATTTTTCCTTTATTTAACTGTTAGTTTCTATAAGGAAAACTTTAAGGATCTACACAAATGACCCCTTGCTGAATTCAGAATTTTATCTACTTTTCAGAAATGTATGGCTTTTCAGGATCCATTATTGGTTTCATACCCATTTCTACCATTAACTGGAAGGAGGTTGAAAGCACAAAAAATAGCAAAAATAGGCTATGTCCCAGAAAAATGCCAAAACTGTGTAAAAAAGTTGGTTTTCTGACAAAAGTCTGCTTGTCCCTGAAAGCTGGGAAGATGGTGATTTCAGCACCACAACCCCTTTTGATGCCATTTGCAGGGAAAAATCAAGACGCTTTCATCTGTAGCCCTTTTTCGCATTTTTCACAAAAAAAAAGAATTTAGCTGTATTTTGACTAATTTCTGGGTCCCCTCCAGGGGAATCCACAAACCCTGGGTACCTTTACAATCCCCATGATGTTAGAAAAAAGGACGCAAATTTGGCATGGATACCTTATGTGGTCAAAAAGTTACAGGGGCCTAAGCGCGCACTACCCCAAATAGCCAAAAAAGGCTTAGCACAGGAGGGGAAAAGGCCTAGCAGCGAAGGGGTTAATGTAGACAGGGTCTGTAGGTGTAGGTTTGTATTTTTTGTCTACCCGTGGTGTTAGTACTTTAGCACGCACCGGGTCTTTAAATATATCATCTGCGTGCTAGAGCATGCCCTTAAGCAT
Source organism: Calotriton arnoldi (assembly GCA_963921515.1). Lineage (NCBI taxonomy): Eukaryota > Metazoa > Chordata > Amphibia > Caudata > Salamandridae > Calotriton > Calotriton arnoldi. The sequence goes on along the minus strand of CAWUFW010005914.1, from coordinate 670,742 downwards.
GGGTAGTGTGTGAGTTGATCTTTGAGAAGAACTTAGTGTCTCAAAAAGAAAATCCTCCTCCATAGTTTCTTTGTGAAGCTGAACCCCGTGATATTGAGCAGCCCTATTAATTAATTCTATAAACCCTACATTGTCGTCAGGTGGAGATGGTTTTGTAGGGTATAGATCTGGGTCGTTGACAGTGTTAGGATCTGTATTATAATCATCCCATGCATTGGGATCATTGTCATCGGGTGCATCGTCATCCCCATCCCCGTCACCTTGGTTGTCAGGTGACTGTGGTTGAGGTGAATGTGTAGGAGTAATAAGTAATTTAGGGTCAAGTGGAGGAGGTGGGGAAAGAGGAGGAGAAGGATTAGTAGCCACATCTTTCTTTTTAAGGGGAATGTGGTAAGGTTCCTCCATCTCTGGTTTCAGTTTAGCTGGCAATTTTACATGAAAATGACCAGTCTTAGGATTAATGACAAGTTTTTTTTGTTTCAGGTCCGTTTTGGAAAGCGGAACGTCGAAACGAGGCTCCTTGGATGGGAGAGGAACAGTTTTGTCTTTCGGCGCCGATGTTTTCGGTGCGGAATGTTTTGGTGCCGAAGTGTTTGGATCCGAAGATATATGTTTCGGCATCGAAGGAATGGTCATGATAACGTGCTTGGATTTCGGTGCCGAAGATTTCGGTTCGGTGCCCAAATGGGGCCGACTCGGTCCTGAGCCAGAAGGCTTTGGCTGGTGTTTCGGTGCCGAGCCCGAAGGCGGAGGTTGGAAAAATGTTCTCGGTGCCGACCTTGGCCCGGAGGCACAGAGGGGCCCGGAGCCTTCTTCTTCTTGGGCATATTTTGGGGCAGGGGAGTATTAGTACTCACGGTACATTGACCCTGCGGAACGTCTTCTTCCATGTCTGATTCTGCATCGGACAGGGAAATGTGTTCCTCTTCTTCTTCGGCTCCTTGCGCGTCGAAGATTTCTTTGGAATCTTCTCCAAAAAGATCCTGAACGGAGCCGCTTTGTTGGCACATTTCGTGATGTCGAGCCCGATGATCACAGAGCGTCTTCTTTGATCGAAAAGATCAGCATGCGTCGCAGTCCTGTTGGTTGTGTTCCGGGGAGAGACACAAGTTGCACACTTCCAGCAAGTCGATGCGCGGGTATTTAGCGCGACACCCAGGACAGAATTTAAATGGAGTCCGTTCCATCGACTGCGAGCGGACCTGACGCGGGTAGGCCCAACGGCCGACCACGAGTTTTCCGATCAAATATTTTTTTAACTATACAATACGCGGAGAATGGGGAACGCGATCGAGAAACAATACCGTCAAGGGTAGTGGATTGCGCACCGAGGGGAACCCGAGAAACAGTGTCGAACCGGAGCGCAGCAATTCAGGTCCGAACCCGATGGCGGAAAAAAACATTCTAACAATGGAGTCGCATGCGCACTATCACCGAAAGGAGGAGTCACCTACCTCGTGACTGGAAAAGACTTCTTCGAAGAAAAATAAATTGTGCAAACATACGGACCCAAAACTAGATGGCAGACTTATGCAAAGCATGTGATCTACAGCTCATATGCCTAGAACATATTGTTTTCACATGGGAATTGAATATAGAATATTGAATGTAGGTTTTAGTTAGTTATTTTTAGTAAACTTTTGATGGTTCTAAGATGGAAACCGAAATGGGAAGTGTTTGATGTATCTTTCTCAAACCAAGATGTCGTCCATATATTGGAAGTTACATTCCAAATGAGAACACATGTGAACTAGAATATGCAGCTATCTTTGAACTCTAGTATATGAAGACACTTACCCTGAAGCGCCTTGCCTCCTAATGGTCATTTATTGTCTGCTTAAGTCTTGCTTTAGTTGAAGAGTGAACAATCTTCTCTGGATTATCTTCCTGGAATCAGTGGAATTTCTTCAGTGGAACTGATTCCTGTTGGAGTACCTCCATTTGTAATTGTGTTGACTCAGACATTAGTTTCTTGACGGATTCTATTTTAACCAAGTTATGTTTTCATCTGGGGAGTTTCAATCTCCCATTTCTTCTAAAGACGTTGAATCACGTACTTGATATGGTTTCCTGAAAGTGTTTTAATCTGCATTCGATATTATTATTTAAGGCGAACCATTTATATTCACAAGCACATGTAGCAGTAGAATTCTACAACGTATATCATAAACGACTTCTCAGATAATGTATGATAGTTCAGTTCAGAAGACAATATAGTAAATGGTGTTTGTATTTTCTTCTGGACATAAATGCATGAGGCGAATCCATATCAGGTCCAGGAGAGGGTGCTACACAGTGACATGTACTTTCCCAATTTCCCTTTACCCCTGTGTTCTATGGAGTGGCTTTTAGCCTCCTTAGAATACAAACGGGCAGGATGGAGCATTAGTGATGTCCAGATACACCCATAGTGGAACTGAGAGTGTGACAGGATCCACTGTCTACATTTTCAGAACTGATTTCTTGAGGTTCTCCTTTCAGTTGTCTTTTCTAGGCCTTTGTGTAGAGTGATGCTTCTTTCAGCAAGGTAGTCTCCAGCCTGGAGCACCCACAACAGACACAAAGGGGTATGTGCTTTCTGTCCCTGTCTATCAACAAACACATTGTACAGAGATCAGGGAAAATACAAAAGGCTGGCCTCACCTAAAGGGTCCCTTTCATCTTGAAAAACAGAGACTGCAGTCCCACCCATCACCCGCACCAAACTCTATAGCAGTGCTGCAGGAAGACTAATCAGCAGCTCTGCTTAGAAAAATTCCTAATCAAATTTCCAAAGGAGCATTGTCTCCTATGTCCCCACGTCAGTGTCTAGGTTTCCTCCCTCCATCTTCAGGAATGTCCGCAATACACTTTCACTGTCTGGGAAAACAGCCTCACCTCCATCTTGTGTACAGGAACAGGCCAGGGTTTTCCAAAGTGGAACCCACAGGCCTCTACTCATACACACAGACAGGCCACATATACAAAAACACATAACATATACTTAGGATGTTAGCACTAGGATCTGGCTAAGCACATAGCAGTGATACTTTACCCAACGGGGCATATAGGTCTCCACTCCAGTGACACACATAAAAAGGTCTGGTCACAACTATGGATTCACAAAACACAGAACGCTGCAACCTCTGCTCTACATACTAAGCCCATGACCGGGACAGTAGTCCACTATAAGTAAAATGAGAACATGCTTAGTACGGCCATGCTGGTCACAGGACAGGTCCAGGACCTCGCCCATGCCATGAGACAGTCCTATACCTCAGTGCGCATACTTGATTGGCGTGAGGTTAGGGCCAAAATCAAAAACTAGAATACCAGATACTCGGAGTGGGACACTCAGAGCAAGGTAAAATGACTGTACACCATACAGGAAACATTTCCGTCTCAACAAATGGTCTATAGAAGATGTGAGTAATAATAACTCATAAAGGTTATAAAGAAATATTACAATAAGAAGAGCAATACCTGAGAAATGTAATTTAACACAGGGGCGTGGGTCAGAGTGAGGAAACAATGGAAGGTAACAAGAGAGCAAGTTTCTTGAACCCTTGTAAGCAGTAAAGTTAATGTGCAACCCAGTGCGACTCAGTGATGAATTGAGTGATGAAAAATACGGCATTTAACCATAGGGGGGTTGGATTGAGATGTCTGGATGTAACGTAGGTGGTGAGAAGAAACATAAAGGTGAATGGTTAATGTATGAAAATATTTGTGTAAAATTAAGGACAAAAAACATTCAAAGTACAGGGGTTAATTCCCAAAGTTCTGAAGAATCTAGCTTGTTGGAAATAGGTGATGCTCTACCAAGTTTTTATAAACCTATTTCCGTAAAGGCTGAAAATTGTTCTGAGGGGTATCTGGAGGGTTGAGTCTTGGAAAGGTATGAATGACCAGATTAAACCTCAAGGTGATAGGAGTGGAAATTGATCTGGTGATATGTAAGGTGAAAAGTGCCCTGAGATGGATGTAAATAGTACAATGGTGTGCAAAAGAAAGTTCAAAATAGCAAATGGTTTTGAAGATTACTCTGTGACATGAAGATGTGTAGAAATGCTCACAGTAGATGTACCTTTTGAATACTTATCAAGAAGTTATTTAGTTTATTTCCTACAGTTTTACAAAAAAAAGTGGGTTTAATATAATTTATTTGTTATTCTGTTACAAGTAATTTCATACTTGCCAATAGAGCGGATGCAGGCAGGAGACTCCTTGCTTTTTGCACTAAAAATAGCTTTATTTTGGCTGTCTCCCGCCTGAAATTGCCTCTGCTTCAATAGAAGTCAAGGGGGGAAATACATTCTCATGATTATTATTTTTAAATCTCCCATTATCCTCTTCTAAAATGTTGGTATGTATGTAATTTAGGTAGAAATGGTAGTTAAGTTTATTCAATCGTTGTATTTATTTTTAAAATTATTGTGTCAATCTTTTATGTTTTAATTTTGTGGCGAGGAGGATGTGTAGTGTATCTGCTTGTGTTCTTCAGTGCAGTTTCTTGTGTTCTGTTGGGCCACATTCCAATTCCAATTCCTTGGTTGCTTACGCTTGAAATGGAATGTGAATCAGTTAAACACAGTTGGACGGAGAAACATGTACCCAGGTTGTATCTCCCCAATTAGACAGCACGAAAAGACTTATGTGGTCTTGGAGTCTGTTTACTGAAGTATTTGGAACAGACGCATCACACTACACAAGAGGTCTTCAAACTGGGAGGTTGGCCCCTGAGAGGGGCCTGAATTAATCACGGGGGTATGCATTGACCAAGAGGATCATCATGCTGAACAAAGCACTAAGGGGCATATTCTCAAGGACTCATCGCCGAGTTAACGCACTTTAGCGCAGCAAAAGTGGCGAAAGAATTATCTCCCCATTCACAAGCTCCCCACATCGCCAGAATACCAGCGATAGCTGCCGCAAAAAACATCACCACGGATGAGAGAGACAACTAACGCTAATAATATGCAGAGTAGGCGTTCCCGTGCAAAAACACACGAAAACACCACTTCGCAATATTCTCAACGATCAGCCAGATCTGCGATGCGACCCAAAAACAGGCGATAAGGCGCGTTAGCAGCAGGGATTTAACACCTGCCTTCTGCTGGTGCTAAGCAGGACGACTACCTGCAGTATGAAAGGGAGTCCAGCCCAGAGCCACATCTGAAGACCCACAGACGCCAAGGAGACAATGAACATGCAGCCCGTAGACCCAAGAGGGCCACAACACCCACCGCCACCACCCCCAGGACCACCCCCCCTCCGGACCACCCTCTGGACTACCACCGAGGCAGCGTAGGCCAAGACAGCGGACCTTCCGAAAACGGCATGGCCCCTCAGCCACACAAGTGCAGAATGTGGGGAGAGGTGGGAACCAAGTATGTGTGAAGGAGGCAACTCACCCATGAAGAAGAATGTACACAATGCCAAGTGTGGCGGTGATGTGCTGGACAGACCACAGAATGCAGAGCACAGACATGTCCATGTGGACATATACTGCTGGTGTGTGTAGTGTTGTGGACAGTGGACGCAACCATGTCACCTCAGGCAGTGGGGAAGACCTTGGACATGTAGCTGTGCCGTCCCCCCCTCTAAGCGTAAGCGCAGTGGGCTGGGCCGGCGTACGCCACTCCAGCGTAGGAGTGCTGATAAAAAGGCCGGGGCCCTGGGCGTAGTTCTCTTCCGTGATGGGCAACGCATCTGCCAGGGCGGCACACCTCACCCTGCCACGAGTCCGCCGCCATGGCCACGGCCATGGCCACGAGTCCGCCGCGACACAGGCCCCCAGCGCATCCAGCGGCACAGCAACACGGAGTCATGTGTGTGCCGGATACTGCCTTAGTCCTACACTGCGGTCAGCAGGTCCCACAATTCAAATCGTGCCACATTTCTGTTAATGGAGGAAACCACTAGTCAACAGACATTGCCCCCAGTGCGGCCCACCCGGATGACGCATCATCGTTGGCTGCACACCCGCTGAGCGCTCCAGGTGCCACTAACTCAATGCACCACAAGTCATCGCTACGTGGCTGTGGGCCCTCGCTGACCGCTGCCTCCGGCCTACACTGCGGTCAGCAGGTACCCCAAGTCAAACGACGCATCATCGTTGGCTGTGCACCCGCTGAGCGCTCCAGGTGCCACTGACCCTGTGCAACACAAGCCGACGCCACGTGGCAATATTGATACAGAATTCAGTAGGCGAAAAACATTGCACCCAGTGCGGCCCGCACGGACGGCAAGAATAAAGTCATTCACCCACTGGTTAGGTATTTTTAACCCATTTTTTCCACTCCACATCACATCACTGCACTACACATTTATTACACGCAAGTGCTCCTACGTAATTCCGTCAGTCGTAGCACGCCTCAATCCGCAGCGGATTGAGAGGACCCCAATGATGAAGCATGTCACCAAGGGGAAACCCTGGTGAGTGAGGGGACTATAAAAAGAAAGTTTTCTTTCCCATCATTAGACATTCCCACTCTACCTGAGTGCAAGTCTTTTATCTCCCTTAGCTAGGTTCCAATTTCCGCTGCCTCCGGCCTACACTGCGGCTGGGCTCGCAAACCAAATCCAATCCCGACATGCAAGGACACCCATCATCGCTGGCTGCACACCCGCCACCACCGCCAGGACCACCTCCAACCAACAACTGCCAGAGTCGGAGGAGTCTCACAGCGAGCCTATCTAAGTTGCTCACACCTGTCTTGGATGCCATCATCAGCTTGATACCCTGCTCAGCTCTTCAGGTGCCACTAACTCAGTGCACCACAACACATGGACAATTCATGATTGAGTTTTGTGCTGTGGACAGCGGACGCAACAATGTCACCTCAGGCAGTGGGGAAGACCTGGGACGATGATGATGAAGATGAGGCAGGTGTAACACACCCCACTGCAGCTGCAGCAGGAATATCCCGAAGGGACCAAATCATTAACAATTCCTTCACATGAGCACGCTCAGCTCTGGTGCCCCTACCTCAGTGCACTGCAAGTCATGGACCCTTAATGATTGAATCTGCGTGTGTGATCCGATGATCACTGTTCTAGTTGTTGCCAGCACCAACCACTCCCTGAGGGCTGGCTTACACTCACCCCACACCCATCCAGCACAGGTGTCACTGGACATGTGACCCTGGTAATAAAAAGTGGCCGGGCGCACGTGCCCGTAGCCAGTTCAACTATCTATCTAAGTGTGTCTGTGTGGTCATTATGTATGCATGATGGGCCAGGGCCCTACCACATTACATTGTGCTGAGAACACAACCATGTCACCTCAGGTAGTGGGTACAACCTTGGACACGTAGCTTTGTCGTCGTCCCCTGTAAGCGTAAGAGGAGTGGGCTGGGCCGGCATACGCCAAGCCAGCATAGGGGTGTGAAGGATTTCCCCGGGGCTCTGGGCGTGGTTCAGTTCTGGCCTGGACAAGGAAGTAACTAATGCGTGTGTCTCTGTTGTAGTGTCGGCGCCACCCAATCCGCAATTGACAATGTTGCAATGTAGCATGCACCCGTAGGGCGGGCTCGCACGAACAGGGAAATGAAGGAGCGCAAGACCGCTCGGGGTCTTGGCTCATACATGCCAAGTGTTGTGTGTATCTGTATTGCCGCAGCATGAGCCAAATGCCTAGCCTTAATCGCAGCGCGAGTTCAGCCAGGCATGAACTCTACGTCTGTGTCCGCCCTATCCTTTCCACAGGCCTACACTCACGTGGCCGCCCACCTCCAACGTCCAACATCACAGTGTCGTTGTCAGGCTTGTGGACATGCGCAGACAAGCATGACAATGGTGTGCCGTAGGAGTGCCAGTGATGCAACCGCGCAGCGCACACAAGTAAATAGGCTCGGGGGTGGGAGGAGCAGCTGTGAGGCAACGTTACACACAGTGATGCCGCTCATTTGCCACATGCAAGACATGTCGAACATGAATCCCAAAGTCACACACATCCCACCCCACCCCCAACAAGCCACTTCACAGTACCTGAATGCAAGCAGATGAGAAACTAACATTAGGGATGAATGCTCCTTTGTCTGAGCTATCAGGCGGAAGCACATCTGCACCTCCGACCTCGGAATTGCATGTGCCCGGCACCCCCTGACAGATACTATGGCAGCTGATGACGACTCCCACACTACGCACAGCCCGACGAAAGACCAACGTATACACACCCCACACACAGAAGTCCTTGCTCGAAGTTATCTTGCATGGAATGGCCTTCACACTTACTCCCACATTAACCCAGGGGTACAACCGTTGCACACTAAAACAACTCATTGCTCTGAGCTGTGACATTTCATCCACAGAACTGGCGCAGGTCAGAACAGTGCAGCTTCAACCAGAGCCACTAACTCAATGGCAGACCATCACGGACACTTGCACAACCCGTCACGTGGAACTCTACCGTGCACGTATGCTGCATTTACTGGGGGCACTGCCATTGGTAGTGCTGCGGATCAGTTACCGGCTGAGCTTCCGCCTTGCCAACGTCACCTGCGTGCAGCCTGTGTTGCATTGTCGCTCGTGCATATTCGAGTGGTCCATGGATGTCTGCCTATCCAACAGGACGGTAGCCGAACTGGATTTCGACATGTGTGCGCCCCTGTTGGCCCACGACCATGAGTGTCACCGTGACACCCGTCTATGGGATGCCTGGATACTTGGCATACATGCTGGCAGCTGGACCTGGGAGATTGCAGAACTCCTCGTGTGCAGTGAGCAAAATGAGCCGCTCCCCTATTGGGCTGTAGTGCTAATTGGTGAAAGGGGGTGGACGCAGCACATCTGTCCGGACCTGCTAATGGTTAGCCTCGCCGTCCTGTTCGATGAAGTCGACGACGACCTCATGTTGGAAATGATTGCCTTCGAAGCTGCACTAGCTTTCATGGACGTGTAGCCAGTGGCGTAACGAAACTTGAGGGGGCCCCCCTGCAAAGCACAATGAGGGGGCCCCCCCATGGCCTGGCCCACCACCTACCACTTTGCCTCACTGACAAAAATACGCAGTCACCTAAAGCCGTATTTTCAGCACTTATCTGTGCATACTTCGAACAACAAATCTAAATAGAATGCACTTTAATTGTGTTCTAGGGCTGCCTGAATGATGAGATCCATGACTGATAATTTCAAATGCAAGGAATAGGCAGAGTGGGGGCCCAGGGGGTACTGGAACCAGAAAAAAACTAAGCCTTGGTAACCAGTTTACAAAGGTATGTTGACTGTGCACCTCAGATAGAGCGTACAGCTGACTGTTGTGGTGCACTGTAGCACCCAACAACACTTTTCAATAATGTACATCACACGCCGACATGTAATAGCACTCACTGGGTAGAGCATATATAGCACATAGCTCAGAAATACCATATAGATGCATGGCACGCAGCTCCCAAGAGCATTGTAAGTAGTTTAAAACACATGCAAGCATCGAATAGAACGCTCTGGAAAGACCTTGCATACAGCCCACATAGCGCAGATATACTATACAGCTGGCGGCAATGTGGCCCCGAAGAGCACTTTTCAATAGCATGGAACACACACAAACTTCCAACACAACACATTAAATAGAACATTTTGTTTACATCTAACTAAGCACAGACATGGCATTTGGGCCGTGGGCCATATTTTCCATAGAATGCATTATATAAACATAAATAACGTACCATAACATGTAATTGCTGCCCCTATAGTTGTGTAGCTCTATCTATAACTTGGTCATCAGAATGTGCTACAACAAAGACGATGATGCTGGGCTGGTAAACAGGAGAGAGGGCCAACCCATCTTCACTATTGAGAGGCTCAGAAGCGCATCATTTAATTTATGAGGCAGGCCGCCTGGCCGCAGTACTGATATGAGGCAACTGCTGCACCCATGCTGCAGCTGCGGGCTACAACTACTGCGCTGATGGCCTGAACTCTACGCCACTCTACTCTATGCCACTGCACTTTTGGGTAGAAGTGCATCAGTGAGTGAGGTGCCCCAGTACTGGGCTAGAAGTGCCAGCTGCAGATCAGAAATGATTGGGCACATATGCAACTCTGAGTGGATCTCTGTACTAGAATTGCAGAAAGGGGCTGTCTTACAGGCTAGACACATGCTGGGAGAGTGGCCAACTAGACGCTGAGCACAGGGGTCATCCCCAGAGTGCAAGTGCCACGGCCCACTCTAAACATACCCCAGAGTGCTCTGCAAAGCTGAGACTCCCCCACCATACTCTGGGTGCTTGCCCTCTGCTGGCCCCATGTTTGCGTCAGGGGTCGGGCACACTAGGGCTCCTCCACAACACAAGACCCAAGGGAATGCTGGATATGAGCCCAAACTAACAAAGACGTCCGTGCAAGTCTTCCTGCTCAGTCGGAGGCTGTGCACATATTTCACAGCATCTATTTACAGGCCTCAAAGTACACTGAGTAAACAACTGGCAGGCTCCATTTACAGCCTCAGAGAAGGCTGTGCACACAACCGACTGCATCCATTTACAGGCCTCAAAGCAGGCTGAGCAAACAACTGGCAGGATCCATTTACAGTCTTAGAGGAGGCTGTGCACACATCTGGCAGAATCCATTTACAAGCCTCAAATGAGGCTGCTTAAACACCTGGCAGGATCCATTTACTCCCTTAGAGGAGGCTGTGCACACATCTGGCAGCATTCACGTAAAGGCCTGAAAGGAAGCTGCGTACGCAACTGGTAGGGCCCATTAGGAACTCAGAGGAGGCTGTGCACACAGCCGTCAGCATCCATTTACTGGTCTCAGAAGAGGCTGACTCCAGCTAGCAGGATCCATTTACATGCCTCAGAGTAGACTGTGCACAGCTGACAGGACCCATTATGACCTCTGAACTGCCGATGTACACAGCTGGCAGGATCCATTTGCAGCCCTCAGAGGGCACTATATACAGCTGGCAAGGCCTGTTAAGACCCTAGAGGAGGCTGTGAACACATCTAGCAGGGACCACTACAGGCCTCAGAGGAGGCTGTGAGCAGAGCATTGCAGAATCCATGTTCATGCCTCAGTGGAGGCTGTGCACAGCTGGTTGGACCTCTTTACAGGCTATAGAAGATGCGCCGTTTTGGCACCTGTATAAGTGACCATAAAACAACACACTGTCTGTTGTAGGTATTTAGCATGGGGTGTGGTTAAGATTTTGAAACAGATCAAAAAGGGGTCCATTCACAAACTGCATTTTGTAGTACATAAAGTAGTACAAGGTAGTACTTCCATGTACTATAAAATGCTATTCACAAACCTACAAGCAGAGCCCTCCATAACCCCTATCTTTTCTATGTCGAGATTTCTGTAAAAGTGTTGGAGGTCTCCGCACCCATAAACCTACAATTTAGCTGTAAATGTCGGAGGGACAATGGAAAGCTGCTGGGAAATGAGCAATAGTTACTACTAAATAGGAGGGGTTCAAGGAGCAGTAAAGAGAAGTTTATGGGTGTGAGGATGGGCTAAGGGTGGGGTCTGCTAACACAAACACACCCTTTGCTATTCACGAACTACACTTCTAAAGTTACTATAACTCAAAAGGTCACAAATCACTAGTAAATGCACTCCAGCCCAGTCTTGTAGTGAGTATAGCACCACACATGGCCACTCACTGGTACAGACATCCACTCCCAAGGAAAGTAATGGATGAGGGACTTAACACCTCATAGGAAATCATATTAAATAAATTAAATTATTTTGACTTTTAAATTGAATATATATAAACGTGTTTTGGTGTAAAAGTTATATTAAATTCAACAAAATATTTTATAATTTTTTAATGAATAATTAACCAATTAAAAAAGTAATTCAATTAAACTTGTGAGCTTTTAATACAAAACGTCTAATGATTTTAAATAAATACAAAAAAACATAACTTTTGATCAAATTGACTAATTAATCATTAAATATTAAAATGCTAGCTGTAGTTGTGTTATGTTAGAGGCTGCAAATAGGCTGAGAGGCTAACTTTGAAACTGTCTCAAAAAACTATTGCAAGGTGTTATCACAGAAGCGTGTGCTGTATGTGCCATGCCTAGAGGTGGATCCAGGAATTACTGGAGGGGAAGTGGACAGGACCTCAAGACGGTGTAGCGATTGGTGGAGCATTAGCTTCTGTACGAACTTCATAATAAGGTAGAGATTTGTTATGAGGTCGGATGTTGTAGATAAAAATGTTAATCTCCAGGGTTGACTTTTGAAACTGCCAGTAATAATTGAATTCAGAAAAGATTCATCTGTTAAACACTGCATGGATGGTCGGGCTATGACGGTCACGTGTCCCAGCCCATGCTGATGGCAGTGGAGGAAATGGGTTCCTTTGAAGACATGGAGGTTGAAAATTATGCTGTGTGAGACAATCAACTTTTCAAACTTGAGAATGTGTAGGCGACAGACTGACTCACCTGAGGCCTGGCCTGCAGCTTCAGTGGCAGGCGCGAGCAGGCGGCAGAAGACCGGGCAAGGTTAGCATTGGCAATAATTAAATTAAGGCCGCACCAGTCCGTCCTGGGCCGCACGGTCCCTCTCAGCCGCCTCACCTCACGCGCACTTTAAATTGCACAAAGTGGCATGCGCATGAGAATGACCAGCCCAACCATAGTATGCTCCACCCTAAGAGTGAAGGCAGCGCACCATTTAATTTATGATGAGGCGGCCGCGCTTGCAACTACGTCGAGCGTAACGTAAGTTACGTAACTCCCAGCATCCGAGAAGGTTCGGATGTGTGGAGTGCTAAGTGGTTGCTGGCTGCGCCGCAGCCGCTGAGGGGGCCCCTGGAGCGCGGGGGCTGCAGGGGCCTGTGTTATGCCCCGGGGGGCATTGGAAAAGGAGAGCAGTGCAGATTGATAGGGATACTCAAAGCACAATATGTTGTAAAGTAAAAACATTTTTAAGAACTTCAAAACAGAGAGGAGAGAGAGAGTGTGCGTGTATGTTTTTGTCTGTGTGCCATAGTAAAAAATCCCAGGTGAAATTCGACAGACACCTCACCATACCCAACTGAAAGTACCTGTACCCAAATATTTAATATAGAATACATTTATTGGGGGGTAACACCCACACCCCGAAGCTGCGCCCCGGTGGGTTATGCGTGCGCCTGTAGTAAACACTGGGTTGTAACGTTTAGGAGACAGGTTTTGTTCGAACTCTTGCAGGACCAACTCGGCTCTTTAACCTTCGAAGTGGATGTGATGGGTAACAATGTCACCTAATATTGAAGCAACATGACACGGTTTGCGTGATACGCTGCATAATCGTTCAATATTTCCATTAATAGTGACAATGGACAGTCCTTACCCATGGTGTCGAAAGCGAAAACCCCGTGAGCTCCACAAACTCCCTTCTCTCAGTTTACGACCGACCGCGAAAGCAGCTCCGGCAGCGCCAAGAGGTATCTTCCTTCTGCGGGCCGCTTCCTGGTTGTGTGCCTTCTGCTACAAAGTTTGCAAATACCGAGGCTTTAAGCGGGGGGAGGGTGAGTGGCGGGCGGGCAGCACCAGTCATGATATGCTGATGGGACAGGCCGGCCTGGGGAGAACAGGTGAGGCGGGATTCCTGGAGCGTAGGTACGCCAGGGGCGCCCGGAGCGGAGAGAGGAAAGTGGCAGTCACGGGCCAGGGGCAGAACGTCACCAGACTTCGATCCGGCTGAGCCCAACTGTAGTATGCTCCATCCTAAGGGTGAAGGCCGCGCACCATTTAATTTATGATGATGTGGCCGCGCTTGCAACTACGGCAAGCGTAACGTAAGATACGTAACTCCCAGCATCCGAGAAGGTTCGGATGTGTGGAGTGCTAAGTGGTTGGTGGCTGCGCCGCGGAGGGGGCCCCCCCGCACCGCGGGGGCTGCGGGGGCTTGTGTTACGCCCCTGGCTGAACAGCAGCCAAACTGGTGTACAACATGGCTAAAACACATTGCCAAAGCCAATAGCTCTCATATAGGCGGGACCTATTGGTTTTGCCAATGCTCGTTTTTAAAATGCTTCATTCTTTATTGGAGTCTCAGGCGTATTCTCACAAGTACTCTCATCTAGCCAGGTCCACGTTTATTGCCCTTTGATGTCGCTCTGGTGGGTCATGCCCTTCATTCGCTTTCGTACAAATCCCTCTGGCTGCCTGTCTTTCTGCTTTCAGAATTGGAAACCCATAAAGTTTCCCACTAGCATCTTACTTCAAGTATTGGCTTCCAATTCGAATTTGTCATGGGACGTAGTCACTGCCTGAAAAAATTGCATGCGTGGAAGAATTAGATGTGCAATAAAGTGAAATTACATCCCATACTTGAGACATGTCCCGTGAGTTAAGTGAAGCTAGGCCCCCGCAGCCCTGCTCGCTGTTACCTGGCTCCCGGGCGGTTGGAGGTGCCGGTGTCCGGGGGTACCCCGATGAAAGCAGCGTCCAAGCCCTTCGGTGACTCCTGGAAGGGCAGCTTCAGCATGGTGCAGATCCCTGCAGGGCTGGCCATGGTCTCATCACTCGGGGGCACATTGAGGGGAGTGCCCGAAGCCGTGCGATAGGGGCAAGAGGCCGAGCCCCCTTGGGCTCAGGAGGCCCTGTCTGTCAGAAGAGGAGAGTGCAGTCTGAGGAACGGGGTCCCCTGCAGCACGCACTGCTCCTCTGCCCCGACACATAGCTGCCAAGGTTTCAGATTGCTTATGTGTGACATTTTTATAATCTCAGTGTAATTATGAGTGACATTCAACGACTATGAGTGACACTTTCTCGCGAGCAAAATCAAGCAATAAAGAGGCAAAAATGGCCTCTGCACTTGCCCCTCTCAACCATGCACACCTCTGTCTCAGACCTTGCAAGGCTCCAATTTTTACCTGCGTTAGACTTGCAATGTGCATATTCTAGTGGTCTGTGTCGCAGATGGGACATTGGAGCAGTAGAATACAGAGGTCCCTATCCACCACTGCGCCAAAAAGGACAAAATTTAGAGATTGCATTAATCAATCGAAAATGTAATGAGATTAATGTAAAAGAATGCTTTTCTTGTTTATTTTGCTTGAGCTGTGTGTTCTTTGGCCAGGCTGGGAAGGAGGGTCACGGGCTGCAGAAGCATGCAGGAGTTGAAAGATGTGTCTGAGCCAAGGTCGGACAGGCCTACAGGGGCAGTTAGCCAGTGCTGAAGGCCTGGTCTGCCAGGTCAGTGTGTTTGCTGCTTTTTTGTCTGTTTGTGGCCTGTTTTGTGGTCTGCTGTGCCGGTTTTCACTGTTGATTTGCCTGTTATTAAAACAAACATAGCAATGCTCAAATTTATTATGTTTTCTATTCCTTGCAAAACACTTGTAAGACGTGTATGCGTGAAACCTGGCACAATTTGGAAGCATGGGTCTGGTCACTTAGTGGGGCACTTTTACTTTGGTGCCTGGGCCTAATGTCTGTCCCAGTCTGACTCTGGTCGAAATGGACAGAGAATCACTGGCAGTGTGATCTCTCCTCGCTGGGAAGTGTGAATTAGTGTAAATTATCCGGTTTCTGCCGGCCTAGACAGACAGTAATAAAATAGTGACACTCGCAGGCCCACGTTTACCCCTCCAAAAAAAACCATCCACAGCAGCACGACCTATTGAATAGCGGAAGAAACAAGACACCGTTAAATTCGACCCCTAATAGGAGAAGCTCCACAGTAGCATGTGCTTGAAAATGCAATGGAAGGGGTTTATTGTTAAACAAATAGGCATTTTCATTAAAAAAAAAAAATCATATCTACCAACTAAAGGGGGTATAATGAGGTCAGCACACATGCTGCTGGTAGCTCTGTGAGTGGAGATGGGGAGGGGGCGGACTCACCCAGCTCGTCCTGCTCTTCGCTTCTCTCTGAGGGTGTTGTCTCGACTTTACTCCGTCTTTTTAAGGCTCGAGTCTGTGTTCGATGACAGAAAAAGGGCCCATTAGTCCTGCAGAGAGCTGGACAGCTGCGCAGAGAAGCAGCCTTACTCTGCCTGTACCTCCCGCTCCCGTCACAGGCTCCAGCACTCTCCCTTGACCGGCCCGGGCTCAGGCTTGGAAATAATTATTTGCTGGCAAGGGGCGGCCATAGATAATTTAGCCCCACAGCGCAGGCGGCCCGGCAACAGGCGCGATCAGTAGTGCTGCCAGCCAGCCGAGCACCATGATTCCGGTGCTGCCCGTAAACCAGCGAGCTCTGCAGCCAGCCTCTACCTCCAAGTTCCCTACAAAATGTAACTCTCCGCGCCCTGGCAGCAGGACATGCCCTTACGTCCCCACTCCCCCCTTCCGGCGCCATGGCCAAGTTGTAACACGCGGCTCCTCCCCGTGCCGTGCCTCGCCTCCCCAGTTCCGAACTTCACGGCACTTTGTCTCTCCTTATACTGCCTGTGTCCCTAGGTTTTGCTCAACCATTAACCCCCTTTTGCACTGTCGGCGTTGCTGGCTGCTCTGCGGCCGCGGAGGGGGCCCCTGGAGCGCGGGGGCCCCCCCGCACTGCGGGGGCCTGTGTTACGCCCCTGCGTGTAACTACGTACCTGCAGACACAACAGTTTGGAACACATTGCACATGTCCTGACACCTTGTTGGAACTTGGGGTTCTGGTCACATCTCCCACGACGACAGTGGACATGGCTGCATTCGCCTGGACTCCGAATACATGAGCGGACAACAATGCAGGTAAACACACACCTGTGAATGGTGCAGCACTCCCCCGGAGTGGACAGCGGCGCTTGGCAACGTTCCACGTTCTGACATACTGCTGCATTGGTCTGCATGTGGTGGCACTTATCTTGGCCGTACTGACACGCATATGCTAATAAAGTCTACGCACCTTCACTTGTATTCAACTGTGATGAGTGTTGATTTGCATGACAATGTGTGTCTCACTGCCTATCTGGGTCACGGCCATACATGCATTACTGCACCATCAGGGATGTGGGGTTGTACTAGTACATTATCATCTCACAGTTTCCTGCTGTGCCACATGCGAATGGCCATTTTCCACACACAAGCGGCAGCAGTTGTGTCCTCTGTTCTGTTGTGCTGGTGTTGCTGTTTGTTCAACATTGATGTAAATGTTGCGGTGCTCTGGATCTTATCTGTGTGTGCTGCATTGCAGGTGAGTTGCCCCTTCAGCTCTGATTTGGCTGGCCCTTATCCCTTTCAGGCGGTGTGGCTTTCACTTCTGTGCTTATGCAGTGCTGTGATGTGATGTTGCAGACTTGGGTAAAATGGGCTCTTGGTTGGAGTTGTGACTCTTGGCCATGGTTTGTCCGCAGATGTGCTCTACTTAATTGTGCATGTGTGCCATTGTGCCCATCTCCCCCCGTTCCCCCAGTCCCTGGTGGTTACTCACCCTGTTGCTGTTGTGTCGGGTCATTTTGAGCAGTGTCCGGTCCCCCAACTCCTGCCACCGTCTCCCCACTGATGACTGTGGACACCATTTCCTCCATCTCATCCAGCTCCTCCTGTGGCGCTGGACTCCCACCTCCAGTCTGCATTTCTGCCTTCTGGTTGTCTGCGAGTTTCTGCTTGGTCTTGCGCTTCACATCATTCCAGCGCCTCTTGACCTCGTCCATTGTCCTCCTCAGCACTCCGACTACATTCGCCTTGTCCAGGATGGACTGCCATATTGTATTTTTTGTTGCCAATGACACAGTGGAGGTGACGTACAGTTGTTGATGGTGTTCTATCACCTCCGTGATCAGGATCCTGTTTTCCTGCGGACTGAACCGCGTCTTCCTCTTCTTCTTCTCCTTGCCCTTCCCTGACACCGAGGTCCCAGGCTGGTCCTCCGTGGGGCTTGTGGGGTTCTGGTTGTCCTCTGTGCTTGCTCCGGCTACCTCCATGGTGCTTCGCAGTTGTTTGTGTTTTGTGTTGCCGCTTTTATTGTGCTTTTTGCAGCCTGACTTGTGGGACTTGCAGGCCTGGCGCTGCTTCTCGCTGGATTTTTTGTCGCGGTTGGGCACATCGCACTTTTTTCACGTTCGGGATGAGATTTTTATCGCCGTCCCGGTAGTGTTATCGTGGACATTTGCCGCGTTATCGGGGTACTATCGCATGTTACCGCCGTGCTGTGAATGCCACGCTAACATGGGGTTATTTTCCCGCGATAGACGGCGATATAAAAACTTGCGTTAACCTATTTGGCGATGATTATCGCACGTTCTTGAGAATATCCCCCTAAGTTTTTAGTGGGGCAAAACAGAGTGCCAGTGAACCACTCTGTAGTGGGGCATCATAACATCTTTTGTCAATTATGTCCTGTATGGAAGTAGGTGTCACTAGAGAGGGGATGAGCATTCTAATGATTCTCATAGCCCCTAACCCCCATTTCTGATAAATGATCACTCTGGGGATACTTTTACACTTCAGGGAGTCCATGCTGCCCATTATGGCATTCGTATTTGATTGCATTTTTTAAAGGGATAACTAAGCAAAACTTCATAAATGCTAACAGACACGATCAGCCGCGGTCCGTGCAGGTAACAGCGGTGGGGCCGGGTAAGGGGGGATTTTGAGGGACGATACCGAGGGAAAATGAAATATTTAATTTTCCCTCTGCTTTGTCTCTCGAAATCCCCCCTTACCCGGCCCCACCGCCCACCACTGTTACCTGCACGGACCGCGGCTGGACCCGATTCAGGAAAGAGACTAGCGATTTTTCAAGACACAAATTGTTATTTTTTTTATCTGCCTCCTACCTAAAATTGCCTCGGCTTCACAGTATAATTCAATGAGAAAAATACATTCCCCGGATAGTTGTTTTCAAACTCTCTCTCACTTTTCAGTTTTAACATGTTGGCATGCCTGTAGGCTGTAGTGCAACGTTTGAATTATTAAATATTTTTAGTTACCAATTTTATAAAGCAAGTATGAAAATAAATTAATGTTGGAGAGCTAAGAAGACATTTTTACACTCGGGGGCGCGGCATTAAAAAGTTTGAAGACCACTGCAACTATACCATCCTGTCTACTTTCACGTTACCCAGTCTTTTCTTGATATACTACGACAAAAATTCCAATCTAAAGATGGCCACCGCATTACGTTGGGATACATAGACTTAGTAGTTTAAATAAAGAAGAATGATGTATCGGCTTCCATCAGCCTCCATTACTCTACATGCTGTTGCGGCGGCCATCTTAAAACGACATGTTATTCGGGTAGTTAAATAAAACAACTTTTCTGGGACATGAAAATCAGCAAGACTGTTGCATAATGATGGATATGTTTAACTAGATATAACTTAATAATACAGTTTCAACCATCAGAAGCAAGGATTGATTACATTTGTTGGTACTTCTTGATCGTTTACTTAGTCATGCTTTATTTTTTTGATTTATATGCTCAGTTTATCGTATCCATCTGAGAAGCGTTTCAAACAGTCTCTTTCTGCCATAGTTGCCTCGTATCAGAGTGAATTCTAGGTTTTTGTCCCAGTCTGCTGTAGTCCTATTTTTACATCCTGTGAACGCAACTCCCCCTCCTGCCCCTACAGGCGGCGCCTGCGCTCTTCGCCCAAATCCGCCCTATAGGAGTCGGTGGGAGAGAAGAACAAAAGGGGAGAGGGAAAACAATTGTCTCAGCCGTGAACCCGGCGGCCCCGGGCCCGCCGCTCCCCGTATATACCGCGCCCTGGTCCCGGGCTCGGTCTCGGCGGGTAGGGGCCAGGCTCGGAGGGCCAATGTTTATCGGCTTACGGTGGAGCCTGTCGCAAGGCCCTGCCTGCATCTTGGGACTAACTGGGACTGCTGTGCATACCTCTACCGGGCAGGAATCCTGTTATTATGGCATAGCGCCTGGAACTGGCCTGTCTGAAGGGGGGAAACTACCCCTCAAGCCCTGCCCCTGGGGTTGCTGTCTCCAACTCTGAAAGTGAACTACTGGCCTCTCTACAAGTCAAGAATACTGCACCCCAAGATTTCTGTACCTGGAGGTAACAACTCTTCCAGAATGTGAACACTGACCTAATGTGGGAATACTGCATATCGGAGACGCCAGGTCCTACATATGGGGTTATGTACATCACGCACCGCCACATCAATAGCTGGCCGAGAACACCGCACCGGCACTATCCATGAGACTGGTTCTACGCCCTCCTCCCGAACATAAACACAAGGGGTCTAAAGTGCTTCCAAGGATTCAAAGCCGTTCCCTTAATGAGGGACGCTGCACCAAAGAAATGCCCTAAATCTGGGACACGTCCTTCAGAACGTCAACAGTGGGTGTGAATTGAGCACAGTGCATCTCCAGTGGTACAAGTGCTACCACCGAACTAACAAAAAAGAAGCTTCCGGCATCAAGAACGAACTCGTCGCTTCAACACTGGAAACGCAACATATGTACCAGACCCATCACCGAATGGTTACCTTCGCCAGAATTACAATTACTTTATTTTGCTGAGAACGGGCCATTTGTATTACGTTTGCAGTATATCCAACAAGAACATACATACACTCCAGGAAATTTGCTTTTCCATCAAGAGACATGGTCAATATTGGCACTCATATCATGGCGTGAATTAGGGGGCTGCTTTCGGATCATAGAAATCACTTAATCCTTTTCGTGTCTCTCCTGTGGTACGACTGGTATACAGCCCTATCTTTTGTGAAGGATAATTTAGGGGGGCGGGGGGGGGGGGTCATACCTCCTTGAGAATGCGATATCCAACATCTCCCATCTGAATACAGCACTTCTGGCATGTTACAATGCCCAACTTGTGTCCCAAAGCGTGGGTGCTTGGCTCCCACACAAAATCTGGACTGCTTTGCTTTCTTTTGGGTATGAATACCTAGTGCAGCACTTTTCAAAAATGTGAACCCTTATCCAGTACTTTAAGAACATGGTCTTTCCATCATCACATGTACGCCCCTGCAGAGATAAATATCCCACGTTTGTGTTCCCACCTGGGTCATCGTTTTCATTACAAGCACACCCGCTTCAAAGGTTAATGCATCAGCAAGTGGCTTATCGAGCCCTAGTTTTTGTGCATGCTTTCCAGAGCGATTTGTGACTGCCGCTAACAGCATTACCTGCAATAGTCAGAAGAAGTTTGGCCATATATGAATGTGTGGATGTTTTGTTTCAGAAAATATTTTGTATATCATTGGATTTCAAACTTTTTTTAAATACTGCCTCTTCAACTTGCATCAAAAGCAAAACAAATTGAACCTAATGGATTACTGGAATTATCTGTGAATTTTTTTTTTTATTCAATACTAGAAATTTAATTGTGGATGATCCTTGATCAACCAGTGATTATCTCCATGCAGTTCTTGTAAGCTAGTCTAAATTAATCAACCTCTCTGTGTGGAAATTTTCAGAAAATTTTCATACCGTTTATATTTACTTACTATGGCATGCGAGGGTGGGCAGGTACTTGAGCCCTCGCTTAATGATTCAGATTGCACCCCCACAATGGTGAAAATGGCCTTTCGCAAAGCATACTCTATCAAGGACAAGTTACAGGCCATTGAGCGGGTGAAGAATGGGGAGAGGCAGGCCAGCGTGTCTCGCGATTTTGGGGTGCCAGGGGGCACATTGAGGGGCTGGCTGAAAGATGAGCAGAAGCTGCGCTGGTTTCTTGACCAGCTTGGTGGGGACGTGGGCACGCATCGTAAGAAGATGAGGCTGGCCAACGAAGAGGAGATTGACAGGGCAGTGTACACATGGTTCATTGCTCTTCGCCAACAAGGAATTCCATTATCTGGTCCAATCATACAAGCGCAGGCTGAAGCCTTTGCTAGGCAAATTTATGGTGAAGACTGTACTTTCAAAGCCAGTCACGGCTGGTTTTGGCGTTGGCAAAAAAGGCATGGAATATCAAGTCAGCGTATCTATGGTGAGGCTGAAGTCAGGCCAGCTGAAATTGAACCAGTTGTGGTTTATCCAGAACAGCCCAAAATTCCAATGAGTGATGGGGGATATGGCGATGAACAGATCTACAATGCCAATGTTACAGGACTTTATTGGAAACTGCTGCCTGACCAGACGCAAGAGATGAAGCAAGTCAAACAAGTGGGAGGATTTAAGAAGGTGAAAGATAGGGTCACTATCTTGCTGGCTGCTAACCTCACAGGAAGCCACAAGCTCAAGCCGTTGGTGGTAGGAAAGCTGCAGGATCCTCCCAGTCTTCGACATCATAACCAAGAAAAGTTCCCTGCTGTATACAGATATAGCAAGAGTGCCTGGCTGACCGCTGAACTCTTACGGGAGTGGTTCTTTGATGAATTTGTCCCAGCAGTTAAACGTTATCTAAGAAGGTGCTGCCTTGCGCAGAAAGCTGTTCTACTTGTCAACCAGGTTCCACCACAACCAACTGATGAAGATCTGCAGACCCCAGATGGCAACATCCGTGTTTTGTTTCTCTCCAAAAACACTAGAAACAGAATCCCTTCCATGGATCAAGGAGTGATCTCTTCCTTCAAGCAACTTTACAAACGAGAGCTCCTGAAATTGGTTGTCTCTTGTGACAGCAGTCCCTGTGACTTTGTCAAGTCCTTCATGTTGAAGGATATGATTTACCTTGCAGGGCAGTCATGGAATATGATTCAGGCTGGAAGTATTGAGAAGTGTTGGCTCTTTGGATTGAGGGCAGCATTTGAATCCAGTCCAACTGCAGAGACGGACGGAGAGGAGTATGGCAAAGTGTTTTCAGATCTGGCCAACCTTGCTGCCCTTGCATATAAGCGACTGACTCTTGAGGATGTGGCTGAATGGGTGCACTTGGATGATGTAATCCCAGTGGTCGAAGACCCTGCGGAGGACAGTATGGACGAGTCAGTGATAAGTGTTGTCATTGCTGGTGAAACACCAGGCGAGGATGAAAGCAGTGACATTGAAGCAGAAGGTGCTTTGGTGCCTTCAGCAAGTGAAGCAATAAAAGGATTAGAAACAGCTCTGCGCTGGCTAGAAACGCAGGACCCACGGGAAGTTGGTCCTTTAAAACTTGTGCAACTCCGTTCTCTTATAACTACTGCCCAGCGACTTAAGCTGGCGGCCCAGCCAGCAACCAGAGCACCAGATTTCAGTAGCGGTTCCTAAGAATGTTGTTGACTTCAGTTGATGCCAGAGATAGTGCAGCTTTGTAGAGCTGGTTTATTGTTGAGGAGATATACCCCACTTATCAGTATACATTTTTCTGCCAATTAAATAACTTTTCCTCACTGTTATTGTCTCCGCACATTTTAGACTGTACTCCAGAAGTATGATCCGACATTATCTGTGTTGATAAATCCTGTTATAGTTTATTGTATGTGGACGTACAGCAACTAAATGCTAAGCTATCGTATAACCTTATTTAGTGTTGACGAGTAGCAGGATAAATCTTTCTTTTTTTCCAGGCTGACCAGTTAGGTTAGTTTTCACAGGAAGACTTGCAGAGAATAAACAATTACTTACAGAAGAAATGGAGCAAAAGTCGGCATTGGTCATCTAATGAAGCTTAGTTTTTATTTTTAAAGAAAATTAATTTGCAGTGTACAATGTTAATGGTATCAAATAGTCTGCATCCCAAAAAAACCTTGTATTTTGAATGTGTAGTGTGAACCTTGATTGAATGCAACAGAGCACTGAACAAGGGAGAGCTCTTAGGTAGGATTCACGGTTGTTTACAGTGAGGGTGGTAACTGGTGCGCTTCTATTTTGTGTTCTTTGTAATATATGTGAAGGTATTTTTGTAGTTCAATGCAGCACTGATGCCACTTGAGTGAGGTGCAGTTGGATGGTGCGTGCTCGTATGAATGCTCTTCCTTGACTGTGTGACAGACGGCCATAAGTGATATTTACCCCTGTGTGAGGAAGAGTCATGTCATGCCAGGACACCTCTAGGATGGCAGAAGGAGGGAATGTGTATATTTATTTGCTGAGTTGGTTTTCTATTCAGTTTCTCATGCCTTTCGGCTCTTGAATAATGCATTCTGTATACTTCAGTGTTTTGCCTATGTGAGGAGCTTGTTTCCTTTTTTGTCCATCTTCTGTTTCAAGGTCTGCTATTAGAGTTTTATTTCTGGGTAGGTAGATGCTTTAAGGGTTGTGGCATCTGTAGAAATTGCAGCGTTAACTGTTGCAGTAAGTATTTCATGGCCATGTGCATAACACTATTCTGAAAGCAGAAATGAAGTATGAACAAGAGCCCAACCGTTCCTAGTTACCACACTTCTGCATTTTTGTCCAAAGGTAACAGTACACATTTCAAATATAAACTTCACTGTTGTCATACCGAAATTCCATATTCCAGTATCTGCCTAATGTTCAGAGGTATACTTTTTAGTGCTTATGACACTGTTGCCATTTGTTCTTGATCTTTAAAATGGTGTCCTTCAAGCACACTCTATGTAGGATGCACACTTATTAACAATAAGCTAGACCATTTGAAAATGTAAATTTCATTTGTATTTTCCATGTTGGTAACTGTGTTTGACAATCGTAGTCTGTCTTCCCGTATGCTCAAATAGAATGGAACAGTTCATTTTCAGATAGTTAAGTAGTCAGAGTTTTGGTATCTGACTCTTGAATATATAACCTCAATAAGTGTATGCTGTCAACCATCGTCCTGAGTAGATTAATGGATCATTCTGTTTATCACCACAACTCCTTGATGACAAACCAACTAGCATTAGAAAGATGATATTGAGGTTCAGAGAGGACAGGGCTTATCACTCTTCCAAAATGTATTTAGTAAAAGGCAGTTTGGAAGCACAAAGCATAAACCATGTTGCTATCTTTTAGCATGGCAGGCCCCAGGAGCGCAGAGGAGCAACATCACTCGAACGATCTTCTCCCAGGACCTACATTTGCCTAAAATAATAGGTATTCGACCCAGCAGGTTTGTTTGTTGGCCTGAAAAAGAAAGGGCATAACACATTATACCAGATGCCATTTGAAACAAGGTACACTGTAATTTAGACTGGCCAGTTAAAAAAAGCCTCCGTTTGAGAACCATAAGCACTTTCCCCTTTCTTACAGAGAGGACTATATTTGAATGGCCATTCTCAACAAGTGCATAATGTTTTAAATTTGCAGCTGAAGTGCAACTTTTTAACTGTAGGACTTCTACAAAATTGATCATGGCCTTGACACTGTGCTCTGCTTCGCTGAAATTCCGAGACTAGGAGAAAGAATCTGTAATTTCTGATTATAGTCTGTAGGAAGACTGATTAGCTACAATTATAATGTGCCCTCTCCCTAACTAAGTTTCTTGGTGAAGGAACATTCAAGATGGCCGATAAACATGGTGCAACCAGAACACCAGGCTATGATATTCCATGTAAGAGATTAATATTCTATAATAATATGTGGGACAGATTATCTCGCTGTACAGTAAAATAATTTATATCACAAACAAAGATTTCTTGTACTTTTGCTGCAATAAACAGACCTGAATAGTTGATCGTCTTGCTCAGCAGCCACTCTGTATTCTGTTGCAGACCAAGTTTTTCTTGGATAACCTATACTTTTTTTTTTTTGATAACCAATTTTATTGGCATTTTAAACAACAAAATGAACATTGCACCACTTGACATATCAGACATTTCAATAGACTAATACATTTAAGACCGTGTTTAGTATTTATGCTACAGCTCCGCTTGCTTGTGTCAAGTATAAAGAGCTATAGATTTCTAAAAACTATCAAGAAATTGAGAAACAACTCATCATGCCATACATGGCCTAGAACAAATTGATAATGTGCAGCAAGAAAATGGTGAACTGTAAAAATGTTTTTTTTGTTATATCAATTTTCGTTGGTTGGTGGTATACTATCACATTCAGTTCCATAGTCAAGTCGGTCTGTGGTTTGGGAAAGCAAGTTTGTAAGGAATATTGCCTCCTCCCCGCTACCGCATTAATTGGACATTGCGCTGAATTTAGATTGTGTTATATCAAAAGGAATGTTCTATATGCAAGACCGCTGGAATTCTGTGATTCTGCAGCTGTGCCATTTTGGACACAATTATGGATTTATTGCGCTTGAAACAATCTACCACCTGTTGCATGATTAGCATGTTTCATCAAAAAATGATCAAGCTCCACCAGATCAAAAATAGTAAAATAAAGCATCATACATGATGCTATTTAGGGACATAGCTTTTTCACAGATTAATGGGTCATTTTTCCTTTACTAATTGCTGTATTCAGGTGTTAAACTGGTACTAGTGAGGTGAAGTTTGTGTCCAAATAATGTTGTCACAGGTTGTGCCACATTAAGCCACATATTGTGACTTTTCTTGACACATGATTTAGTAAAGTTTACAAAGTGATGAATGGAATGCTTGAATTAATCTCAACCTCCTGGTAATTACTCAGGCTGCATCCCAGTTCATTGTTATTTTGCACACCATGCCACCTCAGTTTGTACCCAGCCATATGCAACTCAATCTAGACCCAGCTCCAATGGAACCAGTCCAGCGCGAACTGCCAGGCCGGGTCCCCACTGAACCGGGACCTGTTTCACCCTAGTTAGAGCTCATCAGTCAGGAATAGGAATTCAGGCATTCCATCCATCATTTTTTGTATGCTTGACATGATTTAGTAATACTTGCTGCAAAATCTGGTCCACAATTGAAGCATAAATCCGGTGCCTTTCACTGTTTCACAGATTTAGTATTAAATGTAGCCCCATAGGTACTGATTTATGGACATTTTTCCCCACTAAATGGTACTCTACTAGATTTGCAAGGTTAGAACTGAGGTGTGATTGTGGGCTTTTCTAGGTGATGCATACTCCATTAGAAAGTGAACTCCCTCAAGCATGTATATTTGTGGGTATTTAAATGTCTGTTGAAAGTAGTTTGCCACTTTCAGAATCAAGTAAATATGCTGCTGCCAAAGATAGTAGCATTTACTATTATAGGGTGGGAAAAAGGAAATGCTGGTGAAATTCTGCATATGCAAATTTTACTCATTAGAAAACTTCAGGAATCTTTGTGTATCTCTAACTTGCTGGAAATGTGCTCCAAATGTTAGAACAACAGCACTGATCACAAATGTAATTTTCTGCCTAGGAACTTTATAAATCAAATCTCATATTTGATGAGGATACGTTTGTTATTGTCAGTATGTAGCAAAGAAAGAATGATCTGGATACTTTTTTACTTTGTCTACTCTCATGTTAGAAAGTTTGACTCTAGTAGAATTTGTAACCGTGTGTTGATTTTCGTTGCTGAATCACAGGAACGCCACGGCTCAGGTGTAACCCTGTTTTCTGTGAATCACAAGCCCTTTGTCAACTGAGAAGGGCATAAAGAAATATCTGTTTAGCATTCCTGCAGATTTTATGACACGTTACCTGAAGAGGCAATTCAGTTGTAAAGTTGTGCCTTCTAAATGAAGAGGCATCTACCAACTAGGTAGACTTACTTTTTTCAATCATCAACAGCTATGGCTTGGTCCCTGTGTTAAGAGATCAGGTTAGACAATACACCAGGCTTTCATGTTACGGAGGCTAGGACCAGAGAATGCTTTTTTGTGCCGTAAACAAGGGTTTATATTTTTGCCCAGCTCTCAACCTATAGATTAAACAGGTGTCTGAGGAAGCTTAGATCCAGTAGGAAAAAGTATTTGATAAATTAGTTGCACAGTCTTACCCAAGTACAGAAGAGGTCTTGGTACTCTCTTCTAGGTGTCTGGAGCCTGTCCAACAGTTTTTTCTGGCAGTGCCTAGGTGAAGAATTTTTCGCAATATATGCAGGGGCAGCTCCTCTGTTTGAGCGGAGGAGCGTTACCCCACTGAAATGCCCCCAGAGAGAAAAATAAAATGGTAAAGAAGTTAATTCATTACCATTTTATTTTTCTTCACCCCGTCCCGAACGGAGCATCAGGACAGGGGCGCAGCTGCTGCTGACTGGCAGCAGCAGAGAGAGCAGGGCACTTTCAGTTTAAAGTGCGCATGTCTTTTTAACTGTCCGTCTTGCGGCGGCCAGCTACACATGCACACTTTAAACCTCTTCCCCCCCTGGCTTACATGGCAAACAGAGCGTAGGAGAATCAGTGAGCATGTCGAATATGTTTATGGAGTAAAACTAGATTTAATGCTAATTTCTCAACTGGTGCTTGCAGAAGGAGGCCGATCGTTGCACTTCGGTCTAGAAACTATCACGCAGTGGCGGCTGCCTCGGAACGGGGGTGGTGCTGATGGGGGAGGGGGATGAAAAAATAAACTTACTTTCACCGCCGTACGCCTCTCCTCCATCTTCACTCTGCAATGGCAGAACCAGAAGCACCCAGGCTCACAGATTCTCCCAGCCAATCACAACGCTGCATGAGCAGCCTCGTGATTGGTCTGAGCGGCCTGTTTGGCCTCACAGGCACTGCCTGAGTGCCTGGGCATGTTCTCCACCGTGCTGTGCAACACAGGTGGAGAACATGCAAAGGGTGGAGAACATGCAAAGTGCGCATAACGGTTTGGCAGGCCAAACTGTAATGCGCCCTTACGGAGTGAAAACCCACTTCCCACTCTGCTGTGGCGAGCTCAGTCCTGCCCCGCCCGACCTGGCTCCGAGTCCCGCACAGAAAAATAAAATGATAACGTCTTGTTATCACTTCATTTTTATTTTTCGCACTGCTCGAAGAGCAGTGGGGCGACGCACCTCCGCTGTAGCGGAGCATCCGCCACTGCTGTATCGTGCACCATGCCCAAGACCAGTCATCTTATTCTTGTTTTTTTTTTAATTGTATTTATATAACGCTTACGACCCTTGGTGAGGCATTGACTCTTTTTTGGCGAGTAGCACGCTACTCCGGAACCCAAGATTATTAGTTAGTAAAAAAACAAACCAATTTTTCTTGTGCATTAGTTGTTAGGTTTGTGCTCTTGATTTCATGCATGTTTAGTAGAGTCTGTAGAAGGGCTATGGAGGAAAGTGACCCTTTTTGACATGGTCACCCCACCCCTTTTTGCCTGGTATTCGATGCAATGTTGACAGAGTGCACTGGCTTCTGGCTATCCAGGTCCCCAGTGCCAGATCTCCTTCCCATAATTGTACAATTATTTCCCCAATTGGCAATACCTTTAGCACCCCCTGTAAGTCCCTAGTAAGTGGTATCCCTGGTACCTAGGGCAAGGAGGCTAGTTAGGGTCACTAAGGGCTGCAGCATGTATTGTGTTACCCTAAGGGACCCCTCATCTAAGTCATACAGACTGCCAATGCAGGCTGCATGCCTTGGTGCAGATAAAAATGAAAACACAACATGGCACCTATACTGTGTGCCATGCCCACAGACACTGCATGAAGTATAGGTAAGTCACCCCTACAGCAGGCCTTACTTCCCTAAGGCAGGATGCACTATACTACGTGTGTGAACATATCTGCATGAGCAGATATGCCCCTTTGCTGATCAGTTCAATTAGTACCAGTACAAGTGATCAGGGAAGCCATTTTAAGTACATGTGCTGGACAGTGGTAAAAACGAGTTCCCCAGCTACATGACGGCTTCACTGAAATCTATTGTGTTTGGTATCAAACACCTCCTAATAATAAACCCACACTGATCCCAGTGATTAATTTAATACATGCACCCAGAGGGCACTTTAGAGGTGCCCCCTGAAAACCTGCCAACTTTTAGTGTGCTGGCGGAATGGTTTTGACCAGCCAGCCACCACAGATAAGTTTCTGACTTCCAGGGGTGAGAGCCCACGGAACAAAGCCTGCTCTGGCGGGAGGTGTTTACAGCCCCTCCAACAGGATGACCTGCAAATCTGGCTTCCTTCAGAGGTGAGGGGATGCCAACCCCTCTGACTAGGGCCCATTAGGCGCCTGGACAGACATGAAAATTAGTAGTCACAGATGCTTGTCCACCCTCAGGCTAGTTCCACGCGTAAGGTGGGCTACCTGATGTGGATGATAAATATAAAAGTCTGCCATCTTGGTGATGACAGAATTAGGAACTCGGGGACAGGGCTATGCCCACTTCCCACAGGAAGTGGTTATATAGGGGGCTTAGTGACCCTAGGAGTAAGTAGCCCATTGACTACTACCCTACACCAGTGGCAGCTGGTAGGGAACGGTTGCGGGGGAGGTTGGCTGAGAAAATAAAGCAAATTTACCTGCCGGTTGCATTCCAGCCACAGCCTCTCGGCCGCGCCTCCTCGCAGGAAACACCCGGGTCCCAAAGCCAATGACAACGCTGCAATGCAGCCTTGTGATTGGTTCCCCTAAGCCAATCCCAGCGCTGTATTGCAGTGTTGTGATTGGTCTGAGCGCCGTGGTTCGGTGCTCAGACAGGGAGCCTGTGCATGTTCCCCACCACGCTGTGTAATGCAGCCTGTTGGGGAATATGCAAAGTGCTCATAAACGTTTGGCCATCCTAAGACTGCCAGTCAAACATTCATGCACACTTTTAGTGTGTTCACCACTCCTGCCCTGGCCTACCCGTCCCCTAGGAAGGAAAAATAAAATAACGCTTCGCTATTATCATTTTATTTTTCCTCTGCACTGCTCATAAAGGAGTAGGGCGATGCTCCTTCACCTTAGAGGAGGAGCCGCCCCTGCCTTACACTCCCCTAATGCCCCCAAATCTGGTATTTAGGGGAGCCCATGCCACCAGGAAATCGGATTCCTGCCGACCTAAGGAGGAGGACTGTGGAGAAGCAACTGACTTGGCGCCAACCCTGCTGGCCTGTCTGTTGTTCCCGACAAATTGCACTAAAGTCGTCTTGTCCTGCAGCTGCTGTGCCTCCAAAAGCCCCGGAGGACTCCTGCCTTTAACAAAGACCCAGGAACTCCTGTGGAGTAGCGGAGCTGCTTCCTTGCAGGCACTCCAAAAGAACTGTGAGGACTCCGGACAGCTGCAAAATCGGACACGGAAAGTACCACTGCACCCGTGCCCTCTAGCCCGAGTTGAAGTGGGCCAATGATGCCAGCATGGTCCCACGACCCTCCAGAGATGAAGCCCACCTTGGGTGTGCCCACAGTGGACGCTGCCTGCAGCCTCTTTATGTAGGCTCCCTCTAACATGAGTGTCTCCGGTGACAAAAACCTGGAGCCTCAGAACACCTCTGCACCCGGCTACCCCGGCCTGTGGAGAAGAGGATCAGCGGTGTCCCCACGTCCCTGAGCATTGTGAGACATGTGCCCCCTAGTTAGTTCAGCCAGACGTACCCCACACCGCAGCCTCTTTTTAAACTGACCGATCCCCTTTGACTTCAATGGGGCACCAGACGCTGAACTGCACCTTTGCACAGTGTACCTCTTTTTGGTATACTATATAAAGTGTACCTCTTTTTGGTATACTATATAAAGAGCCAGCTTCCTATAGGATAGAAATAGATTTGAAAAAGGGGGAATTTGGAGAAGGAATAGAATGATAGGAATGGAATTGAAATGGGGAAGTAGTAATTTTTTTGTGTAAATAGTGGTCGTGTGTGCTTTTTAGTTGGGTGGCATGGCTAGAAAAGTATAAGGTGAAAGTTTGAGATGGATGTTTGGGAGTTCACAGTAGTCAGAAAGGTTTGGGATATGAGAGGCCGGATGGGAAGGGATTTATTTTTCTTTTTAATTGCAAAATGTATATTATATTTTGATATATAGCTTGGTAAAGTTATGTTTGCTTGATTAACCCCTTCGCTGCTAGGCCTTTTCCCCCGTGCTAAGCCTTTTTTTTGGCTATTTGGGGTAGTTCGCGCTTAGGCCCCTGTAACTTTTTGACCACATAAGGTATCCACGCCAAATTTGCGTCCTTTTCTTCCAACATCATGGGGATTCTAAAGGTACCCAGGGTTTGTGGATTCCCCTGGAGGCGACCCAGAAATTATCCAAAATACAGCTACATTTTGTTTTTTTTGGGAAAAATCTGAAAAAAGTGCTGCAAATGAAAGCGTCTGGGTTTTTCCCTGCAAATGGTATCTAAAAAGGGTTTGTGGGGCTGAAATCACCATTTTCCCAGCTTCTAGGGAATGACAGACTTTTGTCAGAAAACCCAAAATTTTTACACAGTTTTGGCATTTTTCTGGGACATAGCCTATTTTTGCTATTTTTTTGTGCTTTCAACCTACTTCCAGTTAATGGTAGAAATGGGTATGAAAGCAATAATGGATCCTGGAAAGCTATACATTTTAGTAAAGTAGACAAAATTCTGAATTCAGCAAGGGGTCATTTGTGTAGATCCTTCAAGGTTTCTTTATAGAAACTAACAGTTAAATATAGGAAAAATTGAAAATTAGTTGAAAAAAAACAGCCTTTTGTGTCAACGTTTTCACCTGTAACTTCTAATTATGACAGCTCTTTGAAAGCAATATACCGTTACATCTGCGGGACCTTACTGGTTGTGGGGATATATAGGACTTGTAGGTTCACCAAGAACCCGACGAACCCAGAGCCAAAAACTGAGCAGCGACTTGCAATGGTTTTTTATTATGTACCGGGTATATAGCAATTATTCTGGGAAAATGTATACATGGAAAAATCGGTATGAAAGACACCTATGTATTTCTGAAATGGGAACAAAATATAGAGTTTAGAAACAGTAGATATTTGCACATTTCCGAAATTGGGAATACTCCTAATTCTCATGCTAGTATCGGTCATTTTTCAAAATGACTTCTTTTTTACACATTGTCTTTCATTTGGAAGGCAGAAATGCATTGAAAGTCAATAGGTAATAACATTTGCTTTACAAATCTGAATTACCCTAAGTCTCCCGATAAAAATGGTACCTCACTTGTGTGGGTAGGCATAGTGCCCACGACAGGAAACGGCTCAAAACGCTTCGTGAACACACTACAATTTCACAATGAAAAATTACCCTTTTTTTGCAAAGTGCCTTGCTGTAGTTTTTGAACCCTAGCTCTATCGGCACCTAGGGAAACCTAGCAAACCTATACATTTTTGAAAACTAGACACCCAGGGGACTCCAGGATGGGGTGACTTGACTGGCTCTCACCGGGTTCTGTTACCCAGAATCCCTTGCCAACCTAAATAAATGTCAAAAAAACCACATTTTCCTCACATTTCTGTGGTGGAAAGTTCTGGAATCTGCGTGGATCCACAAATTTCCACCCACCCCGCGTTCCACAAAGTCTTCAGAGAAAAATGGTACCTCACTTGCGTGGGTAGGCCTAGTGCCCGCGACAGGAAACTGCGCAAAACGCAACGTGGACACACCACAATTTCACAGTGAAAAATGACCCTTTTTTGGCAAAGTGCCTAGCTGTAGTTTTTTAACCCTAGCTCTGCCGGCACCTAGGGAACCCTAGCAAACCTATACATTTTTGAAAACTAGACACCCAGGGGAATCCAGGATGGGGTGACTTGACTGGCTCCCACCAGGTTCTGTTACCCAGAATCCCTTGCAAACCTAAAAAAAAAACATTTTCCTCACATTTCTGTGGTGGAAAGTTCTGGAATCTGCGTGGATCCACAAATTTCCACCCACCCCGCGTTCCCCAAAGTCTTCCGAGAAAAATGGTACCTCACTTGCATGGGTAGGTCTAGTGCCCGCGACAGGAAACGGCGCAAAATGCAACGTGGACACACCACAATTTCACAGTGAAAAATGACCCTTTTTTGGCAAACCGCCTAGCTGTAGTTTTTGAACCCTAGCTCTGCCGGCACCTAGGGAAACCTATCAAACCTATACATTTTTGAAAACTAGACACCCAGGGGAATCCAGGCTGGGGTGACTTGACTGCCTCTCACCAGGTTCTGTTACCCAGAATCCCTTGCAAACCTAAACAAGCATTTGCAATGCAATAGGTCTCGCAGTTACACAAGTTAAAGCTATTGGCATTGTAAATGACAATGCCTTTTATTTATGTTTTAAAACGAAAACAAATATAAAAGGCATTGTTATTTGGAATGTCAATAGCTCAAACTCACGTAAATGCGAGACCTATTGCATTGCAAATGCTTGTTTAAACTAACTATAAATATTTAAGGAGACCGGCCACCATTAAGTAAACTTTCGTTTCAGTGCTCGAACTTTTGAAAAGCTTCGTAACGGCTGGAAACATGCATATAATTTGTTTTTTTTAAAACGTTTTATTTTCCTCTTATTTGTACTCGCAAGAGTTCGTGTGTTTCTTACTAAATGGTTCCCCAGTGGACGAATGCATTCCAGCTAAATAGTTTTGGTTTCCTGCTAATTAACTTTGCATCAAGAGTTTACTCAAAATATAAAAAGCTAGAATTTGCAGCTAGATAAAAACTGCACATCCAGTCGTTACATGCTATGATGTCCTACACAGGTGCACGTTGAACGCTATACAAGTTACTTACACGTGTGCCTTTTATCCTAGTGTGCTGTTTTTTAAATCAACAATTCCACGAATGGCCCTACATTTGATATTAGGCTGTCTGGCTTTTATTTGCCTTGCTGCCACATTTGAAGAATTTAGGTCCGAGTCCCAAGCAGTTGCAAACCCCAGGAGGAGAAGGAATAAACGTATGTCCTGGTGGCTAGCCCTTACACGCGCCGCCTTGGCAGTAATCCGCCCTCATTTACTCCTGCCGACCGGTCTGTCTAGACCGGTGAAGCTTTTCAAAGCAGTATGTAGATTTCATTGTGAACTCACCATTCTGATAATCCGTAAAATGGTGTTTTTTTGCCCCAGCTGACACCCAAGGGTAGAAGAAAGTTAAAGAGCAGGCACTCGCTGTCTCTAGAGCAGATGTCTTCAACATGTTTTGTCCTGAGCCCCCTAAACAAACTGTTTTAAAGTCCGGCCCTCTCCAAAAGTTTATGGCAAGATTTCGGGTAGCGGGAGGGGCAGGGCCGATAGCAGGTGCTGGGATTATGGGGTCCTGTTATTCTGTAGGAGCACACATGCAAATGCCTACAAAAATAATTTTTTTTTTGCATTTTGTTTGCCGTTCAGAGTTTAAGTAAACCAAAAGAGAAAAAAAAAAGGATA
Source organism: Calotriton arnoldi (assembly GCA_963921515.1). Taxonomy (NCBI): domain Eukaryota; kingdom Metazoa; phylum Chordata; class Amphibia; order Caudata; family Salamandridae; genus Calotriton; species Calotriton arnoldi. Next base: position 635,965 of record CAWUFW010005914.1, on the reverse strand, counting down.
GGCTGTGTGGGGAGACATAACAGAGGGGAGTGGGAAGAAACACAAAGGTGGGTGGGGGACCAAGCAACATAGAGAGCAAGCGACAAGAGGCCATTGTGGGGTTATTTATTAACACGGAGGACGAGGTTGGAGAAGTGACACTGAAAATGCGGGAGGGAAGGAAGACTGAGGGCTCGAGTGGGTTGGGGAGCAAATGGATGAGTGTGCACAGCGTGGAACTGAGGGGAACTACACATAAAAAAATACATTGAGGGAGTGGGGGATAAGCAAACGAGAGTGATGGAGATTTATACAGGGAAGGCAATAGCAACATAAGAGCGGCAGAGGGGAAAGAGTACACGAGGGAGACTGGTAGAAAAGATGTGCACTCTAGCTGATTGCAATGAAGCCAGACCAACTGACCTCACTTTTCTGACCAAAAGTTCATGTGAAATCGCACACGAGGCACATTTACTTATCCGTATCATGGACATTACAAAAGTAGACTACTACGTCTTTCACAAATGTACTGCAATGCAAGCCAGGAAATAGTTCGGGCCTCACCCTCCGTACATTTCCTGCACCCCAAACACAACATGCCGGTCGGGCTAACAAGGCGAGGCACTTAGTTGCCCTTCTCACCTTAAAGTCGTTACCGCTCAGATCAACGCCTCTGATGAAGGGAAGCACCCCAGTGGAAGCCATCTCTGCGTCCCGGCACCCAGCGCTGACCGCCGCTGCTGGAACGGCATGTACAGCTCTCCTCCAATGCTCCGCAGCTGGCCGCCCTCGCTCACCTGCCCGCACACATTTAAGCCGCAACCCAAGTCCGACTTTAGGATGCGGAGTACGCGAGGGCCCCCGCCACCCATTCCCCCCATGGGCACCAGCGGGCCCTCCCCGTTCCTCTGCGGACCCTCCACCTCCTCGTCCGCCATCTCCACTTCATGGGCCGCGGCTTGCATCTTCACTTCGGCGGCGGCTTGTTTCAGGGGCAGACCGGAAACAAGGCCGCCAGACCTACACCCGCCTAAAACGCTGTAAAGAAAGTCAAAGCTCGCCGAAGCGCCGTGCCCGCACAGCAAACACGTGCACAGCTTGTGCTGAAAGGCCGCAGGGAGGGAAAGTGAAAACGAGCCATGGGCCTGATGGAGACAGGAAGGGAGCGAGCAAGAGGGAACGCGAAAGCACGCCATGCCGTGAGCGTGCACATCGGCTGTCCGGGATCCCCAGAGAAGACACGCCGTGAGCGTGCACATCGGCTGTCCGGGCGCAAACTGAAGACACGCTGTGAGCGTCCACATCGCCTGTCCCCCTTCCAAACTCAAGTCGACAACAATAGATCTCGCTAGCGACAGCGCTTCGCGCTGCGTCGCTCGGCGAGACCCTTGTAAAAAAAAACACATTTTCCTCACATTTCTGTGGTGGAAAGTGCTGGAATCTGCCTGGATCCACAAATTTCCACCCAGCCCGCGTTCCCCAAAGTCTTCCGAGAAAAATGGTACCTCACTTGCGTGGGTAGGTCTAGTGCCCGCGACAGGAAACGACGCAAAACGCAACGTGGACACACCACAATTTCACAGTGAAAAATGACCCTTTTTTGGCAAAGTGCCTAGCTGTAGTTTTTTAACCCTAGCTCTGCCGGCACCCAGGGATACCTAGCAAACCTATACATTTCTGAAAACTAGACACCCAGGGGAATCCAGGATGGGGTGACTTGACTGACTCTCACCAGGTTCTGTTACCCAGAATCCCTTGCAAACCTAAATTTTTTTTCAAAAAAACCCACATTTTCCTCACATTTCTGTGTGGGAAAGTTGTGGCATCACCGGGCTGACACAAATTTCATACCACCCAGCGTTCCCCCAGGTCTCCCGATAAAAATGGTGCCTCACTCGTGTGGGAGGCCCAAGAACCCGCGACAGGCAAGGGCCCAAAACGTATTGAGGCGACAACAAAATTGCCTATCACAAAACGACCTGGTTTTGAAAGGGGGGGTCCCATTGTTTTTTGGCCCGGGGCTCGGCGGCCACCTAGGGAAACCTACCAAACCCACACATTTCTGAAAACTAGACACCTGGGGGATTCCAGGGAGGTATGGCTTGCGTGGATCCCCCAACGTTTTCTTACCCAGAATCCCCTGCAAACCTGAAATTTAGCTGGAAAAATCACTTTTTTTCACATATTTTTGTGTGGGAAAGTTGTGGCATCACCGGGCTGACACAAATTTCCTACCACCCAGCGTTCCCCCAGGTCTCCCGATAAAAATGGTGTCTCACTCGTGTGGGAGGCGAAGGTTCGTAAGATTATGTTGATCAGTGTGAAAAAAGTGTGTGATGCGGACCTGCACACCTCAGCGAAGAATGTGGTTGCAGATAAGGAACATGCCTTTTTCAGTCTGTCCATTTCCACATGCACCTTTTGGCCCACAAGAGGGTATTCTTCTGTTCCACCTCATAGATTTCTCTAAGTTCACTGTTTGTGGCTCCACTACCAGTAAAGATTGTACTATTCATGTACTAGCCCCACTGAGAAGAAATAGTTTCTGATGCTGCGCCTTGACCTTCATTCTTCGGTTTCACAAGATAAACCTTGATTTTAGAAGCACGCTTCATCTGAAATCTTGTAGACTCTTGGAATGTATAGATTTCCTTGAGAATGCCCCTATCCTTTATCTTGTCCTTGCTTTTTTTATCCAGCTTAGGTTCGCTTTTTGGTGCAGCCTTATTTCAGCAACCTGTTTAATGTGTTTTTGTCCTTCAAGGGATGTGATATCCACCATTTGACAGTTGGTGTTCCGCGCGCAGTTGGGGCGATGCATCAATTTTCTCCACGCAACAGCGACGATACGTCGGTTCCAAGAGTGATGCACCGGTTCTGAAGTGAGGTGGTTCCGAAGGTGATGCAGCAGGTTTCTCCACGCAGTGGCAGCGATGCGTTGGTTCAGAGTGCGATGCACTGCTCCTGTTCCCGCAATGGCGTCGATGTGTTGATTCTGCAAAACACATAGGGCCCACTTCCAAGGGTACAGGACTGGGGTGGCACCGCTTGGCAGGGCAGACTCACAGATGGCAGAGTGCAGGAGCAGGAGCAGGATGATTGGGAGTCTTTTATGTCCCTGAGACTTCAATGAGGCGGCAAGCCCTTGGAGTAACTCTGGGTCTGGGCTGAAGAGGTGCAAGTCCTGTCCTTCTCACACCCAGGCAAGACGGCAGGTCAGCACAGCAGGAGTCCAACAGAGTAGCAGTCCAGCTACTTTTCAAGTGAAAACTCCCCCTCCTTCCTGCCCTGCTTCAGACTCACTAGGGGGTTAAGCAGTCCTTTGTGTGGGGACAGGACTCAGCCTATTCTGGTGTAAGTGTGAGGCTGTGGCCAGCTTCTCCCTCCAATCCTGCCCAAGACAGCCCAACAGGATGTGGATGGCCAATCAAGTCACACCTAAGCTCCCTTTGTGTGTGGCTGTCTAGAGGGAATGCACACCCCAGATGTGTATTGGAGACAGGCTGCAGGCATACAGGGCTAAGAGCAGAAAAACGCCATCTTTCTAAAATGGGATTTTCAAATTGCAATGATAAATTCGGTTTTACCATTAAAGAGGATTTATCATTACAATTCCATAGTTACTAAACATGATAGCTCTACCTTCTTCCAATTTGGAATTACAGCTTATTTGATGTAACAAGGAATCCCCAATGTTAACCTATGGGAGGGGTAGGCTCACAGTAGTAAAAAACGAATTTGAGAGTTTTTCACTAGAAGGACATGTCATACCTTTTAATTACACAGCACCCTGCCCTATGGGCTACCTAGGGCCTACTTTAGGGGTAACTAATATGTAATAAAAGGGGAGTTTAAGGCTTGGCAAGGGGTTTTAAATGCCAAGTCGACATGCCAGTGTAAACTGTACACACAGGCTCTGCAGTGGCAGGCCTGAGACATGTTTTAAAGGCCTACTTCAGTGGGTGGCACAATCAGTGCTGCAGGCCCATTAGTAGCCTTTAATGTACAGGCCTTGGGCACATGTAGTGCACTTTACTAGGGACTTATAAGTAAATTAAATATGCAAATTGTGGATAAGCCAATGTTACTATGTTTTAGGAAGAGAGCACAATCCCTTTAGCACTGGTTAGCAGCGGTGAAGGGCAAATCAAAACAAATTCAGCAAAACTGGGAGGAGGAAGACGAACAAGTTACTTACCTTCGGTAACGATATATCTGTAAGAGACATAGATTAGTTATAGATTCCTTACCTTAGAATTACCCCAAGGCGTCAGACTGGATCCGGAGAATCTTTCGTCAGCAGTACCCCTGCGCGTCAAAAGGTGGTGTCGGTCGGCTCCGCGTTAGTCGTTGGCGTCGTGGTCGCTGGGCTGACGTCACGGTAGCTACTTAGACGCCGCCCTCGCGCACTGACGTCAGTTTTTTACACGACAATCCACACCAAAAGCGCAGAGCCATGCAAGACACTGATCACTGGTGCACAAAACTAGGGCCCTGAAAGGGATTCCCTGACCCTAGAAGTCAGTTCGCAGAACGGGGAGGATGGGTCGGGCGGTAAGGAATCTATAACTAATCTATGTCTCTTATAGATACATCGTTACCAAAGGTAAGTAACTTGTTCATCTGAAAGAGACAATTAGTTATAGATTCCTTACCTTAGAATAGATACCCCAGCAATACCAACCCCGGAGTTGGGTCTGCGAACCAAGTTCACACCAGAAAATCCTGGAGAACAGAACAGCCAAAGAAGCCGTCTCTCCGGACTTGGCTGTCCAGGCAGTAGTGTTTTGTGAACGTGTGCAGAGATGCCCACGTAGCTGCCTGACAGATGTCATTGAGGGGGACTCCCCATCCCACAGCAGTGGTAGCTGCCGTCGCCCTGGTGGAATGAGCGTGCAGTCCCACTGGAGGCTCCTTCTTTGCCAAAGAGTAGCAAGCTTTAATGCACAAAACGACCCACCTAGAGATGGTCTGTTTGTGCACGGCCCACCTTTTTTTGCGCCCACGTAGCCAAGAAAGAGCTGGGGTCATCCACCCGGAATTGCTTGATGCAATCCAAATAAAAGGAAAGCGCACGTTTTGGATCCAGACTGTGGAGCCTCTCTTCCTCCTTAGAAGGCGGAGGAAAGAAGGTTGGCAAAGTGATGGTTTGACCAATGTGGAAAGAAGTAACCACCTTGGGAAGAAAGGAAGGTCTGGTTCTGAGGACGACCTTGTCCGGATGAACAGCCAGAAAAAGAGGCTTTGAAGAAAGAGCTTGGAGCTCACTCACCCTGCGAGCAGAGGTGATGGCAACCAGAAAGGCAGTCTTTAAAGTAAGAAGTCTGAGAGGACAGTTATGAAGCGGTTCAAAGGGAGCGCACATAAGGTAAGTAAGAACCAAGTTGAAGTCCCACTGAGGCATTACGAAGGGGACAGGAGGAAAAAGAGGAGTAATGCCCTTAAGGAAGCAATTTACAACAGGGGACTTGAAAAGAGAAGGCTGATCAGGTAGCCTAAGAAAGGCGGAAAGTGGCCGAGAGGTAGCCCTTCAGAGTGTCCAGAGCAGAGCCCTGCTGGGCCAAAGACAAGAGGAACAAGAGAACTTCAGAAAGAGGAGCAGAAAGGGGATCTACAGCCTTTGCTGTGCACCATGCCACAAATTTGTTCCATCTACAGGCGTATACTGTCTTAGTGGAGGGACGCCTGGCTACCAAGATAACATTACAGACTTCGGGAGGAAGGTCAAAGGCGGTCAACTGACGCCGCTCAAACTCCACGCAAGGAGGTGGAGGCTGGACAAGTTCGGGTGGAGGACCGTCCCCTGCTGTTACGACAGAAGATCCTCCTGAAGAGGCAGTCGGATCGGAGGATCGATGGCCATGTGTAACAGCTCGGGATACCAGACTCTTCGTGCCCAATCCAGAGCCACAAGGATGACTTGGGCCCGGTCGCACTTGATCTTCTTCAGCACTCTAGGCAGAAGTGATATAGGCAAAAAGGCGTTTAGAAGACTGCAACTCCACTCATGACGAAAAGCGACGCCTACCAAGTTCCGCCTTGGAAATTCCAACGCGCAGAATTGCCGACATTGCACGTTCTCTTCGGTGGCGAATAGATCTAACCAAGGCTCTCCCCACTGCTGAAAGAGACCTTGCACCACCTCCGAGTGAAGACGCCATTCGTGATCCATCATGCACCTGCGGCTGAGTTCGTCTGCCCTGGCTGTCAAGATAACATTACAGACTTTGGGAGGAAGGTCAAAGGCTGTCAACTGTCGCCGCTCAATCTCCACGCAAGGAGGTGGAGGCTGGACATGTTCGGGTGGAGGACCGTCCCCTGCTGCTGCAACAGAAGATCCTCCCGCAGAGGCAGTCCGATCGGAGGATCTTTTTAAAAAAAAATATTTATTAGGTTTTATTGGTAACAAAAGCAGAGACATAGCTTATTTGGGACAATATACACCGTACACAAAGAACAACACTGTGGATCAGTACTAGTATCTAATACAGCATCAATATAATCACCTTTCAATTCGCAACAATAACATTCACAGATCAGTTCAATATTGTATTTGCCTAGTACACTGTACAAATCCTGAGGCACTTAAGGGCAACCACTATTCAAGGCATGTCTCTCAGTCCCGGAATCAGAACATGTTATGCAAACCGCTCTCCAGCGCTATATTTCATGTGAATCAACGTGATTTGAGCCGCTTGCCTTGGCAGCCAGGTAGGCCTGATACAGACCCCAGAAATTTTTAGGCCGATTGCAGGGAGGTAGTAGCTCACTAGAATATTCTGTTTGAGTGCTGCTATACGTCATGTCGTGTGTCCAGTTCGTAACCGTAGGGAACGGGTCCCGAGACCAGCAGATCGCAACTCTACGTCTTGCCACCAGAAGCCCCATATCTACCAGACGTCTGATTCCCTTAGGCAGCTGTTTGGAATACCCCCATAGTGCGAGCATAGGGTCCAGTTCAAGAGTAGTGTCCGTGATTTCCCCCAGTGTCTTAAATATCAAAGCCCAAAAGCCCGCCAACCCAGGACAGATGATAAAAATCTGCAGGGTCCGCACCACAGCGTTCGCACGCTGCCGAGTCGCGCAAACCGTATCTGCAGAGCCTCTCTGGTGTATAATATACCCTATTTAAAAATTTGAAATGTACCAGTCTATGACGCCCATTTAGTGAAATGCGTTTCGTACTTTCACAACAGTACTTCCTCATTGCGTCATCAATCAGTCGACCCAGGTCTGCCTGCCACGCTAACCTAGCCTTGGTGTAGTGGTTGGCTCTGTAACCCTGTGCTATGTTATAAATCCTTGAGACAATTCGCACTGGCGATTCAGCCTTCACATATGTGAGCGGGGCAACCTCTGGTGGTTCATCCATCCCGCTACCCAGGAGCTCCCTCAGTACATGTCTCACCCTGTGGAAATTGAATGGAGTAGCTGTCCGATCTTCCTGTACAGCGTCTTCCCATGCTATCGTTTTACCCCTCCACAAACATCTCTCCTATTGTGCTAATATTAATAGTGTTCAAGGCCTTAATCACCCCTTTTTCCCTGCACAGGGGCAACCAGTGGCACCACTCCAGCTGTGTCTTTGGAGAGTAAAGAATGGCGCCGGCTTGTAATTTCAAAAGGTGAAGCCAGGCGTGCGTTGTTGCGTTAATAGAGTTAAGGATACCAGTCCTACGATCAGGAGGCTTAAACATAAGCGCTGGCAATGGGGTTGGGGCCGCCACCACATTCTCTCTACGAAAATGGGGAGCATCGGTGGGACCGTGCATCCAGTGGTGCGCATGGGCACCCTGCACCGCCCTATAGTACAGCTCTAGATCCGGAGCACTAAGCCCACCCAAGCTGTATGGGAGCGTGAGTATCTCCCACTTAACTCGAGCGTGTTTCCCAGCCCAGGCCAACCGCACCATCAGGGTCGTCAGTACCCGAAAAAAGGACCTTTGGAGCACAATAGGAATATTAGTGAATAAGAATAAGAACCGTGGGAGGACTACCATTTTCATAATCGATATTCTACCCACTAATGATAGGGGCAATCGTATCCATCTGTCCACATCGTCTTCCAGTTTGGATACCGCTGTCCCATAATTTTCTTTGAAGACCACTTCTGAGTCAGTATGCACTTTAATGCCTAAATACCTAACTGGCTCGGTCGTCCAGCATAGGGGATAGTCCGGCGTGAACTGGCCCGTTTCCGCCGTCAGCGGGAAGATAAGCGATTTATTCCAGTTCACCTTGAGGCCGGATCGGGCCCCGAAAAGGACCACCTCACGCAGTACCGTCGAAAGATTCTGGTCAGGGTCTCTAACATATAGTAATGTGTCATCTGCGTATGTAGATATAATCAAGTTATATGTCGGAAATCTTATACCCCTATGACTATGATATTCACGCATTGCACAGGCGAGAGGTTCGGCAACCAGAGCGTATAGCAGTGGGGAGAGTGGACACCCTTGGCGTGTGCCTCTAGTGATGCGGATAGGGTCTGTAACCAAGTCCCCATTTTTTATCCTGGCTGTAGGGGATTTGTAAAGTACTCCCACCATTTGCAGAAAGACACTGCCGAGACCCATTCTCGTCAGCACATGGGTCATGAAACGCCACTCCACAGAGTCAAATGCCTTCTCCATGTCGAGGAAGACCACCACCGCCTGCGTGTCTCGTCGGGTATGTTGTATAGCCAAATACAGTTCGTAAATTATAAGTAAGGTTTCTACTCGGGACAAAGCCAGCTTGTTCCGGCGATACCAACAGCAGCACCAGGGGAGACAGTCTAGTCGCCAAAACCTTTGCATAAATTTTGGTGTCCACATTGAGGAGTGACAGCGGACGATAAGAGGCACAGGCGGTCGGAGGCTTTTCCGGTTTGAGTATGGTAACAATTAGCGCTTCCCGCATTGAAGGAGGCATTTCGCCTGCCTCAATGATTTCCTCAAACAGTGACTGTAGGTGCGGAACCAGTGGGTCCCTGAACTCCTTGTAAAAAGAGACAGTGAGACCATCCACTCTGGGGGCGCTATTGGATTTCATCCCGGCTAGGGCTGAAGTAATCTCTTCTATTTCTAGTGGATGCAACAGGTATTCCCTGTGGCCATTCAGCAGCCAAGGTAGTTTAATATGAGTGAGGTAGTCCAAAATAGCATCGCCATCACTCCAACCCTCCGAACTGTATAGTGATGAGTAATAGTGCTTAAATCTGTTGGCTATGTCGAGTGGATCAGTTAAGGGCTCCCCCTCCACATCATGAAGGACTGCTACATTAGACTTCTCCCTCTGGTTTTTAAGCAGGGAAGACAGGACCGACCCCGGACGGTCCCCTTCCCCATATATGCGAGCTGTCGCATATTTGCCCAAGTGCTTTAGTTCAGCGTCTGCTGTAGTGCGATACTCTTCCAATGTCCGGTGCAGTTCTTGTGTGATATCGTCGCCCGCCCCCGCTAGTAGTTGCTGCTCTAGGGTTGCTAGAGTGGCCTCTAAATCCGTGAGACGCCTACGAAGGGTACGGAGGACACCGGAGTGCTTAGCCATGGCAATCCCACGGATGTACACCTTAAAGGAGTCCCACACTGTGGTAAAAGAGTCGACCGACCCAATATTAATCTAAAAAAATGTCTCAATGGCCTCAGCCAGTTCCGCTTTAAAGGCGGGGTCAAGTAAGGAGTACGGAGGGAACCGCCAAGTAAAGGGAGGAATAACTTTTTGTGGGGTGTCCATATCTAACTGGACAGGAGCGTGGTCCGAGAGCGTGCAAGGCAGGACCACACAGTCACGGATCAGGTTAAACAGATCTCTGGAAATAAACAGGTAGTCAATCCTAGGGTGGAGGTTATGATATGCCGAGTAGTGTGTGAAGCCACCCGGGCTCTGTGAGCGTGTACGCCACACATCGCATAAATCTAGTTGGGTGGCAGCCGTCATAATAGACCTAGTGGTGGTAGTCAGGCGTCTAGGCGGACCCCCTGACCTGTCTAAATTGGGATCTATTACAGTTAAAATCACCTCCCCAGAGAAGGGAACGTGTGTCGTAGCGACTCATTCTATCTACTAAGTTTCCAAAGAAGGTGGGGTTATCAAAGTTGGGGCCATAGGTGTTGACTATAACCAGTCCAAACCCTCTCCCACTGCATCGTGAAACAGCTAAGCGACCCTCGGGGTCAGTCTCCAGTGCTTCCAAGTGAAGATCCGATCTGGGATTCACCCACGTTAATACTCCACGGGCATGAGAGGTAAACCCCGCAGCATGTGTGTTACCCTGCAAACCCCTGTGTTGCAACAAAGCACTGTGAATAGGTAAGTGTGACTCCTGCAGGAAAGCAATGTCGACACCACGCCTAGTAAGAGAAGCCAAGACTTTCCGCAATTTCCTATAGCCATTGAGGCCTCGGACGTTCCAAGTTAAAATTTTAGCTTACGAGTCTGAGAATGCATCTAGGAAGTGAGTAAATATCGAGGTGCATAGTGCGTAGCTGCCACTGTGCGACCATGTGAAACTTTGTGTCCAAACACTAAGTTGCGTTGTATCAAGTTAACCATTTCAACATATTTGGAAACAAAGGACTGTGGTCTCTGCGTCCCCCACCCACCCACCCACCCACCCACGGCGTGCCTTCCCCAACTGTGCACGCACGAAGTAGCTCCCCCCCACCCTCCACAACATTAGAGAAACGACATTTCTAGGTACCCGTGCCATGGCGGAATACCGCAGAACTTATCCCGTTTAACATCTAAATATTCAGCAAAAGAAATAAACCACAAAGCAATAGTCAAAACAGTTCCCCAAGAGCGTGCTACGCACGTAGGCGGATGTTGCCAGCCCGATCGGTTAGCTGAACCTACCTAGACTAACAAGCCCCGCTACCGTCCGCCATCTTGGAAAATCGGTGCAACATGAAATATCACAACTGTGCCCTCCCTGCCCCATACATTGCTATCCTAAAACATAACCTCATATACGCTATGAGCTGGAACTCTGTGTTTGTTCCCGGAGCCTCCAACTCCGTACCTTAGTAACTAGTAGCACCCAGCAACTTCTTACCAGCCGCCACTACTGGATCCCCAGTATCAGTCGCTTGGCCCTCCCAACCACCCACGCCAGCAACCATCTTATATGCATATCAATCGGTGCAGCCATTTAGTCCTGGTCTTCCAGGCTGCCTCCAGCAGCACCATCCGAGGAGGTCTGCACAGAGCACCGCTGCTTTTCTTTGGACCACTCCTTCAGGGCCTTCTGCAACATCTTAGGATCCGTGAAAATCCGCGATTTGCCCTGTCGATTAACACGGAGTCTCGCCGGGTACAACATGGCATAATCCAGATTTTGGTCCCGCAGCTGGCGCTTCAGCGGAGCAAACTGCTGGCGGGCCTCCTGCACTCGAATCGTAAAATCCGGATATAAGGAGATAACAGAGCCCTCGTACTGCAAAGACTTTCTCCCGCGCTACTCTCAACGCTGCATCCCTGTAATTCAACAGTTTTGCGATGATGGGCCTCGGAGGCGCCCCAGGGGCAGGGCGCGGGCCCAGCGAGCGGTGCGCTCTCTCCACCACAAACATGGGGGAGAACGCCTCACTTCCTAGCAGCGTCACCAAGAGTTTTTCAACGAAGAGCTCCATGTTCCCGACCTGAGTGGTCTCCGGCAGGCCCGTGATGCGGATGTTGTTTCATCGGGACCTCGCTTCAAGGTCCTCAGCCTTGTCTTGCAGAACTTGTAGCACCTTACCCATTTGTTTGTGCTCAGAGTCCAGCTCTGTCTGAGCCTCTTCCACCTCCGTGACCCTACGTTCAGCCATGTCCAGTCTCTCTACCCGTTTATCCATTCGTTCAGACATTCTGTCCATTCGATATGATAGGGAGTCCAGTTTGTTGCCAAGGGCCGATAGACTGTTCTGCAAACTTTTTTCCATGGCCTCAAGCAAGCCGCGAATACCTCCTTCTGCCATGTCTTGCGACGCTTCCTGCGCGTTGTCTCCCTCTTCAGGGGTATCCTCCCTCACTCTAAATTTGCGCTGCTCAAAGTTGAGTTTGGGCTGCGATTTATCCACTATCCCCATTGTGGCTGGGCTGCCGATGACTACGGCAAACTTGCGCCCTCCGTCGAGTCCGCGGAGCTCGTTTGACCAGGTAAGAGGCGCTATGGACTCCCCCTCATGCCTGATAGCCCCAGTAGACAATGCGCCAGCCGGGAATCGTTAAAGGCGGGCCTCGTGGCAGATCAGCACCCCCGCTGCACGCACATACCCTCGCTGCGCACCAACTGCATCAACAGGCGAATGAAGCGTCCCAGCCCCTCCGCAATCGTCGCAGAAGCAGGCCGCACTTCGAAGCGTGAACTCTGTGGGTTTTGATGGGGGCTAGGTAGCCGCGCCTCCGCAGGTTAGGTTCCTGGGCTAGTACCCCCGGCACAAAAAGCAGCAGTTCACCCCTCACCTGGTCACTGCAGAGACTTGCGAAGTGAAGCAAACACTTCCACAGCACACCGCAACATCGCGCTGGTTGCAAGATGTGTCCTCAGCTCGGGTCTGACCAGTGACCCCGGCCGCCAGATTGAGTGCCACAATGACGTGTGGGAGCAGATGGGAGAGGGTGCGCCCTCTGCGCCGGCGGCCGGGAGAAGCAATACCGCCAGGCACCCCCGCAGGATTAATTGTGGCACAGCAATGTGTAGTGGGATTCCCAGTGTCTTCCGCTGCCAGGGGTCCCAAAATGGCCGCGATCGGCCGCGTTGCGCCTCCTCCGGCCTCCACAGCACCACAGCCCAGCCCGTAGTCTGGGTGAGTCTCACGAACAGCCAGGCAGCGCCGCACCCCTAGCGCGACCCGGCAATCAACCAATGGTGGCGGCAGCCCCTCACCGCCAGCACAGGGACCGCAGCCACGCAGAGCGCGATATCCAGCACCGGGTCGCAACGGCTCCGTCAGCCGTTACCTCCAGCCGTCAGTCGACCGCACCGCTCTGCAGCCCACAGCACTCTGCGGTTTTCAGAGGGGGAGGGAAAGCCGCTTTGCTGACACTGGGACCGCCAATGGCCCGGGAGAGTACTTCCACCAGGCACTCCTGCGGGTGTCGCCGCCGCTGCTCGCTCCCAGACCGCCAGCTCCACACTACAGCAGTCCGGGGATCGCGGCCCAGGGCGGGATCGCCACGCTCGACTCCAGCCGCGGCACATGTCGGAAGTCGGGTATGGTCCAACTCGGCTCTCTGCATTCACGGGACACTCCGGGGCAGGAGGGCATTAAATTTAAGGCAAATAGTCAGCACAACTGCCGGATAACTGGCAGATAGTTAGATGGCATCATGGAGCGATCGGGCTAAGCAGCCATTTTCGGTTTAGGCAAGCTCCGCCTCCCCACGGATCGGAGGATCGATGGCCATGTGTAACAGCTCGGGATACCAGACTCTTCGTGCCCAATCCGGAGCCACAAGGATGACTTGGGCCCGGTCGCGCTTGATCTTCTTCAGCACTCTGGGCAGAAGTGGTATAGGCGGAAAGGCGTATAGAAGACCGCAACCCCACTCGCGACGAAAAGCGCCGCCTAGCGAGTGCCGCCTTGGAAATTCCAACGCGCAGAATTGCCGACACTGCGCGTTCTCTTCGGTGGCGAATAGATCTAACCAAGGCTCTCCCCACTGCTGAAAGAGACCTTGCGCCACCTCAGAGTGAAGACGCCATTCGTGATCCATCATGCACCTGCGGCTGAGTTCGTCCGCCCTGGCGTTCAGTGAACCTGCCAGGTGTTGAACCACCAGGGATATGCCCTGATGTTCCAGCGATGTCCAGAGACGGAGCGCCTCTTGACATAGGGTCCACGACCCCACCCCGCCCGGTTTGTTGCAGTACCACATGGCGGTGGTGTTGTCCGTGAATACCTGCACCACTTTTCCCTGGACAGAAGGAAGGAATGCCTTTATTGCAAGACGGATCGCCCGAAGCTCCAGAAGGTTGATGTGGAGCCCGGACTCCGCCGGAGACCAGAGGCCCCTGATCTCTGCCTCTCCCCTGTGGCTGCCCCATCCCAGCTGTGATGCATCTGTCACCACTGTGAACTCCGGTTGGGGAAGGAAGAGGGATCTGCCATTGACCCAATCCTGGTTCGTGAGCCACCACTGCAATTGACGTGCGGTGCCCTCCGAGATCTGAACGCAATCAGACAGATTCCTCTGATGTTGTGCCCATTGGAACTTCAGATCCCACTGCAGAGCCCGCATATGCCACCTGGCATGATCTACCAGCAGGATGCAGGAGGCCATGAGGCCCAGCAGCCTCAGGGTCATTCTGACCGAAACCCGGGATAGAGGCTGAAAGATCGGAATCATAGCCCGAATATCCCGGACTTGCTGCTCGGGAGGATAAGCCCGAAACTGCGTCGTGTCCAGAACCGCTCTGATGAAAAGGAGCTTCTGAGAGGGAGTCAGGTGCGACTTCGGCATGTTGATAGTGAACCCCAGCGAATGCAGGAGCTCTGCCGTAGTCTGGAGGTGGGAGACGACTACCTGGGGTGAGCCCGCCTTCAACAGCTAGTCGTCGAGATAGGGGGAAGACTGGAAACCCTGATCTGCGCAGATGAGCTGCGACCACCGCCATCACTTTCGTGAACACCCGAGGGGCGCTGGTAAGGCCAAAGGGGAGCACGGTAAACTGAAAGTGCTCGTGGCCTACCGTGAACCGCAGGTAACGCCGGTGGGCCAGCAGGCCAGGAATGTGAAAGTATGCGTCCTGCAAGTCCAACGCTACCATCCAGTCTCCAGGGCAGACAGGACCTGAGCTCGCGTCAACATTATGAACTTCTCCTTCCGGAGGAAGCGGTTGACGTTCCTGATGTCCAAGATAGGACGCAGGCCTTTGTCCTTCTTGGGCACCAGAAAGTAGTGGGAATAGCAACCACGACCTACTTCTGGGGCAGGAACTCACTCGATGGCTCCCTTGGCCAAGAGTGACGAAACTTCCTGTTGAAGAAGGGCCAGATGATCCTCCGACATGAGATGGTGCTGAGGTGGCATGGATGGAGGGGTAGTCTCGAAGGGGACGGAGTAGCCCCTTTGGCCAATCTGCAAAACCCACCTGTCTGACGTGATGGTGTGCCAGTGGGGGAAGGTGATGGCGAATCCTGCCGCCCACTGGCGATTGCTGGCCCTGAAAGGTCAGACTAGGAGGGTTTGGAGGCTGCTGCAGAGGGGGCTGTGGTGGACTGGCCCGCTCGCTGGCCCCCAGAACCACAGCGGTGGTTCCCACGTCCCCGGCTGCCAGGGGCTGAACAGCTTGCGCCGGCCTGTGGCTCTGGGCGGAACGTGGTGGGGCACCCCTTCCGTAGCCACGAAAGGGGCAGAAAGAAGACTGCGCAGGGCGGGTGGTGGAGAGGCCCAAAAACTTGGCCGTAGCCCGAGAGTCCTTGAAGCGCTCTAGCGCGTTGTCTGCTTTGTCATCGAACAGGCGAGGGCCATCAAAGGGCATGTCCATAAGGGTAGCTTGGACATCCCCGGAGAAACCAGTCGACCTCAGCCAGGCTTAGCGTCGAAGGGCTACCGACGTTGAAATCATCCTGCCTAACGAGTCGGCGGTGTCCAGTCCACAGCGAATGGTAAACTTGGCTGCATCTCTCCCCTCGGCAACTGCATGGGAGAGTACGGCCCGGACGTCCTCCGGGCACTGGGGCAGCACCTGCGCCACCGTATCCCACACAGAGTGGGTGTAACAGCCCAACAGACATGCAGTGTTTACCGACCGCAGTCCCAAGCTAGAGGAAGAAAACATCTTCTTCCCAAGGTGGTCCAGCTTTTTGGATTACCCATCAGGTGGTGCGTTAGGGAATCCGCCTTTGGACGTGGAGGCTTAGACCACTAAGCTCTCAGGGGAGGGGTGTTGGGAGAGGAAAGAGGGGTCACCCGGAGCCAGGCGGTGGCGTTGTGTGATCATCCTATCCACAGGAGCCCCCTGTGTTGGGCCTGGACCAGGTGCCCAAAAGGACGTCAGTGAGGGCTTCATTGAACGGCAGCAGGGGCTCCGAAGAGCTCGCTGCCGGTTGAAGCACCTCTGTCAGGAGGTTAGTCCTGACCGGCACCGTAGATAGCTCAAGATTGAGGGCCTTGGCCGCCCTACGCAACCCCACTGTGTAAGAAGCTCCCTCCTCCGTAGCCACGGTAGGAGGAGACAACATGCCAAGGTCTGGGGAAGTATCCAGCCCACCAGCATCCCCCAACTCCTCTCGCCAGTCCGGATCATATTCCAACTAGTCAGTTAAAGGGTCTCCAGACCCCTCCCAGTCCTCCTCACCCTCCTATGGTTGCCAATCAGGCCTAAAAGAACTAGGGTGGAACATGGGCACAAAAATACCCGTCGGCGCCGGAACTGGCGTATGTCCGGCTCCGTGGCCACGTTGGGGTGGAGGCCGGGGGGTAGACGCCGGCTGGGGACACAGCTGGCATTGGCTGCGGATGTGGTGCCGGTGAAATCAGCGCCAGGGAGGTGTGATCAGGTCGACCGGCGCTGATCCAGATCCAGGCCTAGATCCAAGGGAACCCTGCGGTGCCAAAGCCACCGGCGTCGAAGGCCCAGGGCCCCTAGCCGAGTCCGCGGGGCCCAAAGGCGCGCCGGCGGAGTCGGGCTGCCCAAAGATGGCATGCATCGCTTCGTAGAAACTCTGAAGCTGGGCAGGGGTTGCACCGGGTCCCGGAAAGGGAGGGAAACCCGGAGTCGACCCAGCGGGCTCCACACGCGGAGCCGTGGAAGGGGCACCACCTGTATCCCTAGTCGCGTCGTCCGACGGATGGGGAGAAGTCGTACAGCGACGATGCTTCTTCGACTTCTTGTGCTTCGACTTACCTGAGGAGTGCGAAGACTTGGAAGAGGACTGGTGGTGGTGGCTCCGCGACTGGTCCCTCGACCTCCCACGCGACTGGGACCTCGAGTGGCGCAGAGCAGACTGCCGGGCCTCGAGAAGCTTTCAGGACTGCTCCCGCAAAGACTTCGGATTCATGGTCCGGCAATCGGAACACGACTTGGAGTCGTGGTCAGGTTCCAGACAGAACAGGCACATGCGGTGCGGATCCGTCACCGACATCAACCATCGGCAGGAACCGCAAGCCTTGTAACTGGGCATCCCTGACGTGCACCAGGAGTCGAAGACTCAAAAACGACGTCGACAAAAGTAGGCAAAAAGTGACTGGAGGTACCGCTCTCTCCGGATCTGCGTTGGCTGGTGCGGAAAACGAAAGAACTGACGTAAGCGTGCGAGGGCGGCGACTAAGTAGCTACCGCGACGTCATCCCGGCGACCACGTCGCCAACGACTAACGCGGAGCCGACCGACGCCACCTTTCAACGCGAATTGGTACTGCTGACTAAAAATTCTCCGGATCCAGTCTGACGCCCTGGGGGTAATTCTAAGGTAAGGAATCTATAACTAATTGTCTCTTTAAGATAAAAAAGTTTGGGGGTGACCCTGCAGGAAGGGCCGTTTCCAATGGGGCACTATTCCAAAATGGCGGGTAATTGGAGTCCATTCTCCCGGGTTGTAAGTGCATCAGCCATTACGATATATAGAGTGGCCATGCGTCATTATGCAATGGCCAACTCTAAACTGGCTGTAACGAACCCTTGGTATCAAACATGTTGGAATCATACCCCCACACTGTAAACAGTGTGGGAGGTAGGATTCCATGCACTGTAAAGCTCCTCCAAGAGGCCATCAGTGCGAGTGAGACAGGCCCCACTAGAAAACTGGTGCTACTACAAACCACGACCAGTTTACTTAAGACATTACTATGTGTAATTGATTGTTTCAACTACTCTCCGATTTCCCTCCCTATATATCTTTTCTATTCTCACGAGCACAATCCTTTTTCCACACTCCCCTTGGAGCAACCCTCTTTTCTGTCCTGAAGCGTTCTCTAAAGTGATCTGTGATAATAACTGAGATTAAACAGTCACTATTGAAGCTATCCATGGTACTTGTGTGTCTTTTTGAGGATATACTTAATTGAATTGAGAAACTACTGGGGTACACTTATGATACAACTTGAGCTCTATGTGTACCATGTTCATAAATTTTGACTTAACGAATACCTTCCTAAGGAAATCAGTCTAGGACCATTGTTTTCTATACCGAGCATTACCCAGGTCCATGGACTAGTATGGGTCACCCCATTATATTGTAATGGTGCTTTTTAAATAAAGTAGTTTTTTTTTTAAATGCATCCCGTTTTCCTTAAAGGAAAATGGGGTGCATTTAAAAAAGAAAAATTAAATGTTTGTTTCATTTTTTAAGAGTAGGCAGTGGTCCGTGCGACCACTTATTGTATTCCTCTTAGGGTGTCCATAACGGGCTTTCCAACATCATGTCCTTATATAGGCACAATTCGCCCTGCCCTTATATAGGCATAGAATCCCAGGCCTTATTTAGGCATTAAACCGTGCACTCCAAATACAGGCATGGTCTCTGACATCCGTCCACCCGAACGTCACAACGAGTTCATGAAGTACAGACCCTTAGGCTGCGGGAGTTTCCCTAGCCCAGGTCTATTGATTTCTTCAAGGCCTCATCTATTATGCATGAACCATTATTCCTTAGGGGTTCATTCATGACGTCTTTCGTTGTCCAATTCACGTCAATGCTAACATTCCTAAGGTGCTCTCAGGTATAAATATACCTTCCCTAGCCCCTGTAAACCAGAGGAGACCTCGACTTCAGAGGAGCCCGTATCCCGGCCTGACGCACTGAGAAGACGCTGCCATTCCCTGCACGCAGAGAGCCCAGCTTCCAGTGATCTGACTTCCCTTGCGGGGTGTTGGAGTTCGAGTCTGGCAAAAAGATTCCAACCTCTCTCATTCTTCAGGTATGGAGCTGATAAGAACCTAGAGGGACTCTTGGCATACTAGACTTAACATACTCTTAGTATACCATAGTAAGGAATACTTCACCTACTTCATACCTTGTCCTACACCTAGGTTAGGTACATTGGGGTAGAACTAGCTTAGCACCGCATCGTATGAGTACTCGCATTTTTAGTCTGTGTTATTTATGTAACAGCATATGTACTAAAAGATAATGCTATCGCAGTATTATTTATTTCTACTGCTCACCCTGTACATTATTTATCTTGCATACTGTCTTGTGATCGTAACAGCACATTATACTTTTTTTTTAAATTTATTTGATTGATTTTCAACATTGCATAAACAATCAAGAAGCAGGGATAAGGCATACTTAAATAATCTTTGTTACATAGATTACAGATTACCTCGTGGGTGTTACAATCCCTCTTGAGAAATTTCACATCCTATCTAGGCATAGATCTACCCTTTCGTCTACAGTCGGCAGGTGGCCATGCAGTTCTATATAATGATCGGAAGCTGAAGTCCGAGGGGCATAGCCGTTCTTTTTGGCCCGTACAGTGCCCGGTTCGTCCTGCCAAAGGAAGGACCTAATCCGTGGCATTAATCTATCTTATAGTTTCATGGCATACTCCACAGGTATAGACGGTGGTATCCCCCCCCAGGCCAACCTGAACAAGCGGTAGTACAATTCCCAGCCAGACGTTTTAGGGATCCTCTGCAGATAGTCCTAGCAATAGCACTCAAATCAACCTTTAATACGAACATCAGCCGTAGCAACCGTGACAACTTATATCTAAACCTCCCTCCCCCCTCCGTGCCCCCCCCCGCCGGGCTCACCCATCTAGAGGTCAATCAAACTTTGACTCAGCTCGGGGTCCCCCCTTGATTCTCCCCTTGTCTGGGGGATACAGTCCCTACCGGACTCACTCCAGTCGGACCCATCGGAGTCGCGCTAGGGTAGTTTCTCCCTATTTCCTGGACCATTAGTCCCCATGCCAGCAAAACTTCCTGGAGTTTGGCATCTCTCCGTGTACTGCGTATGTGTCCCTCCTCTGCCAATGCCCACTCCCTCAGATCTGCTTTCCATTTCTCTAGCAGTGGCCCCTGTTGTGTTAACCAGTGGATCGCTATTCTCCGCCTAGCTGTCACCAACCCCAATATCAGGAACTTCCTACTGGTTTTGCGTTTAGGGTTTCGTGGAATCAAACCAAGGAGACATGCACGTACCTCTAGGGAGACCCTCCACCCTGTTATTCTAAACAGGTCTTCTAGGACCGCGGTCCAATACACCTGGATTTTGGGGCAGGACCATACCATATGTGGGAAATCTGCCTGTGCGTAATGGCATCTGGGGCATCTCGGGTCTCTGGAGCCATCGATGGTATTTAGGCATTTGGGCGAAAGATAGGTCATGTGCACCATATTATACTGTATCTGCTTGAACCTATTTGAAACCGCCACCTTCCGGACCTCCTCATGAATTTTCCCCCAGTCTTGTGGTGTAATCTCCTGCAGGCTTACCTCCTGCCATCTACTCTCTATTTTAAGAGGCACTGTTTGTCTGTCGTCCCTTAACGCCCTGTATATGTGGGTAACTAGTTTTCGCCCTCCCGCCATAGATATCAGCGTGACTAGGGTATGTGTGTGCCCCGGGGTTTCCGGGAATGTAGGCCATAAGCGTCGGGCCGTCGCCGCTAGTTTGGCATATTGCAAGAATTGCCCCGCTCCCAACCCAAAGGAGTCCATTGCCTCCTGATAAGTTATAAACCGTTGTTCTGGATAAAGGTCCGACAACATAAGGCAGCCTCCTGCCTTCCATTTGTCCATGGACATAACTCGCTCGGTGAGTGCGAAAGGTGGCAGTAGCCAAATGTCTGCCTCCAGGGCGAACGGTCGGGTCCAGATAATTTGTTTTACCACTCTAGCCCATATGGCTGCCAATAGGCTACCCAATGGAGGGCAGTGTTGCGGGTGTCCTGTCGTGTGCCACAGGAGCGCGCCCAGCTGCTGGGTCCCGTACGTATCGGCCAAAAGCGAACGTTCCCAAGAGGGGTCCGGATCGAGCCAGGCCACCGCATGCTGTAACTGGGACGCAAAGTAATACAATTCCAGATCAGGTATTTCTAGGCCTCCTCTACCCCACGTGCGTTTCATAACGTCCAGGCTAACCCGACAGCGTTTTCCATTCCAAAGCAGTTGTAAGAGCAGTGTATCGAGGTCTTTGAATGTCCGATGTGGAAGTTCAAAAAAGGAGCCCTGCATTGTGTAGAGACACCGGGGGAGTATCACCGTCTTAATCAAGGCGATCTTCCCCATCAGAGAAAGCTGGAGTGTGTTCCAAAAGGCTACACTGCCGCGGAGACCCCTGAGTATCCTCCCCATATTGTGTTGGTAGAACACTTCCCTGTCTCTGCTTATCCAGATCCCGAGATAGCGCAAGACATCCGGCACCCAGGGGATCCCCAGCTCGGAGAGCTGGACCCTGCCTCTCTCCGTCTCCGACCCAACCGGATACAATTGTGATTTGGTGGTATTGACATATAGGCCATAGGTCTCGGCAAACTGGCCCAGCACCTCCATCAATAGAGGAAGCGATTGGGTTGGTTCCCGCAGATAGACCAGTGCGTCATCTGCATACAATGACACTACATGCTCTATGGCCCCAATGCGGACACCCTGCCCCCGGAGGACCCCTCGAAGATGGCATGCTAATGGCTCCATCGCCAGGGCGAACAGCAAGGGGGACAACGGACATCCCTGTCGCGTCCCCCTAGCTATTGTTATCGCATCCGAGACAAAGCGTCCCGTCCGGACTCTCGCCACCGGCTTAGTATAAAGGATTTTGACCCAGTTCACGAACCCGTCCCCCAGCCCCATTTTTAACAGCACCTGCCACAGGTAGTCCCACCTGAGGGAATCAAACGCCTGGGCGATATCTAGGAATACCAGGGTGTTCTGCGCGGCCCTACCTTCCAGGGATTGCATGACATGAGCCAGACAACGGATATTTCAGAGCATGTTTCTGCCTGGGATAAATCCCGACTGGTCCTCGTGCACCAGTCCACGGAGGTGTGGGAGAAGCCTGCTAGCCAGAACCTGGCTGATAATTTTAAGATCAATATTGAGCATGGAGATTGGTCTGTAGGAGGCCGGGAGCAAGGGGTCCTTCCCTGGCTTAGGGATCATTACAATCAGCGCTTCGCGCATGGAGGCGGGTAATATACCTGTCTCACCTGCTTCCCTGATGATATCCAGGAGCCTAGGAACCAAAACTCCCCCAAATTCCTTGTAGAACTCTGCAGCCAGGCCGTCCGTCCGTCCCAGGGAATTTAGCCGTTTTCAGATGAGCGATCGCCGCTCTTATCTCCTCCCCGCGAAAGGGCGCCCCCAGGGTGCCCTGACTTTCCGGGTCCAGGCATGGTATGTCCATCCCTGCGAGCTGGGTCTCCCAAGGTTGAGGGGCGACCGTAGGCCCGGATGCAGAATATACTGCCCTGAGATGGGCGGCAAATACCCCGTTAATCTCATGCTGGGTATAGACCAGCTGACCTTGATCGGACTTGAGGGCCAGTGTCGGAGTGGGCTGAGTCTCTTCTCTGATTAAACGCGCCAGTAGGCGCCCGCTTTATCACCCTCCGTGTACCAACGACGTCTACTTGTGGACCTGTTGTATTTACCCAGGGACTCCCAGAGGTCTCCCACCTTTTGTCGTTGTTCTGTCCATTTGGCCGTTCCCTCCGGATCCGTGGGAAGGGCTGCCTCTAAAACCTTTAAGCTGTCTTCTTGGGTCGTTAGGTCCCGTTCTATCACTCTCCTCACCCCCACCTCCATGGACAGGCATATTCCCCGCACCACCACTTTCATTGCGTCCCATTCAAACGCCCTTGAACTGGCCGTATTCCAGTTTACCTCCAAATACCCCTCCAGTCCTGCTGCGATTGTGTCTTTGTAGACCGGATCCGTCAAAGCCTCAATGTTAAGTCTCCATAATGGTATTTTAGAGCGCGGGCGTCCCAAAGTGTATGTCACCAGCAGCAGGGAGTGATCGGATAGGTAGCGAGCCAGGTACTGTGCCTCTAGAACACGTCCGGCTGCCCCATCCTGTATGAGACAATAGTCCAGCCTACTGTACGTACCCGCCGCAGGGGTATAGCAGGAGTATTCCCGGCTATCGGGATTGCGGTGTCGCCAGATATCGAGCAAGTGGTAGTTGCTGAGCATTTGCCGCATGGCTTCACGAGCCTTGGGTTTAGCATCCACTTTTGGGGGGTGTCTATCCCACTCTCCGTCAATGGCACAGTTAAAGTCTCCCGCTACAATCAGTTCCACCGCTGGTGCCAAGTCCAGTTTCCCCATGATCATCCCCAAAAATTCCCCATCATCGGTATTCGGGGCGTAGATGTTCACGAAGCACATACGCTTCCCATCCAGTGTCCCCTCTACCACCACGGAGCGACCGTTGGGGTCAGGGCTACACTTTAAGGCTTTAAAGGGGACTCCAGGCGCCACCCAGATAAGTGCCCCCCTAGCGAACCCCGAATATGAGGTCGCAAAAAATTGGCCCCTCCAGCGCCGTTGAACGTATTTTAGGCAATCCCCCCATAAATGCGTCTCTTGTAGAAAGGCCACACTTATCTTGTATCGCCTAAGATATGTGGCTATCCGGATCGGTTTGATCCTATTATTGAGCCCTCTGACATTCCATGTTAGAAATTTATAGGTCCTTTGGTCGCCCGCCATAAGTGGAAAATTCTGGGTAAACATGGCCTGTAATGCACAAAAGGGATGAGCTGTGAGTCGCAGTGTTGGGGACCCCCTATTTCTTTTCTAAATCTCTGCTGACCTCTGGTGACCCGGCATATAACTTTCCCCCTACAAAAACAACCCAACATACAAAGTGAACATTCCCCCCACCCCCCTACCCCAGGCAGTAGTACCTCATTCTCATAGCCCACCCGTGGTCTGAGGACTCAGGGCTCCGCCCCATCTCTGCCACCCACCCCTTAAAGCCCCCCACGCAACATTGTAAGCTACAATAACAAGCAACAAAAAATAAAAACTATCCCAGTTCTCGTTGAACAGCCAGACTGCCTGGTACTGCGCAGCCCCGCCCAACCAATGGCCTAGCCAGGCCGACACAGCACACTACAGCTGGAGTGCCAAAACTGCAGTATGGCGGAATAGCGCCCCAGCACTGTAGCTACGCACTTCCCCTCCCCCCTGGTACCTTCCAATGAGTCTCTCTCTCTGAAGGCTCGCAGCAGAATCCGGCCTCCACAACGGTGGGGGGCCGTATTTACAAAGACTGGTGCAGTATCGCCGACCCATCTCTATCCAGTTAGCAGTCCGTGCACTCGTATAAGGGCGGCTCATGAGCCGCTGGCAGTGGGGTTAGCCGTGCCTTCCGGGTCCGATTGAGTTTCCTGAACTAGGCACAGTGGGGAAAACTGATTTTGTGTCGGTAGGCCTTCCACCTCCTCTCTCAGGGTGCCATCCGGCCCCACCATTATGCGCCCCCCGTCTGGTTCCCCCTGTGACCGAGATCGTTGTCCTCCAGTGCGGTTGCGCCGATTTCGCTGTCGACCGCTCCGTCGTCTCCGTTCTTGCCACCCTTGCTGTTGGTCTCGGCCTTCCAGGCCCATTGAGTCCATCCATTCCGTGGCCTCACGCGGGGTGTTGAAAAAGTGAACCCTGTCCGCATGTTGTACCCGAAGGCGGGCCGGGAACAGTAAGCTGTACTTTAAGGTGAGATCTCGCAGCCGCCGCTTGACCCCCTCGGAAGTCGTTCCGCAGGTCTTGCACCTTTTTGGTGTAGTCCGGATAGATCTGGATCTCTTGGTTTTCGAACCTGGGGGGACCATGCTTGCGGATGAACTGTAGGATCATGTCCCGGTCCCTGAAGTTGAACAGGCGAGCGATCAGCGTCCTAGGCGGCGCCCCAGGTTTGGGGGGGGGGACCAAGGGAGCGGTGAGCCCCCTCCACCGCGAACATCTTGGATAGCCGAAGCCCCGGAAGGGCAGAACCAATCCAGTCTTCTAGGAACAGGTCCGCCGCCGGCCCCTCCGCCTTCTCCGGGAATCCCAAAAAGCGGAGGTTGTTCCTCCTCGAGCGCCCCTCAGCATCCTCCGCCCTGTCTTCCAGGCGAACGGCATGCTTCTCGAGCGCAGACACCGTCGCCTGCAGGTGTCGTACCTCCGTCCGCAGGGAGGTCAGGTCCCCCTCCATGGTGGTAACTCGGTCCGCCACCTTACGAAGGTCCAGACGTAGGTGGTTTATGGCCATGGCCATGCCATCCATTTTGGATTCCAATGCTGCTCGCGAGTCTCTGATGGCCTCCAGGATATCAGCCTTATCTTGGGCCGCAGATCCCTGCGGCGGTCCCCTCTCCGAGTGCGGGCCGAGGCGCTCCGTTGTCGTGGGGGCCGGCACCGTATACTGCATGCTCTTGTTTGCTTGTGCTCCTCGGAGGGGCCTATCCTTCCCCATAGCCCTTGCGGGCCCTGTGAGGTCGCCCTCCGACTCTCCCACTCCGCTGCCCCAAGTGCAAGAGGGCCGTCCCGGGACCGTCCCTGCCCAGGAGGCGTGTGTGCGGGCCCCTCACCACTCCCCAGGCCTCCGATCGGCCAGGCCCCGTCAAGATCAGCCGCCCTGCGAGCTCTTTGCGTCCAGGCCTCCTAGGTTGTCGCAGCCCAGCAGGAGGTCCAGCCGGGGCCACCGGCGTCATTGTGCCGTGAGTCCCGTGTGGTCGCTGCGTCCTTCTCCAAGCCGATAGCTATCTCCGGAGACCGTCCCAGGAGACCATGGATCAGTCCCGTGTGGGGTCGCGCCCGTCAGCCAGGGCCGAATCCCTTATGGGCCGCAGACCGCCCCGATGTCCCCCGCCGGGGCAGCAGTCGCCCCTCCAGTACGGCACCCAGTCGAATTGGGCCAGGATCAGACCCCCGAAGGACGTACTTCAGCACGGAGCGCGTCTCCAGGCTCCGCCCACATCAATCGGCCAGCAGGTCGTCTAGGCCTCTTTTACCGGTCCTCAGTGTCCCCCCGGGCCTCCTGTGTGGCAGGGTAGATGTCGGGCTCTTGCCGTCCCAGCAGCGGGGACACCCGCAGCCAGGCCCATCCTTGCTGCCTTCACGGGGGGAAGGGCATTCACCACCTCCTGTAAAAGTCAATGTGGCCGGGGTAGTGGCCTCCCCAGCGGGCCGTGTCCCCGCTATCCGCAGCCCCCGCGGGGGGGGGGGGAGCAGTTGCACAATAGGCCCACCCCTGCCTCCCGGGAGCCCCGAGGTGGCGTAACTCACGGCCCCGGGTCCTCCGTCACTTCGTAGCCGTCAGGCGTCCCTGGAGCCACTCCGCGGGTCAGCGCCCCTCAAGGGCTTCCTTCCATCAGCGCTGGGGTATCAGACCCCCCACGGCCCCTCCACATAGGCCCCCGCGGCGAGGCCAGCCGAGAATGGGCGTCGTAGGCAGGTATTCAGGCGGCTGTGATCGGCGCCGCCATTTTCTTTGAAGTGCGGCCGCCGCCGCACCACGGGGAAAACTTCACCGTCCCGGGTCGCCGGCAGGCGGGAACACCCACGGTCCGGCTTCACAGGACCAGGGGGGGGTTCCGATCCCCTTTATGGGACAACTGGGCAGTATTCCGCCAGGATAATCGCAGGATTACAGCGTGGTGTGGCAGGAGCCGCACTGATCAGCGTCTAGCCCGCCATGCGCTCAAGCCACGCCCCCTTTCAACAGCACATTATACTTACACCAGAAACAAGACTGTTCAATAAATCTTTTATTGAAAACGCCAGTCTATTATTTCTGTGTAACTCTGAGGAAAACTAAGCATGCACGACTGAGCTGAGTGAAATAGTTATCTAGTGTTTCCACGACTCTGGGACACGTTCTGATTCTAAAAGGGAAACATATTGGTCATGTTTTGCGGCTGCCAGAAACTACTCCCTTCTTGTTGTCAAGGAGTTTCTAGTGGCCTCTGAGCTAGCTGGCACAAGTAATTAAGTTTAATATACTCGATAGGGACATACCGACCTTAGTCCTATGTCAAACCTATAGGATATATTATTCCAATGCGCAGAGCCTATTAGGGAAATAGGAGCTACACTACATGGCGCCCAACGGTTTGGTTAGGCAGTAATTCAACGTTAGATACTGAGTAACTCAGCCGTGCTATTTTCTCCCAAGACCCCTACCCATATACTCCAAAAGACGTCTGGAGTGGGCAGGGTTAGGTATCCACCAAGGCTACATAGGGAAGTACCCTATATATTAGCGGTTTGGTTTACTCAACGTTGAAGGATACAGTGTTCCAAAATATTGTGCACCTTATCTTTGTTTCCTTGAAACTTGTTCTACATTTTTCAAAAAACAAAATGCCTGAAGGAGACAATGACACCGGAAACGGTGGAGCTGCGGCTGATCCAGCCCAAGCAGTAGGTTTTAACCTTACAGGTTTAAATGAAACTCAGGAGGGTGCGGTTCACATCCCTCAAAACTTAAGAAGGGCCATAACTCTAAAACTTATAAAACATGGCCCATCGCCAAGAGGAGGTAGAGCAGTTTTCGTGATAGAGGCACATGAATCATTTCAGACAGAGGTATTCTATTCATGGGTACTACTTCCGGAATGCAATCCAACATCACAAACATTTCACTTCTACAAAGAAGATGATCTACCAGAGGAATACATTCCTTTCGAGGATATTGAAATTCCATTAACATACCAAGAGCATCAGCTCTGGTTTAAAGGCGCCCTAAAACATCACAAAAACATTACCAGGCTCGGTCCACTAGGTAGACCAGGAGCAACATGGCCGATTTTAGCCAGCTACACCTCATCCTGAACTGGATATAATGACAGATGAGGAATTACATACTCAAATAAAAGAGTTAATAAAAATTTACAGACAATTGGTCCAATATGTCATGCAGACTTTTACAGTCCGACCACCATTGACATATCCAAATCCAACTCCCCAACAGGGGAATACACTAAAAATTACACCACAGACTCTCAATTCAGTCATGGGTAAAATGCCCACAAAACGTGAGCAAATTCCGTTTTGGATAGCTCAAACAATTACTCAAATCGAAGCAGTATTTCCAAATACTAGCCCGCATGAGAAACACAGAATCCTAACAATCAGTTTACCGATGGGGATCACACCACAACTGGAAGACTGCACCACTTGGGGCTCAGTCTTTGCTGCCATCTATACTAAAACACATGGTATTCCATCAATTGCGGTAATACCTGATGTCCTAAAACAAATTCAAAACGAATACGGGGCAGAGCCTGCTCTAAATTTAGGTATGAAATTACTGAAAAATTTCGACCAGGTCTCAACAATAATATTGTCTAATATTAAAGGGAGGCAGCAGCAGTGGCGATCCGCCAAAAATTGAGGGAATTCGATGTTACAGAACATCAAACTGAGCTACCCAGAATAATTGAACAATCTTATGCAGAATTAGGCAGAGATAGTTTGGGTGGAAGACCACTGAAGCCGAAACTATCTGAAAGTCCTGAGAAGGACTCAATAAAACAAACTCCCACATCTTCTAAAAAGAAGTGGGAGTCTACTAAACAAAAATCAAACGAGAAACGTTCTCAATCCCGAGGTAGGTCTCCTCAAAAGGAGCCCTCTGAAAGGAGGTATAACCTCAGGAATAGGGATAATTTGAGAAAACCTGATAGGTATCACGATACTGATACACGTTCCTCTCGTCCCTTTCAGATCTCAAAACAGACTTCAGAAAGAAGAGGACGGACGGAACACAGAGAAGAACGCGTGACATCGAAAGACGACAAACACGCTCCAAAAACTAAAGCAAAACCTCAATTCTCCAAAAAGAAAGTAGCAGGTCTAAAGATTAGACATGCCGAGAATACTGAGAATACAACTCAAGAACGGAGAATGGGCTCAGACCATGCTGGACAGTGCAGCAGAAGTCACAATAGTTCGCCAGAACCGGAGGGAACTTCTGGAGATAGTGGACTTGAATGAGTACATCACAGTTGAGACTGTAGACACCAGGGTTAGTACTCCACAAAGGTTATTTGAAATAACACTCCGGATGGAGGGAGACAAACCTAGACAGGTGAAAGCACTTTTTTGGGAAAGACTATCAAAGGGCTATGACATACTTCTAGCAGAAAAGGACTGGCCACCACAATTTGTCAGGGAGTGCCCACATGGCGAGGACATTATTATGCCTGCCTTCTCCAACCATATACCAATGCATCTAAGATATACATATGCCAGGAAATGGGCAGTGGCCCAGGCCCCAGCACTATATAAAAATCATGTAGGATGGGATGAAGATTCACCTCACCATAAAATACATCTGAAACATGAACCAACTGCACAAAGGCAGTACCCGATAAAGCAAGAAGCTAAAAAACAGATCAGGGAGATCTTAGATCAACTTGAATACCAAGGGGTGATTGAAACATGCACCTCCTCAATGAACAATCCTTTGTTTCCTGTTTTCAAACCAGACAAAACATATCGTCTAGTTTTGGATTACAGACACCTAAACACTTGTTCTAAAACTTTTGCAGTGCAAAATGCACATAGCACAGCATTAATGAATAACATTGTGCGTAAAAAATATAAAACCACATTAGACATCTCAAATGGTTTCTTTTGTCAAAACATAGCACCTGAAAGCAGGTACTTAACAGCATTCTCCATAATGGGGACCCAGCGTCACTTTTGTCGACTCCCACAAGGGTTCAAGAATAGCCCAGGTTTATTCTCAGCGAGGGTAATGGAGTTACTCCAAATTTATGACAGAGGCATTGTCCTATGTCAATGACATATCTGACAGACGATGACCTGGAAAAACACTTGAACAGGGTGAGCACCATTATACTGGGATTCGCCTCTGAGGGTTACAAATTCAACTTTAAAAAGTCCAGAATTGCCCATCTCAATGTCCTATTTCTAGGATATGAGCTTTCAAGTGAAGGCAAGAGCTTGGCAGCTAACTTTTTAGAAAAGTGTGCGCTGCTCCAACCTCCAAAAACGCTAAAAAACTTACAATCAATCCTGGGTTTCTTAAATTTTGGAAGAACATACATTCTAAACTACGCAGAAAGAGTTAAACCTCTCTACGCATTAATCAAACCTGATTTTTCAATCAAAAACTGGACACAGGAACACACAGAAATTTTGCGTTCACTCCAGGCTAACATGTTAGCAACACATCACTTACAAACACGCATAAGTGAACGAAATTTGGTGATCCGAATAATTTCGGGTCAATGCGGATTCACCTACTTAACTTTCAATGAGGGTGAAAAAATACCAATAGCGTATAAATCACACTTATACACACAAGCGGAAATGCGCTTCAGTTCTACTGAAATTTTTTTAACAGCAGTTCAAACCGCTGTAGCAAAAGAAAGAGCCTTAACACAAGGGAAACGCATTATTATCGTAACCCCAGTACCTGCTTTAGAAGCGGTTACGAAAGCAAGCATTCCAAATGCTAAGGCATTGCATCCAAGATGGATACAATGGGTTAATTCTCTTGCTGCAACAGATGTTGAATAGGTTTTTGATCCAGATTTGAAAACACAAGCCTTCCTGCAGTATGAACATGAATGTCCCCTGCCTACTGAAATTCTGCCTCTCGGTCAGTACGAATTCATAATTTACACTGACGGATCAGCACAACCCGCAATAGGGGGTAAGCAAGCTTACGGTGCAGCGTGTGCTATCGTTAAAGGTTGCATGCAAAATGGCATCTTCAGACCTATGGTCACAAAAACACAATCTCTAGGGGATTGTACAGCTCAGCGAGCTGAACTACAAGCATTCAAACTGGCACTTGAAAGTACAGATCGAGAATTCCCCACACTAATCGTGTGCGATTCCTTTTACTGTGTTCAGTCGTATAACGAATATATACAAAACTGGCTTGAAAATGGTTTCAAAGATGCGAAAGGTGGCACAATAAAGCACAAATTGCTTTGGGAACAAGTAGTTCAGTTGAAAAACGAACTACCAAAGGCTCACGTGATCCACACTGAGTCATCAATGTGATGGCGTTCACGTTGCAGGGAATTCATTGGCTGATGAAGCCGCAAAGGGGGCTGTGCAAACGGCTTCCGTAGCTGCGATCACTCGTTCAAAAACAAAAA